>JAEIFK010000692.1:735000-1060000 GCA_018901825.1 Drosophila funebris | reverse complement strand
TTACTAATAAATAATAATAATAATAATAGTTCAACAAGTTAAGAACTCTTTTGGTATTCTTCAACTTAAATAATTTGAGAATTTTCCTTATATTTATGAAAAATCACCCCAGATTATTACAATAGAGTTACACCCATTTCTACAAAGCAAAATCGATAGGATAATTATATAAAAATATCAATCCATAGAGTGGGAAAAATGTTTTTTAGCTTAACGTCTCAGAACTTATGATTGCATGGCAAATCTGCAAGTGGCTCATGTGAAACCGCAAGCCACTTGAAGTTTAGGCTGAGAGCTTCGTGCCAAGCCAGCACACAGCCAGCAAGCATTTTAGCCAACTGGCAGCTGTTACCACATTTCAAACAACATATGCATGGTGCCTAGATGACTGCGCCTGCAATTTTACTATGCATAATACAATTTAGCCATAGTTGCAGTTGCAGCTGCAGTTGCAGTTGTGTTCGCTTCGGGCAATGCCAGCTGAATTCCATCAAGTCTCTAATACAATTTGTAGCAAGTTGGCAGGGTAGTTGCCCCGAAAAATATACTCATCGTTGGATTTTAACAGACCCTGCGGCTAAGCAAATCAACAGCGCTACTGCAGTTGTTGGTGGCAGAAGAACTGCGAACTGTGAACTGTGAACTGAGAACTGGGAGATGCTTCTTAGTCAGCCTCGAGCCGTTCATCAATTTATTTAAATTTTGTGTAAGCCACAGAAACTGACAGCCGACTGTCAGTTGCTACGCTGGCCACCGCAGAAACTTCAGGACTCCCAAGCCAACCACCAACCCCCAACCCACATCCGCCCACCTACCCCGCAGACTTGACTCAACTTGACTTGACTTGACTCACTAACAAAATTACGGCCAGAAAGCAGCTTGGCAAAAAGTTACAGATGCAGTGCGACCGAAGCATAGAAGAAGCACTTTCCACTATTAAATCATATTTTGTTGTTATTGTTGCTGTGGTTGTTGTTGTTGCCTTCATATGCCTTGTCTGAGTCTGAGTCTGACTTTTATGCCGTCTGCATCAGCTTCATCCTCATGCGCTCATAATTTCTACTTATGTACTTTGCTGCTGCCTCCCATATAAAATGTATTTTATAGTTTTGCTAAAGAAGGAAAAAACTTGTAAGAGCATTATACTCAAAGTTTCAATGTGCATTTCAATTACACTTTGGCGCAAACTGTAGCTGGCGAGGCATGCGCCAAAGAGCCAAGAAAAGTGCCAGCAAAATAATAAAACTCCAAGCAGCAAATAGTGAGAAAATTCTGTGGGCGTGGCTGGCCCACACACATTACACACTTTGTAATATGTCAATGAGCTGTTGTTGAAAGAGCGAGAGCGAAAGAAAGCGAAAGAAAGAGAGAGAGCGAGAGAAAAGAAAGAGCGTATGCTGTCTTCTAATTGGAGTCTAGTTTTGCTCATACGTCCTGTTGTACGGTCAACTGCCAACGCTTTATCCCTTTGTCAGTTGCTAATAAACAAGAAGCTACCACATAAATTGTTGACATTTCACCAACAGTTACACGGCTGCTGCAACTGACAGTGACAAGCAGAGAGAGAGAGAGAGTGAGAGAGAGAGAGCGTGAGACAGTAGAGAGTTGGAGAGGGGGGAAAAACAGCTGAAACATTTGTCAGATGTCAACTGGCAAAGTGAAGAACTCGCCTTGATGGTTGATAAATAATAGTGTTCACTTCAAGATGAAATGGAATACAGTTAGAGAGACTGTCTCAACTCTCTTAGGCGGAGTATAATATAAATTATACAGAATGCTTTAATTATATTCGTATCGATTCATAGTAGGTATTGCTTAATAGATTAAAGATATTTTCTATACATTCTTAGTTGAATTTCAAATGATACTTTCTATATAATTGTAATAGTTGGAAAACTATTTGAGTAACTCAATTATATTAATTATTATTTAAGAAGTACTCTGCTTCTTATAATGTTAATAAGCTTAATATACTAGGAATTTTTAAAGGTGCAAGAAATCCTTCCTTAAGCTCGATTCAGTAGGCAGTAGATATTTATTCAAGTCTGAATATGCTACAGGTAATTTCTATATAATTGCATATCTGACAATATTATTTAAGATACCAATTGTCTACTTATCACAAATTCAATAAACTAAAGACGCTACGAATTGTTTAAATTACAAATACAAATTGTTTCTAAATTCAAAATATCTAGAAATGGCTCTTTAATAGTTGAACACCTGACAATTTGAATGAGCTGTCTATAATAAGCATTAATAGGCATTAGTTCAAGTTATATCAAGTTAAATATATTTTCTTTATAATTGCATATCTATCAAATCAAATAACACAATTCAATAACATATTAATGATCTCCCAATCATTTGAATCAGCTTAATATATTGAGTTGACATTGTAAAGATTCAAATTAGACATTAATTGAAGTTATAATAAAAAGCTAAAGATACTTTATAGTTTCTAAACTAAAAAATAACCACTTTCAGTTCTCTAGCGCCACAATTGGCTGTCAGCCATTATCAGGAGTGTCCTTCTGTCTCAAATGCTGGGCGCCTGTCAACGTCGTTAGCGTTGTCTCCATCTCAGAGCTGGTCGTGGACCTTCTCGCCTTTTTTTTCTTCTTGTAGTTGCCCAAGCACCTAGTGCGAGTTTTATTTATGGCTGCTTCCGCACGTGCTAAACCCTTTCGAGTTATTTTTTTGTGTTCAGCTTATCTCTGCCAAGACAAAGACATTGCTCCTTGACTTGAGGGCGGCCTGGCATGTCAACAGGCGGCTACAACAGGCGGCAATCCAGCAGCTTGTCCTTGGCGTACCTGCTGCTCACTGTTGCATCCTGTGATTCTTTTTTTATCTTTTAATGGAATTTTAAAATCAAATAATTGGTTTTGTTAAATTTTCAGTTGTCCGCAATGGCGACAGCGAACTGATGGTGCAGGTAAGCGCAGAGGACATCAAGACAAGAGGACAACAGGACTGCAGGACAACAGGATACAATGGCAGACACATGACGCTTTATTCTAGTTGTTACTTAGTTGGTTGGTTATGCAGCATTTATCCCGTTCAACTTATCGTTAACCGTGCTATTGGTGTTTATTGCAGTGAAAAGGATACGTGATGTCCTTGTGGTCCGATTACATGGCACAACTGTGTTTAAGTATTTGATAGATTGCCATTTGTGGCTAAGATTCGTGTAGAATTGTAATAAATATCTTTTAGATACCTAACTGCTGTACAGTTCAGTTTGTTCACTTCCTTCTAATACTTATCGATAAATAGGCATACAGTAATCGAAGTCTTTGTAAAATAATTTAGTAAGAAATTACTTCTTGAATCGAAATGCTTCTTAGGTATAATTATATGTATCTTAACGACAAACATAAATATATCAGAGAATTTTATTTACTTATTATCTCAAGCACTTATCGATTTTCTTTTTGAACCATTTAAATCCCAATTTAAATATTCAAATATTTATATTTAAGATGATTAACTGTTGAGATCGCCCTCCATAGTACTACTATTCTGCTCTAACTTAATCGATAAATTGACAAACATTTATCAAATTTACTTACAGCAATTAATCGATTAAATTTTAGAATTATTGATGAGTCGATTTCTGTTTGTTGCCAGCATAAATATATTTATTTAATATTAAAAATGAAAAAAATAAATTCAATCGTAAATACAGAGATTAATATAAGTGAGCAGAGTATAATATCTATAATCCCCCCCCGCTTTCAGTTAGTCAATGTCCTTGTCATATTTATGTGTTCTTTGCCAGTTCTGGAGCCTCCTATTTGTGGGTTGTCTTTGACTCAGCAGGTTTGCCATCCTTTGCCTTCGCAGCAGCAGCTGTTGTGGTAGTAGAGGCTTCAGTGGTGGTGACGGACTCTGCCGTGTCCTTGGCAGCCTCAGGAGCTGGAGTTGGAGCTGCTGTCTCCTTGACCTGATCCACAGTCGCATCAGCAGTTTGTACGCCGGCAACAGTTGTGGTTGTTGTGGTGCTCGCTGCAGTTGTTGTTGTTGAGGTCTTGAATCCTGTCGCCTGGTTGGCATGGGTTGTATGATTCAATGTGTCGGCTCCCTTTGTATTGGATGTTACCCAATGGACAACATCGCCAGGCTTGGCACCAGCCTGATGTTGGCTGTGATCGGCCCAAACGATAACGATCACAGCAACAAAAGCAAACAGGCAAATAGTTTTCATGTTGATCAAAGTGAAATGATTATAGAAATAAATTGAATTTGCTGTTGTCGTTTTCGCTGTTTGCACTGCACTGGATTATCAACATTTTATTTGCAATTTTATATACTCGAAAATGTCTGTTCATTAGTTTTTCAGCTGTTTAGGAGTCGATGAATTAAACAGAGCCTACAATTGACAATTATTTGTACAGTCACGTTCGGTTTTGTTAGTCAATGTGTTTTCTTGATATTTGTTTAGCTTGTTCGCATAAAAAAGCTACACTTCTTTGGAAAACCAATAAGATACCCTTCGAAGTGTTCAAGCATTCATTTAAACGTATCGAAAAGATGATGAAGAGCTATGAGCGCTAGATGGCGCCAGGTCTTCATTAGACTTTTAGTACTATAGAAAATAAATGCTTTCTTAACTTCTGCACTCATTATTTAATTGTAAAGCAACTCTTAAACTAGATAAAAAAGACTAGTAAACAATATAAAAATAGTTCGTTTGCTATCAAGTGCTCAACTTTTTCATATCATTTAAACAGATCAATACAGATCTCAATGCTGTTAAAGAGTTTTAAGTGGAATTCGAATCCATTTCATATGAAATTACTGCAAAAAAAAACATAAATGAAATTATTAAGTCATAAATTAACTTTAAGACGCATTTGGTCCACAATAAATCATGAAATGTTCGCAAAGCTTTGATAAAACTCGAGTTTGCATTGTTTCAGTTGATTTTGAACAAAATCTAAGCTTCTGCTCATGCATCAAACGCACTTATAACTTTTGTTACGAACAACTTGCAGTATATACCCCGCACACCTGGAGAACAAGAAACTTGACCTGTATTAGTCAGAAAGTTAAAAGCAGCTGCAACTGCATCGACAACATTTGCATTTCTCTAGGTAAATGGAGCACAATGCGAACACTGCGAACAACAAGTGTAGTAATGCACATAAATCAGCAATGCATGTATGCTCTATATGTACATATATGTACATTAATGTATGTATTGTGCTGTCATATTTATATTTATATAGGCGAAAAGAAAGCAATTTGAATGGAAAAACGAGGCGAGCAAACAATTTGCCCCACGGCGTTGACGTTGAAAACGACTTACGCAAATGAAAGTTGCTAAGGCAAATGTGTGTGTGTGTGTGTGTGTGTGTGAGTGCGACACAGTTACAAACTGTGCTGGCAACAATAACAACAACAAAAGCCAGTCCCCGCCTGAAGCGTCCAAAAGTCGTTCAAGACCAAAACGAGAGAACAGACCAGAGTCCAAAGTCCTTTTGAGAGTTGCTACTTGAGTAGCAAGTGCGTCAATATGGAACAGCTTAGTGTGTCCTACTATGTGTGCGTGTGTGTACATCTGTGTGTGTGTGTACGTTTAACAATGTCATTCGTGCGTGGCAGTAGCAAAATCCCTTTTTGCTCCATTTTTCCCGCCTTACACCATTGTGCGCTATATTTGCCAATTCACGTTATAAACTTGTTTTCAATTTCAAATTCAACTGCTGTCCTTGCAAGTTTGCGCCTGGATACAGGATACGGGCTACAGGCCAGCAATGGCTACAGACTGGGACATACTACATACAGGACGCTCTGTAACATTTGTAGCCAAGACACATGCACTTCAGTGGGAAGCAGCATCAAAACCTTTTCACAAACTCTCTGTCTCTCTTTGCAAAAGTTGCATTTGCATGAAATTTCTTAAGTCACCCAACTCTTTCTGCAACTCTTTTGCCTCCCCTTCCCCCTGCTGTATCCCTTCTAGTGGGGTGTAACTTTACCCACAGTCTGCCTGACACTCATAATGGCTGGACGTGCTCTCATAAATTGCTTCACTTTCCTCACATTTTGATCGTTTCATTTTCCCCATGTGCGTTGCGTCTGCCCATCGTTTTCCATTTCCCATTATATATTTTTATTTTATTTGAGCGCATTTTCTATGCGAAAAACTTTCAGAAAATGGAAAAAGTTTTATAATATCCAAGCATGTAGTTATTAGTAGCCGGAAGATCAAATCTTTAGTAATTTGCTGGAATTAGCTTAACCTCGAGATAAACGCCAGGTTTTCCCTGCTCCAACTCTTTCGCTTTCTCCTGTGTGTATTCTATGAATCTGATTCGTTTGCCGGAAAACTTTATCAAAACTTTTTTCGCTTACAAATGATCTGTTGCTTTGTTATTTTCCAGCTGTCTTAGTCCAGCAATACAAGCACATGTCCTCTAATATTTTAATTATGCTAACTCAAAATATCGATATTTGCAGATATCCATACAAAACTCGTATATTTTCTTTGAGAAAGCATAGTATTTTCATTTCCTTGTCCATTTAAAACACCGATTTCTTGATTAATTTTTCAAATAAATGAGATTATAAGTAAACGCAATATAAAATAGAATTAATATAAAGAATAAACGAAAAGCATTGTATATTGATTGCCATAATTAAATCAATTAACAATAATAACAATTTATAATCCGACCATTATTTAAAATACGTATTCGTCTTTCATCTATTGTTGTTAAATATTAAATACAACCGAAGTTATTCAAGTAAGCACTTTAAAACTTTAAATGTGCGTTACAAATAAATATTATTGAGAATACATAAATTGCATTAATGAATCTAAATTCAATTCTCTTATCATATATGATGTCTTGCATTTAATTTAGAGTTTGAAATTCAAAATATTCTTACCTTTATATTTTAAATGAAAGCTGTACCAAGAGTTGTGTTCCAGTTGATTGGCGACTATGTATTTTGCGTTTAACCAACCATATGCGACTCAAATGGCGAAAGGCAAATGGGAAATAAGAAAATTGCCAAAGTCTGGCCAAATATAAAATGTCAAGTTTACGAGCTGCAAAGAAATGAATTTAAAGTGAATTTACTTTTTAGGGCGAATCTTATTGAAGCGTATCCAAAGTAGCAGGTGAATTGAGTGTAAATAATGCTTAAGAATTTCTATTCAAGCCTCAAATTTCAAATACAAATGTTTGCTTTGCAAGTGTGCCTATATCTATAAATATCCAAGGAAAGAAAAAGTTCAACTGAAATTACATATCTTTAAGAAACGCCTACGAAAGCTAAGTTGAATTTCAAGTGATTTAAACTGAACTCAGTTGTTGCAAGCCAAAATGTTTAACAGCCACGCCTCCTGCATGTGGTTACTTCTACCGCCCACTTGTGTTCTCCCTTTTGTCGTATATGTTGCTGCCCACTTTGCATTACACAACACACACGGGAGTCTCCTCCAAGCAAGCAAAACATGAGAAATTTTAGCAACAATGTTCTCGTATTTTTGGAAGGTACAAAATGCTTTAACACACAAACACACACGCACGCACACACATGTGTACACCTCAAAGACATTGCTTAGCAACAGTTACGCATATTTTAAGGACTCTGTCGTTTGACAGCATCCATTCTCAAACACGTAATCGAGCATTTTGTGCTGTTCCACACATTTTTAAAGTTGATGTAATTCGCGTATCTTTGAGTTACTTTGCGTTAGTCGCTTTAAGAATGCCTGATACCACTTGTAAAATTGTTCAACAACAATTGCTCACAGACAACCTGTTCAATTTTAAGCGTGTGTGTGTTTAGTCTATTGCTTCTTCGCTCTCTCTCTCTCACTCTCTCTCTGTATCTGCACATATTTGTGTGTCACTTTGGCTATTTGTGTTATTTGATGGCCAAATGCCTTTGGCTAATAATGTAAGGCAACGCTAACTGAGAGTTTTCCCAAAAGTTATGAAGATAGTTTACATTGTCTTCTGAGAGGCGAGCTGATTGGCATTTTTAGCATTGCTTATACGCCCAGTTAACTAGCAATTTTGGGTGCCAGCTATGATTGAGTTTAATAAATAGAAGATGTTAACTCAATTTTTGGTTTAATCATACTAAAGTATTTAATCAGCTGTTAATAATTTTAATACGTATTCGTTTCAACCCAGCTTTAATTAATTTATCATTTAATTTTATTAATTAATTTATTATATTATTTACTACATATCTTACTTAATATTAAACTGACACTTTATTTAAATATTTGTTGCATATTTGATTAATATTATTGAAATATAAAAAATGTTTTTTAATCAATTATTTATCCTTCTCAAACATTCAAAGTAAATCGCCGGAATATCTTTTGTTGCTTGACATCAAGACGATTTCAATTACCTTTCAATCTTAAAATGTATACTAACCACATTTATTAATTGCATTTTTGCAGTTCTCTTTGCATTTGCTGTAATCTGCCAAATGTATTGTGAGTTCTGTATGATTAAAACTCGGCATAACTAAAACTACAGCTTGTTTTGCCAATTGTAAGAGTAATCTGGATTTCTATTTACCACAACAAATTCACTTAAGCTGCGTCCAAATGCCTTCAATTCAAGTAACGTGGTAGGTCTTGATACTGCTGCCTTTGAAACAAACCCTTTGAATCTCTCTTCCTTTTCTCCTCGTGTCCACCGACAAGCGGCTGAGAACTTAATTTCCTGTTTCCAGTCATAACCTGGCCTTAGTTATGCTACCTTTTAGTCTCAGGCTACACACGCAATGCAGCTCAGGAAGGTAGGTATAGAAATGGAGGGGGGGATAGCGCAGTATAAAAAGAAGTCAACATACAAGTGTACAAAGTCACTTAATTAAATGTTGCTCATACGACACGTGGTACGTACCAGCGTACAAAGCCAAAGTTGCTAGCAAAGTCGCAGCACGTCTGGTAAATCCTTTGAGTGACTTTAAGTCCTAGCATCTCTCTCTCTCGCTCTCTCTCTCTCTCTCTCTACCCCTCATGCCCCACCCAATGTCCCCTATGTAAATACACTTAGCTGCTGCCAGCAACACCTTCAACAAAAGGGCCAGACATCCTGGCGACTCAGTCGTTCTTCCTTCCTGCCGCCATCTTCGCACAAGGCATTGCAATTTTCGTTGCACAAAATCCCCTAATTAAATGTAAATTACAAAATGCTTCAATGCCAAGTGATGGCAAAAGTGGCAAGTAGCAAGCAGCAAGTTGCAAGTAGCAAGTGGTAAGCGACAAGTAGCGTTGTCATTGCAATGCCAGACAAGTCAGCTTCAAGCTGCAGCTGAAATTGTAATTTTCATGCTTATTACAATATTTATGCTCGCTAAGCAGCCAGGAACATCCCCAGACTCAACTCAGCTCAACTCAACTAGACTTGAGTTGACTTGACTTTGGCTTGTCTGTGTCCTGTGTTGCCATTTGACTTCTCTGTGCTACTTTTTGTCTCTTCTTCTCTTCTCTCTTTTTTTGTGTGTTGCTCTCCTCGTCGAATTGTTTTCTTATCATTAGCGCTGATGAAATGTAAGCCAAGAAGCAGCAACTGACGTCAAAGTTTCGTCCTTGCTGCGTAATGGCTGCCATTTCCGTTTTAGACGACACGACACGACACGACACGCGCCACCAAAGCCAAAGCCAAAGCCAAAGCCAATGCCAAGTGCCAGAGTATGCCAGAGCACTCTCCGGCGGCTCAGCAGCCCTAGCCGTTTCCTATTACTTCAGCTCACTTTCCCCCTTTTATTACAGTCCCACAGATTCTTCCCTTTCGCCCAGCGGATGGCAATGTCGCCGCGCGTCTCCAGAGCTTAGGTAAATGCAAATCCTTTTACTCCGCGCTTGAGTCCTGCTGCCAACTGGCAAAGTGAGACATTTGCATTAAATTTTTAAGAATGGCTGCAGCCGAGTTGCAGTCTGGGTTTAAATCAATAGAGGTTTGCATTATATATATATTTATTTATTTATTTAAATATTATTAAATAAATGTAACATAAAAGTGCATAATATTATTATTTAAATATAACATTAATCATCAAAAATTAGAGACTTAAAACTGTCAAAATAATTGATCGCAAGTATTCTGAAATATTTATAATGTTTTATATAAAAATTAATTTAAAACTAAAAAAACTACAATTTAGAAGTGAAAAATAGATATATTTTATAAGTTATTCAAGTAACATGAATTAATTATGTTAATCTGTATTCTTATTTTACTTTACTAAATATCTGTAACTTTTTACTTCCTTTTTACTATTTTATTAATTTACAGCGATAAATTTACGTATTTATTTTATATTCTTAGACTGTGCACTTATTTAACTATTTTTTTAAGTTTCTATATAATTTGTATTAATTGAAACTTTTATTTTTAATAATATAATAAAATATGACTTGAAAATAAACTATCAGCTGGAATAACTCCAGGAAATTACACTTCCACAAGTAGAAGTTTACTTATTTTATTTTATTTACTTATTTTTATTTTTATATATTTATCGACGACTAATGGCAGTCGACCCAATACAACAATAAAGTTTAAATTAAATTATTTATGATACAATTATAATTTAGATCGAATTTAGATTTAAATTAAAGTGGAGTTTAAGCTTAAGTCTGGGGTATTAAAAAAAAGTATTTAATTGATCCAACATTTGAGGCAAAGATTGGGGAAAACCCAGAAAAAGAAGTATTAAAATGAGAATCCCAGCATGATTCTAGGATTATTTAGAGTCAACAAACATCTTTTGAATGATCTGAAAGTAAATTATCTGAATTTTCCATAAATCATAAGCTGAAACAGCTTCGATAAATAAAATAAAAACAATAAGAAAATATTTAAAAACTGCTACCGCTATAAACCTAAACAGGCAGCAACCATAAAAGTGAGCAGCATAAATCAAAGCGAAAACTATTTTCATTGCGGGAGACAGAATCGAACGCTGTGAGGAGCCATTAAACCGCTTGCCATTAAAAGGCGGCAGTAAAAGCTTTACAAAATGGCAGCACCAGGGCTAAAAGCTGAAGCTAAAAGACTGAAGCTCAGCTCAGTGAGAGGCTGGCTGTCTGACAGAAGGCGTAATTGGAAAACCCAAAAACCCAAAGAGAGAGAGAGAGAGCGAGCAACGGGTGGGAAAGTAAAAGTCGCGAACTTTTCGGTGTTGCCTGACTGCGTGTAAACCGCACGCGTAATAAAGTTAACGCTCAAAAGGGCGCACACACGTATGGGCGTGGCACACGCACAGACATACACACAGAGTAAACTCGTAGCTAGACCAGAACCAGAACCAGACCGAGACCAGAGCCTGCGGTTTAGCAATTGCTGCAAAATTTGACAGTTTTCTAAAAATTTTCGCAATTAGATGCGAACTACGACAATTGCAAATGGCTGCCAGGCTCTGAGAGTGTGGCGAGAGGTGTGTGGGGATATGTATGCTGGTTAACAGTTTGTCACCAACAACAAAACTCTTAACGGTACTCTCGTCAAGTCACTGATTCAGTTTCAGTTTCAATTCCATTTTCAGAGTCTGTTGACAGCGCCTACAGATTTTTATTGCTTCTGACATTTAGAGAGCATTTGATGTTTATTGAAGTATTCGTGAGTATGTGAGTATATGCGTGTGAGTGTATGTGTGTGTTTGGTTAAGCGGTCGTGCGGCAATAAGGCAGCCGATTCATTGACATGTTCACATTGTTGCTCCTGTCACACGTGGCGTATGCGCGATGTGAATTCGCCAATGTTAATGATTTGAGCAGCAGCCGCAAATGGTATGCAGAAGGGGGGCAAAAGGAGGGTTACGAGTAGAGGAAATGTTGGTTTTTAGTGCCGCCTAAATGAAATAGTTTAGAGGGAGGCCCCAAGTGATGCGGCCTGGGTTCGCCTTTTGCCTGCATGTGTGCGCGCTTGTGTGTGTGTGTGTGTCTGTGTGTGTTTATGGTCTATTAATATTCAATTGTGAATGAAAATTTGTGGGTTAAATGATTCCCAAGGGTGCAATTTGAATGATGTGAGTGTTGAAATGCAGTGAAAGTTTGAAGAAAGTTGTGTGGTTAACTGATTGATAAGCAGAGAAGGAGAGCAGAGATGGAGAGCAAAGGAAAGCAGAATGGGTGAGAAAGGAAAGAACATGACATACAAAAATGAACAGCTGTAATTTAAAATGGAAACTGAACTAGCAATTAACTGATAATAGAAGGAATGCTTGAATCGACAATTATGTTTCACAGTTGAATAGAAAACTGATTGTCTGGCCTGCTGATTAAGGCATAGAAAGAGCAGTAAGAGCTACATTTATTTCAACTAATTACTGCATAATTAATATAAATATAAATGCTCCAAACCCTCGATAAGATTTCTCTGTGGCAAGATAATTGATAATTGATTAATAGATTATTCATTTGAAGAAAGAAATTCATATTAGTCACTTAGTCTAAGCTCTATTTTTTCAAGTCAATTGATTTATGCGTTAGCTTCGACTTTCCTAGAGATTATCAATTGTTCACTTTACTTTTTACACCTTTCCTTGCTGTTGCCTAACAATTGTCCACTTTTTTGCACTTGCAACAAGAGTTTTTTGATTTTTTTTTTTTTGTGGTGGCAAGCACTTTTGAATGGGCGAAAGGCTAAAACAATTGACCACTAAGCTCAGACGCAGGCAGCAATCTCGGCCAGACTAAAGCTATTTGAAATTCAGGCTGTGGGATAAGGCGAAAACTATAAAAGCCGAACACTTACAACAACGCCCCGGCACTCGACAACAATTGCGACTATTAGGCTAAAGCTGCGTGGCACAAACACGATGTTGCCACGGCTGAAGCTGTTGCTAAGATGAGAAGCTGTCCAATAGCCCATTGGCTGAGACCATAACCGTAAAGGACGCGAACGAAGCCGCGAGACACGTGCGAGTTCTCGATTATTGACACTAGGGGAATGAAGAGACTGAAAGACGAGAGGGGAGAGCATTTACTAACACTAACATAAGGGGGGGCCAAGCAGCTGGGAAATGGAGAAGTTTTGAAGCACATTTATGGGCGCTAAAACTCAAACAAAAGCAGACTCTGAGACGGCACGAAAACTGTAGAAACAGAAGAAGAAGCGTTGGAAAATTACGCAAAAATCGACAGCACAATAACAAGAAGGAAAAAAAGAAAAGGAAAAGGAAAAGGAAAACACACAAAAAATAAGGAGACGAAAATCCATGAAAATGCCAACGCAGCAGAAAACAAAATACAAAAGTTCGGTTTTTTGCCAAGGGCTGGGGATAAATTGAAAAGCAGTGAGAACACACATAACACTTGCTAACAAGAAGTGTTTGGCGTTGACACGCGTACACACCAATATAATACACACAAAACACACGCACACACACACAGACACACACACATAGCGATACAGTCATCAATAGCAATTCAAAGATAGCTGTACAATTGCTGGGGCAGCTATTTTGAGTGCCATTGACAGATTTCCCTTTTGATTTGTTTCCTCATGGCCAACGAAATAGGCGCCTCTTCCAGAAGTGGCAACTAGTTGTTCATTTGTGTGGAAAACTCAAATTGCCAACTGTTAATATTACTCCTATGTGGTAAGAATTGGTATTACATATTATATATATTTTCTTACGATTATTAAATGTAAACTAATCTTAAGTTTGCATATAATAACAACTGGAATGATTTATAATTATTTGCCTTAATTATTTGACAATTAAACACATCAAAGATTAAGATTTGATTGTTGTGTTGTCATGCAACAACTGGTTCATTGATATTTAGAATTTATGTTATATTTATTTTAACTAGTTTAACATTTATCAATTATTTACGAACACATTTGTAAGATTAAATTTGCATTACATATATTCACTTAAATTGCAACGTTGAGTTCAGTTGATTGATTAATTTACTAGTTCATTAGCATTAATCACACAACTAATTAGTGTTTCCAATGTTAACTAGTTAAATGTTACCTCAATCACAATTGCATGCACTGTGAAAGAGTTTTCATCGACATTACAGTAAAGTAGAATTCAATTTAATTGATAACTTGTTCTAGTTTAAGCTAGTTTAAAACGTGACTATCACTCTTAGTATTTTAAACAAATTTATTCAATTCAATCCCTTGTCTTTCAACATAAATCACAACATAATGAGCTTGAGCTGCCACTAGTTGCAACTACATAGTTACTCGCATATCTGTAAGTCTTGCTCAACAAATTACTTCAATCAAAGTTGTTCGCTCTGTTGCTTGATTCATTCTCTGCTGCTACAACATCAATCACACTTTTTTTTCCTGTCCTGTTCAACTGTCTCAGCCTCAACTACAACATTTACTTAGTACTCAAAATTCCAAAGAAGACTATGGAAAAAAAACGACGGCGCCAACGGGAACTCTAGGAAAGTGAAAAGAGAAAAAAATTAAAAGCATTGTTCAGAGTATTTTTTCTGTCATTTGCCAAAGATTTTCTTTATTTTCCATTGAGTTTTCTTTTTGCGCTGCGTCTCAGAAAAGTGTCGGACAGAGCTTTGTCGAGAGCAGCGAAACTTGTGTAAACAAGGCAACAATTTAAAAAGCAATAATTGAAAACCTTTATGGCATTCCGAATAAAAGTTTTGTCAGCTGTGAAGATGCCACGCCCTCAGTCCACAACACACTTACACACACACAGTCACACTCAAGCAGACGCACAACTAAAGCGGACAATTGTTTATTAAAGTTTAAGAGAAATTCTCTGACTTTGTTGTAGCATACTTTGCGGCGTTCGCTAAGCTGATTAAATTGGCAAATTGGCAATAGACACGCCCATATAGCGCCCACATAGTGAATAGCGACAAAAAGCGGCTGAAAGCAGCTGCTAAGCTCTAACACGCGTGCATTGAAATCAGTCGAAAAACTTTTTCTCCACGCGTCACGCCCACAAAAGCAAAAGACAAGAAAAAAAACCCAAAAAGCGAATTAACTAAATGCCATGAGCCAAAATAGTCGTACAACGAATCGATTTCGTTAGCTGCAACTTCTTCTGCTACCTATTCTCCTACTTCATTGACTGAGGGGCGTCATTCTCCTAGTTCTCTTAGGCGTTGCCAGTCAAATTTTCGCATGTGCGAGCCAAATTAGATAGCATTCAAAAGCAATAAAAATGAAACTTTGTGCAATTGGCAACAAAAGGCAGACACAGGACTTTCAAATCCGGAAGTGGCAGTCCAATCCCATATGCTAAAGCCAACTCGACAACAACAAGAAGAGGAACAAAATTGGTAAATAATGGCGTAGGTGGAGTTCTTCTATAAAACTGACTATTTGTAATTGTAGTGCAGGGATAACAATCGGCAAATAGATTGCCAGAGAACTGGCAGCTGAGCTAAGCGTAGCATATGCAAAACCACTAGCAATAACCTAAACCAACGAGAGAGAGAGAGAGAGAGAGAGGGAGGAAGAGAAAGAGAAAGAGAAGATATAAAAAACAGAGACATAGTGAGAGCTGTGATGGAGTTGCAAAGTTGTAGGAGTTTAGCTTTGCAATTTTAAACAATTTAAGCAATTTTTATAAATCAAATGGACATTTGTTATTAAATTGATAGCTAATACGATATTCAAATATTTACATAAAATAAAGAACATTTTACATATATATTCAAGGTATTCATATAATCTAACGGTGCTAACTATTATCTAAATAACCAGAAGAAATGTTTAATATAGTAGGCAGTTTGGAAAGCAGTACTAGCGCCATCTAGCGCTCATATGTTACACACATACTTAAGTTTCTAATGCATTTAGATTTGTTTGTAGGCGTGTTCGTTTATATTAAAGCTGATCACTGCTGATTCTCCAACTAAAACTAATTAGCTAACTGAATAGACAATTTCAGTTTGAATCAAGTCAAAGGTTGACTTCAGTTCGCTTTACTTTTTCAAGTCACAGTCTAAGCCAATCAAGCATTTAAAAACTGTTTAAAATAAAATGTGGAAAGGGAACGCAATAAACTTTATTGCCTCGTTGCACAACTATCAGAGTTGTTTTTTGTAAGGATTTCCGTTTGATTTCTATTTTTTGAATGCTCTGTGCGAAGGACAAGCCAAGTTTCTGTCTCATTGTGGTTGTTGTTGTTGTCCTTGTTGTTATTGCAGCTGCTGTTACTTTATTTGAATTTGTCTAACGGGCGCGTAAATAGCCTTGAGCAGAAGGCGGCAGCCATACAATTTTCAGCAAACCCCCCTCCTCTTGCTCTGTACCCATTTCACATGTTCGAGGGCGTGGCAGTCGGCCATGTTTCTCCTATGCGTGTGTGAGTGTGTGTGTGTGTGTGTGTGTACACATATGTGGTACGGAAGTGGCTCAAAGTCATATCCGGTGTACACCAGCGTCCGTTTTGGCTGCACATTTGTGCCTCGTTTTTAGGTTTCCCCTTCCTGCCTTGCCCCTACCCCTACAGCCCTGCTTTCCCTGCTTCCCTTTCCAATCTTTCTTCTAAAATAAAAGCGCGCCCAATTCGCACATTCATCAAAGCAAAAAGTACAAACTTGTGTCTCGCTTCGACTCTTATACGGATTTGTGAGAACTCGTTGCTTGTCAGTGAAGGCTTGCGGATTGGGTAGGGTTTAGTTTTTGAAGGTTGCCATAGTTTGTGGCTTATTGGGCGTACTGCCAAAATGTGAACAGGCAAGCAATATTTGCCCTTGAGCAATTTCATTGGTTTTAAATGCAAATTAAGTGCTTTTAAATGTGTTACAATGACACAGGCTTAAAGTTATATGAGGATGAAGCAATCCATAATGGAATAACATGATATTACAACAAGTTATAAAGAAGAGTGAAGAAGATTATGAATGAGAAAATTCTTCTTGTTTGTCTAAAGCTTATTAAGTGAGTTTTATTGTAGCCGACAAGTACTGAAACCCTTCTAATCGATCTCTTGAAAGCTTTTCTGATCTAACTTCATAGATTTACAATAATTTATAAGGAGGAGTATTACTCTCTTAGGAGGAACTTAACTTCAATCCAAGACAGCTCTCATTGCTCTCAACATTACTTATTATTTAAATTTATTTCAAACGTACATTACAACAACTTTAAGTGAATTTTTTGCACAACAAATAGCACAGTTGCTTTAATTAAGAACAATTAAAGTTATTTATGTTATAAATATAAATTAACGCTGCTCGCAATAAACACATATTCTACTTTAAGCTTCCGTTTTGGATAACAACAAACTTATCGCTTAAGATTAATTGCCCTCAAGTTGAGCATAAATCTTTTAGAAGCATTAATCAAATACATTTATCAGATGTTTTTCATCAATGGCGAACAAAGAGAGAGCCCGGAAAATGATTATGCCTCGTTTTGATGCAATCAAGCAATGAAAAGTGCAACAGCATTAAGCAGGCAACAAGCAACACAAACGACAACATTTCAAAACAAAATTTTTAATGTGTTGAACAACAATTAAAATCATTTTTACACAAGAAAATGATTAAATTTAAATGGTCAACAAGCACGAACGAAACAAACGCTGTCGGCGAATGTAAACTAAATTAGAGTACCTGCATTTTATATAAAAATTAAATTGAAAATGCAGCCAGCTCACGGCAATGTTAAAGAAATTGGTGCGAGGGCATGGAGAGGAGGGTGAAGAGCGGGCCTTATTGTAGGTTGAGGTGCGCCTGAAAGTATGCTTTAAATTAAAACGAGCCACAAAATGAGGCAGCTGCACGACACTCACGCAACACACACAACCACATAAAAGAACATAAAATGAATACACTCACACACACACACACACACACACATTCAAACACACAAAAACAGTCACATTGTTTGCGGTGAAGCAAAGCAACCCAACCCAACCCAAACATTAACTAAGCGTATATGGCGCCAAAATGCTTAGCTTTTGACTAAAATGTTGTATATACAGCTAAATTAGCAAGGCTATAAAATACCCTATGATTTGAGTAAGAGTACACAGCATATCAAGATGAATCAACAGGTTTATATTTTCTATATATTATGTACTCTAAGCTAACAAGCGAAATTGTTATAATTTATATATATTATTTATTTATTTTACATTATTCATATTTATTTATTTTATATATTTATATTTATTATGTGATATTAGATATTCATCGCTTAAATATTTTTATTTATTTATTTATTTGGGTGACAAGCACGCATGTCCTTTAATAATTAAACATACATTAATATTAAGAATAACGAACGCTAATATCACTAATATTATATATTCCATATTTTTTAAACACCCTCAAGTCCTGCTGGACCGGGCCTTGACGTAAATTTGTCCCTACATTCCCATAAATAAAATGCCTGTGATATTTACACCCTCAAATTCTTGTATCCCCTAAACTATGTATCATATGCCCGTTTATTCCCATAGCCCATCATTATATACTACCATCTTCCGATTAGATTAAGCTGCCTTAAAGGTAGCAGGGCACTAATCTGTACATATTTCCTTTAAAAAAAAAAAAAAAAAAATTTTTTAATAAGTCAAATAAATGAAATACTTTTTAAAATAAAATATTTAATTTACAAATATTGGTTTTATTATACAGTTGCCATCCCTGTGTTGTAAAGGTACTAATATTTTCTGTACAGATTCTACCCTTAATAAATTAAATTAAAAAAAAAAATCTGTTATATTAATTTTTTATTTTAAACAAACTCGATTTTATTCTTCTATTTATTATATTATTATTATCATTTTGTATCAATTAGCGAAATGCTCGCTTTCAAAAAGAATTCTTACATCGACACAAGTTCATAATACGCCCAACACAGTGCCTAAAAGTATGCAATGCTTTTTCAATTCCACACAGCTGTATGAGTGTATGTGTGTACGTGAAATTAATTTGTGATGTCCATTCTGCTTGTTGCTGGATCATAAATCTGTTGTGGCTGTTCTTGTTGTAGTTGTTGCTGCTGTTGTTGTTGCTGCTGTTGTTGTTGCTGCTGTTGTTTTTCCCGCTGTTGTTGTTGCTGCTGTTCGCTTGCAACAGAGCAGTGAAAATGCTAGCAGCGCCTTTTCCAAAAATGTATGCTACAAATTGCCTTAATTCCCCAACGAAAATAAGTTATTCCGTTTATTTCGTGTGTCGTTGTCGTTGTCGTCGCCGCTTAGCGCTCAACGCTTTTCATGTCCCGAAAACTTTTCGCATGTGTTAAAATTAAAAACTTTTCTTTTGGTTTTCTCTGCTGCGTGTGCTGAGTGTGTGCTGCGAGTGTTTTTATCTTTTATCTAACTCTGGTCAGTAGTCTGCATTCCCATCGCTCACTCTGTGTCCCTCTCTGTCTCTTCTTTTCTATTTCTCTGTTACATTGATTCACATCTTCCTCCCGCTCTCTCTCCCTCTCTCCCACTCTCTCTCCCTCTCTCTCTCCCTCTCTCTCTCTCTCTCTCTCTCTCTCTCTCTCTCTTACACTCCTACTCTGTATGTGGTTAAGTAAATTTGTTATTTTTTTGTTTTCCTGTTTATTTTCTTTTTTATCTCAATTATTTAGTCAAGGTCAATTTGTTAGTGTGTGTGTGTGTTCTAAGGTGCGGCTCGCACACAGGACACGTGGACTGCGTGTTTGTCCTCTGCGGCTTGCATATGTTAACAGCCTGGCACACTGGCAAACTGGCAACCTGGCAACCTGGCAGTCTGGCAAATGCTTTTGTGTTCAGCCTGCTTCGAGTTTTGTCACGTGGCTCCATTTTAAATTGAGTTTGCCTAAAATGTGCCAACTCGAGCTGAGTTTCAGTTTGAGTTTGAGTTTATTGTTTAGGCCATAAACTGGCATTTGTTGTGGGCTTTTGTTGCTCTAATTGCTATGGGAATTGCTGCAGGCCACATAAAACGCAGGCACACACTCAGCACTCCCCAAAATAGCATTAAAAACGAAATTCAGTTTAGCATTAACTCTGTGCGTCGGGGTCGCACTCGATTTCCGTGTGGAAACACTTAAAATAATATCACTTTGACTGAACACTAAGTACACTCAGTCTTTGTATTTTATATGCACGCTTAATATGCTCGTTTTTTAATTGCAATTCTTGTCTATGATTTGTATATTAAAAGAAAGCTGAATATAATAAAACGTTAAGGTATCTAGCATAATAAGTATATCCTTCTTCATTCCATTCAAAGCTAATGATCTTGGCTCCTACTGAATGTGCCAGTGTTGGAAAGGCACACTGGATAATAGTGAGCGCGTGGTTTCATGTCTATAGAGTTGCCAGACTGCTGAAAATTTAAGCAAATGCCAGAGAAGTCTTAAATAAAATGTTGTGTCAGTGTTAAGCTGTTGTTAACTAATATTTTTAAACCTCTCTCAATCCACAGTGTCTTAACTTGAAGTTGCTTGCCAATAAGAAGAACCATGTAAAGTCTAGATTCGGAAAAGCATATACATTTATAGAGTTATAGAGTTGCCAGCTTGCTTTAGTATACTATAACAACAGTCAGCTGGCTTCTAAAACCAATATCCCTTTACAATACTGAACTTAGAGATCTGATTTCATGGATATGATATGATTTCGTTCGCTCTATTTAACAGCAACATAACAAAATTCGAGTGATCCAGAAAACTCAAAGCATTAAATTTCATTCTCCAAAGTTTCAGATTGTTTAAAGTTGAATTTTGTAATATATATATATATATATATATATATATAACAAGATATGCTGCTGTTTCTCATGATTAGCATCAGATTGGCACATGCCCCAATGCCCTTTTCTGTTTGCACATTAGCACTGTCCGAGAAGAAGACTCTTTCACGCTTTCCCAGACCTGCCTCTTCTTTACTCTATCTTTCTCTCCATCTTTGCATCCATCTACTCTGCAATTTATCTACATCCAGCCAACATTTGCCCCACTTCAAATATGTACAAACCTTAATCACACTTTGTGCTGCTGTAGCTGCACTTGAGAGGCAAAGAGCAGATTGGGTATAGAAATTTTCGCATTACTTGTGCAGCAAGCCAGAGAGCTATGCAACATAATTTTTAACCTTACCGCCGCGGCATGCACATAAATTGTGCAGTTACCCAACACTGGCCACGACGCCATTTGCCACCTCCATTTGAAGATTAACGCGCGCGCGAGCATAAATAACAAGCGAGCTCAACTATTGAGAAGGCGGCAAAGAAAATGCAACAATGGCAAGTGGAGAGAGAAGGAAGCGGGGCGGGAAAAGAGAAGTCAAATTTATATTTCATAAGTAAATCTCACGCCCCTCTCCGTCTCACTCTCTCTCTCCCTCTCTCTCTCTCTCTCTCTCTCTCTCTCTCTCTCTCTCTCTCGCTGTATCTCTGTCTTTTGGTATAAAAAACTTTGGCATTACGTGCCAGAGCAGCCGAAAAGTCAAAGTGACGGCAAAGTCAACAAACGAAATTGCAACCCTGCAGTTAGCTTTGCGAATGAGTTGCTTCAGGCCAACTCCACCCATTTAATCTCTAGAGAGAAAGAGAGTGAGAGAAAGAGAGAGCGAGTGAGACAGAGCACGTCTGAAGTGCTAGCAGTAGCAGCATCCTTAGCTGAATGTAATAAAAACCTGAAGTACGTTTGTTTGATAATCCCATTTTAATATTTATAGTAATAAACGCTTTTACGCGTTGGCGCTTCGACTTGAATCGTATGCCACGCCCACCATTTGACTCAAGCGACTGGGGGCTGTAACTTTGGCATATTGGCCGCCTGTTGCCCGCCAGCCCTGGCGTTTGAATGTCTTTTATTAGATGACTTCTGGAGTGTTTTCTTTTTTTTGTTTTCTCTGCCATTTTTTTTTTTTTATTTATACGCGTTTTCTTTTCCACACTCGGCTGTAAAATTACAGCAAAATTTGCTTTAGTTGAAGTCCATTTCGTAGATGTATGTAATACGAGTCCTTGCATCTCACATCTCGATTACTTTTGCTGCACTTACATATTTGATTTGTGCTGATTGTGTCTCAAGACGCTGGCGCACAGTTTATGTTAAGTCAATTTTTATGCAGTCGAAATCATATGCTTTGCCTTTGTCTCTTAGACTCTCTCTCTCTCTCTCTCTCTCTCTGTCCCCTCTCTCTTTCTTCTTCCCAGCTTTTTCATTGTTTCGACAAAAGGATTGCAGTCGGCACATGTCTAGCTGGTAGCTTAGCTTTGATAGCAAAGTCAATCCAATTGTGTTACTCTCGCTTTGAACTGACAGACAGACAGACAGGCAGACAGACAGGCAGCGACTGTCGTGCATTTACTTGATGTTTCACGTGGCGTATGCGTAATGCTATTCCCTGATTTACTTTGGCCGGCTTACAGAGCTACGTAAAAAGCATACTTACATTTTTAAATTGATAATCTCTAGCTTCGCTCCTTTCATTTATTATTATTTCGTGCAACAACGGAAATATTAACTAGCTGATATATCTATGTATATTTATGGAAGAAAGCAAATCCATTGTCACATTAAATTCAACTTACTTTCGTTTGTGAATTTGCCACTCGCTGTTGTCGCTCTGGTTGCCTCTGTTCTTTGGGACGGAACTTCACGCCATTTGTAATCAATGTCGAAATAATATGGCGGTTTCGTTTACGAATTTTCTCTGATTTCCCAATAGCAGCAGACGGAGCACCCACAACTTGGCGATAGTTTTCTGTTTGAAATGCAAGCTGCGTGGCAAGTTGCCTGGGTCGCTCTATATCTCTGTCTCTCATTCTGTCTGTATTTCTGTCTCTGTCTCCGTGGCAGGCTCTAAGGCGGCCGCCAAGGATTTGCCGGGTCTCAAAAAACTTGGTCCTTCGTCCTTTCGCTGGGCTGCTGCAGCAGCACTGGCAGCATTATCTTTTGGCAATGCCAAACACTTCCGCCGAACGACAAGAACGATAAATTGTTGCGGAAAAGTGTTAAGCGTGGAAAAGTTCAAGCCAAAGTTTCGATGTGCGCGCACTTTTATTTAGGGTTCATTATGCTTTCTTATGCTACTTCCACTTCTTTCCGACAGCCTCCGCTGGGCTGCCTTGCCTTTGTTTGCACTATTGAAAATAATGATTACATGCTTACATTCTGCTTTTGTTTCTCCCCCTCCCTCGCTCAGCGCGTGTGTGCGGAAAATTATGCCTAGACTATGAAATTGGCCAAAGCGAAAACTATAAGCCGATTATCAGCAGATTTTCCTTTTTCTGTTCTCTTTTTATTTTGTGGTTCATGCTCCTGCCCAATGAGGCACACAACGAGATGAATTGCTCATTGAATAGTTACTGAAAGGGAGGCGAAGGAGACAAGACAGAGAGGTGGCGGCCTCATGAGGGGGAAGTAGAGACTCGACATTGCATGTCATCAGAGTTATTAGCACTAATGCTCTATTAATGGACCGCATATTGAATGGAGCATCAACTTCTTTGGCCAGCTTTAGCAGGTAACAAAAGCAGCTAAAACTGTGGCAGCTGAAATCTGGCATGAGTTCAATTAGACAAGCCCAGCCACTGATTGAGGTAAGCCTATCAGTCCGCCTACCATTCTGTCGACAGCCTCTTGGGCATTGAGATTTGTTAGCCAAGATTGCATTAAACATGCACTTTGAACATTCTGCGGGGTTGCTAAACCATTTAGTAATATTATTTATAGAATGAGAAGCTGAATTGCGAGTCTGTCAGTTGTCTGTCTTGAGCTTAAAGACACGATAACGTTTTGCCAAATCAAAAATTAAATAAGCTTCAATCAATCATTTCTGTGCATATTAAAAATATATAGAGCTGAAGCAGCTGCTGGCATTGTATATTATTGTTAGATGGAATCTAAACAGAGAAATGCTATTCTTACTCATCAATCAATCGTCAAGCTAATATCAATCATTTATTCGACTGAAAGACCGAATGAAATAATTGCTAAAAATTGATAATTAATATACAATTTTTGATAAAATTGGAATAAAATTAGATTGGTTTCAGAGAACTAGGGAGAAATAAATTAATAATATTTAAATAGAGAGATTTTTAATGATTAATCAAGAGTAGAGAATTTATTGATTCTTTCTTAGATCAAGACTAGAAAATAAGTATGAATAAATGTAGAATAAATGCTTAAATGCTTAAAATCTAAAGCAATTTACTCGGCGTATTTTTTTCATTTATTGTAGGTTTTTTCTTATTTTAAGAAGAATAAAACTTCATTTTTTTATAAGACACTCCTTCGGAATCGAAAGCTATATTCATTTGCATTTATTCACAACAAATTTTTAGTTCTTCTCTTCAACTTCTGAACGAATTTTGAAGAAAAAGTAAAGCAGCTGCCAGCTGATACAATTAAAATAAGAAAGCTCTCTTTTAAGTAACTCCTTCTGAATCAAAAACTTGCATCTAGCTCTCATTCACACGGCATATCAATCATACAGGTAGTTCTTTTCTTAGAGTCAAAGAAAGTCTTGTATTTCTATAACATTAAACTCAGTCTGCATAATAACCCTCAGAAATTGTTGACACTGATACGGAGAAGTGTTTATAATAACTATTCAGCATATGAGTGCACTCAGAGGGTTTCATTTTGAATGAATACATGTGTTGATTGAATAAAAAAGATATTGATATACTACTCGTATATTTATATATAGATTTCGACAATGAATGCAACGTTCCTTTCATCAATGGCCAATTGAACTGAGCTGAAAGGAAAACGAAAACGAAAACTCAGACTCAGATACAAATCGCCGAATGCATGAAGAAGAATGCAACGTAATAGTGCTTAGTGAGAAGGAGAGGGTGGTAGCAATAGGAGGGGAATTTCCCCCTATTGAGCCGAGGCAGCTATGTAATAACATTCGCAGCTATTTAGAGCAATTTCTTGCACGCTGTTTTCAACCAACTGCAAAACTGTCAAAGGGAAAACGACGTGACACAAATGAAATGTAACAGCAACAAAGGGCGTCACGTTGAGCGGGCTAAGGAGATGGCTCAAATAGGTAGAGAGAGAGAGAGAGAGTGAGAGAAAGAGTGAGCAGGCTAAAAACTAGCTGCTTTAACTTATTTCAAGGCTGTGCGAGTGGCTCTTGAGTAAAGGAACTTGTCATGAGAGCTTGAAGGCATACAATTTTCATTTCCGCTTTTATTTGCAGTGCGAGCCAAAGGCAAATACCAAGTCATAGAGTAAGGCAGCGCGAAGTGCGGTGTAGGAGGAGTACCAAATACCTTGCTGTAAAGAAAAGAATTTCTTTTGAGTTACTTTAGTGGGGTAACAAAAAAAAACATGAAAATAAGAAAATAAAAGAAAAAAAGAAAAAAGGGGAGCGCAAAGAAAGGACACATGTGTCCTGCTAGCCTAGGACAAAGTTTGCGCCATTTGCGCTGCCTTAAGGTGTGTTTAATGAAAAGTTGCCAACTAGCAGAGTCCGGACACATTAGAGCTGGAGTACAAGAAGTAGACGCAGAAGAAGATAGAGAAGACAACGAAGTGAAGGCAGCTGGACCAGACAATAGACAGACAATGGTCCAAAGGATGCAGCGGCTGATGCTGCTCCTGCATCTGCTCCTGCTTCTGCTGAAGGCTGCATCAATATCCTGTTGCCATTTTGCGCTATTTACAAATGAAATACGCCGCAAGTTTTCGAGCCAAAGTAACCACGAAAATTAAACTTTTGCCTCGTTTGTGTTTTGTCAGTACACAGAGCGGAAAGAAACGAGTGGGGAATGGAAAGGAAAAGAATGGAAAGGGGAGTGGGGGAGTAGAATGGAGCAGTGGCCAAAAAGTTTGCACAGAAAGAAAATGCAATGAGGAAAATGAAATTAAAATGGGCGAAGTGAAGAACCAACAAGGTGCAATTGAAGTGGGCATCCTTAAAGTGGATGCCACAAAAATGAGATTGTCTTCTTGTGCAAACAGCGGAGATTGAAACGAGCTCTCATCCATCCATCCATCCCCAACAAGCAACCCATAATTTACTTGATAGACAAGCTACAGCAGTCTATTCTAGTATACTCTAGTTTAAGTGCAGTATTTCATATGGGAAGAACATCAAGTTGCTCGCAACTTTAGTCGATGTTCGACTCACTTCAATAAGAAGAACCAGACGAGATTAGTATTAAGTAGATTACAATTTAATTATAATTATATAATTAAATATAACGACTGTTGTCATAGCTACAGCCCGTTGATAGAGCTTAAGTAGAAAGTACTTTCAATTTAATTAACTTCCCTTAGCAAACATTTAATTTAAATTAAATTCCATTGAATTTTCCACAACTAAACCATTCTCACATCATTAATTATGCATTTTTCCCCCAGTTTAGTAACCGCTTACAATATGTTGCTGCAACTTATGACCAAACAACTTTCATCATCATCATCAGTCACACAATTTGTAAACATAGAAATGTAGAAAAAACAAATTTCTATCAAGTCTACAAGATCTAAACAAACTGTAAAATTTACAATGCCATTGAATAGACGACGCCGTTGGCCAAAACACAAATAAATCCTATGAAACGAAAGACGAGACAAGTAAACAAAATCTGTAACATCAATTTTGTCAAGTTTTTCACGCGGACAACAACAAATCAGATGAAACCATTTGGCTGAGTATTTTGGGCCTAAAAGCATGCAAACAATGCACTGTGAGAAAAAAAACTAACTGACTTTAATTAAGATAATTGATATTGAAAATAAATCGGAAACTAAACTAAGCAGAATATTGTGAAGGCTACGATGAATTAAAGAAAATGCATTCATTTCCTGATAATACACTGACTCCATACAGCTTTAGCTTTATTGCAACTATGTGATTTTCACAGTGCAACTGGCGACGTTATCAAAGTGTCTGGACTTGTTTGGATAGAGACAGGAGTAAGGAGTGTAAGAATGGCAGCAGAGCGAAAGATTGTTACGCACAGTGCGAGAAAAAAGTCAGTGGACGTGCCAAAGCTTTGAATGCCAAGTGACACTTGAGTGGAGTGTTGGACAGCCGACCCAAGGGGGTTGTAGATAAGTGGGGGTATGAGGGCGCTTGGTTTTTGGCAACATCTTTGCGTCTTTACGCTGGCACAGAAAAATCGATGAGACAACTGCCCAGCACTTATTAAATTGAACTACATATATATTCGTGTCCTGACGTCTTTAAGACGCAAAAGAGGCCAACAACACACGAGCTTTGATTGATGGCTGTCGTTCTGACGCTTTCGTCAGCTGAGAAGTTTAATAAATGAATGCGGTTTTCTATGTGAGAATGTAACGTTTGAAGTTTATCATAGCAACACATTTGATTAATTGTTTCGGTCATAGACCACGCCCCCGCCAACCCTTTAAAATCAACACCCATCCATACACAATACAAGAGAACACAACGCAACACAACACAACACAACACAACGATGACAGCTGGCATTGCCTGGACTAGTTTTCAATTAAAAAACTTTTCACTTTACGCCCACATTAGGCAACAGCAACTTTGTATAGCTCTCAATGTTGTGGCTATGTGGCTGCTGTCCTCACATTTTACGACGTCGCCACTGAATTAATGTAAATCCTTGTTATCCCTCATTTTATGTAGCCACTGCCTGCATTTTTATGTGCATCGCCATCGTCTTGGCCTTCGTCCGAGTCACATCATTCTTGCTTACTCCTTGCCTTCCCTTCTACCCCCATCTTCCTATATCCTCCCACTTCTCTTCTGCATTGCGCCATTTCGTTGTTTATGTCGCCTTCAGCCTCAGCCTCAGCCTCAAACTCAGCTTCATTCCTTGCGGTCTGTTTCGACTACTTTTTTATGGTTTTTCTCTCCCTCCCCCTTCCTTTCCCCCTCCCTCTATCGGTCTCTGTGTTTTTCTGTTTTACGTTCAGTTTTTGTCTGTTTAATAATTATGGTCACGTATGTGCTGCAAAATTGTATGTGCAAAGGACAATTCAAGGCATACAGACGCATTAATTGCAACTTGTAAAGCATTTGCTCACTCTCATCATTTTTATATGCATTTGTCATCAGCTGCAGCGTCCTAAAGCAAAAATTATAGACAGTTCTTAAAGCAGTAATTGCAGCGAATGTAATTTAAAACAAAAGTTGATTTAAATAACTTATTACTTTAATATTTTTATGAGAATTAAGAATCAAATCTAAATTTTTAAATTATTAGTCTAAATAATATTTAAAATATTACTTATTAATTTATTTATGATCATTATTTATTTATCTTATGCTTTTATTTCCTACAATTGTTAAGGCACGCACGCAATTTAAAGCTGTTGTCTTAATTGAAATGCCAGATATGCAGCTAATGTGAAAGTGATTAGTTTTTGAATCTACTCAGACGCGGCAATCGGAGTAACTAATCGATTGATCAATCAATCAGTCAGTCAGTTAATCAGTGTAGAAGTCAAGTCATTCAATTTGTATGCAATTTTGACCGCAAACATTTGTTAATTGACCGCAGAGGACGAGAGGGAGAGAGAGCAAAGTAAATCGTATTGCCAAACATAAACACAGAGCAGCAAACACATTCAAACACACGCACACTAACACACACATACACACACGCACACTCACATATGTACACACACTTGCAGCTGGTCAAATAATTAATTATGTACGCTCAGTTGCATTCGAAGCAGCAGGAAATGAAGCTGCGCTCTGATGGCTGCCAACTAAATTATGCCAACGATTCCTTGACTCCACCTAAAACATCCAGGACAGATGCTTCCGCTCTAGCGGACAACTGGACAACAACTGGACGACTGTTTTGCCATGCTTAAGTGCCGATAATTGCACACCTTTTGCACACCTGCCAACACTGAACACTGAATACTGAACACATCGAATAACCAAGCAATGCCAGGCTCTGTTGGCCAACTGCAACAATCTCTAATGTCTTCATCGTGATACATCCACGTGTAATCGAATGGCATTTAAGTGACATTTACAGCTTAATCGCCAAACAGCTGCAACTTTGGTTGATTGTCTTCAATCACAGAATGCCAGCGTTTAATTGCTCACTTATAAGTAATGGAAATGCAGGCAAGTGTTTCGAGTGAAAATCACTGGAAAATTCAGTTGAAAACAAACGAAATTGGAAAATAAACAAAGAAATATGAGTAAATTATGAAGTGATGAAAATTCTAACTCAAAACTAAGAGAATAAATTATGATAAGTGTTGATGAAGTAGGGAAAGGAATGCTTTAATTAGCTCGAAATGAAATGGCATTGTTAGAGAAATGGTGAAGGGGGTTCTTCAACATAATTATATTAAATTATAAAGAATATTTTATGTACATTTATATAACATTCTCTGATGTTCATCTTATAGTATTACAAACCAAATCAGCAAATGGGAAACGCAGCTCAAATACTAAACAGAAAAAGCTGCTAAAAATAGTTACTAATTAAAATTATAAATCCATTTGAAACCCTTCACGAAAATAAGAGATTAAACCCTACAAATTAATTAAAAATCTAATGAAAATATGCTGCTTTCTATTTTATGAAATCTTTATCCTACAAAGTAGCCAAGTACCTGAAACTTTTGCAAGCTTAAAGCATCGCTTATCACCAGACACGATTTGACTTTGCTGCACCCAAAAGCTGTCAGACGTCAAACTAGTTTTGACTGTAGTTTATGGCCAAGGACCAGACACATTTGGAGGACACACTCAATTCTCACACCTTGACAAGAAGCAGCAGAAGCTGAAGAAGAAGAAGGGCAGACAGATCGGCGGATGGGCAAAACATGTGCATAAATTTCAACAGTTCGACGTGCACATAAAGCCAGCTACTTATGCCAATGCCAAGATGCCACCACAAATAAAAGAGGAAAAACGCCTTAACACAAAGCCATACAAAGAAGAAAAGCCAATAGCAAGAAAACCGCAAAGCAAGAAAAGAAAGCAGCGAAAAGTTGATACAAAAGTAGCCGACGATGCCGACGGGGCCAACGAAATTGATTTTCAGGCAATTTGTTCGTTTATGGATTGTTGCCCAGGATTGCGCCCGAAAAGAGAGGGAAACTTGAAGAAGAAGCTGAGAAAATGGCGATAAAGGACAGCTGCTGCTACTTTTTGGAAGAAGTAGAAAAAGGTGATGGTGAAGGAGAAGAAGAAGGAGAAGAAGATGCTATCGTCTTTATCGTCATCATTGGGCAGCCAAAAGCCAAAAAAACGTGAGCTGGCAAGTGAGAAGACGGCCAAAGAAAAAAAAAACATAGAGGTAAAAACCCCCTCGAAAGAAAGCTCATTGACTGCAACACTTTGACACCTGACAGCTGCACACAAAAGCGTGCGACGTATTACGGCGTAGTCTCCAACTCCAGCTAACAGAAATTCTGCCGGACTCAATCTAAGGACTACGTATAACAAGCATTGGCTATGCGGTGTGTGCGGTCTTGAAAACTTTGCGCCCAAGACATGAGATTTATTTTGTGTTGTGGATTTGGTCTCTGCGGTTGTTTGGAGTTCGTGCTTTTGCATGCTGCAAGAAAGATTAAGTGGCGCCATCTACCGTGGGGTTTGCAAAGGTGAAGAGTTAAAGTTACAGACAGATATAGATATAGATATAGATATAGATATAGATATAGATATAGATATAGATATAGATATAGATATAGATATAGATATAGATATAGATATAGATATAGATATAGATATAGATATAGATATAGATATAGATATAGATATAGATATAGATATAGATATAGATATAGATATAGATATAGATATAGATATAGATATAGATATAGATATAGATATAGATATAGATATAGATATAGATATAGATATAGATATAGATATAGATATAGATATAGATATAGATATAGATATAGATATAGATATAGATATAGATATAGATATAGATATAGATATAGATATAGATATAGATATAGATATAGATATAGATATAGATATAGATATAGATATAGATATAGATATAGATATAGATATAGATATAGATATAGATATAGATATAGATATAGATATAGATATAGATATAGATATAGATATAGATATAGATATAGATATAGATATAGATATAGATATAGATATAGATATAGATATAGATATAGATATAGATATAGATATAGATATAGATATAGATATAGATATAGATATAGATATAGATATAGATATAGATATAGATATAGATATAGATATAGATATAGATATAGATATAGATATAGATATAGATATAGATATAGATATAGATATAGATATAGATATAGATATAGATATAGATATAGATATAGATATAGATATAGATATAGATATAGATATAGATATAGATATAGATATAGATATAGATATAGATATAGATATAGATATAGATATAGATATAGATATAGATATAGATATAGATATAGATATAGATATAGATATAGATATAGATATAGATATAGATATAGATATAGATATAGATATAGATATAGATATAGATATAGATATAGATATAGATATAGATATAGATATAGATATAGATATAGATATAGATATAGATATAGATATAGATATAGATATAGATATAGATATAGATATAGATATAGATATAGATATAGATATAGATATAGATATAGATATAGATATAGATATAGATATAGATATAGATATAGATATAGATATAGATATAGATATAGATATAGATATAGATATAGATATAGATATAGATATAGATATAGATATAGATATAGATATAGATATAGATATAGATATAGATATAGATATAGATATAGATATAGATATAGATATAGATATAGATATAGATATAGATATAGATATAGATATAGATATAGATATAGATATAGATATAGATATAGATATAGATATAGATATAGATATAGATATAGATATAGATATAGATATAGATATAGATATAGATATAGATATAGATATAGATATAGATATAGATATAGATATAGATATAGATATAGATATAGATATAGATATAGATATAGATATAGATATAGATATAGATATAGATATAGATATAGATATAGATATAGATATAGATATAGATATAGATATAGATATAGATATAGATATAGATATAGATATAGATATAGATATAGATATAGATATAGATATAGATATAGATATAGATATAGATATAGATATAGATATAGATATAGATATAGATATAGATATAGATATAGATATAGATATAGATATAGATATAGATATAGATATAGATATAGATATAGATATAGATATAGATATAGATATAGATATAGATATAGATATAGATATAGATATAGATATAGATATAGATATAGATATAGATATAGATATAGATATAGATATAGATATAGATATAGATATAGATATAGATATAGATATAGATATAGATATAGATATAGATATAGATATAGATATAGATATAGATATAGATATAGATATAGATATAGATATAGATATAGATATAGATATAGATATAGATATAGATATAGATATAGATATAGATATAGATATAGATATAGATATAGATATAGATATAGATATAGATATAGATATAGATATAGATATAGATATAGATATAGATATAGATATAGATATAGATATAGATATAGATATAGATATAGATATAGATATAGATATAGATATAGATATAGATATAGATATAGATATAGATATAGATATAGATATAGATATAGATATAGATATAGATATAGATATAGATATAGATATAGATATAGATATAGATATAGATATAGATATAGATATAGATATAGATATAGATATAGATATAGATATAGATATAGATATAGATATAGATATAGATATAGATATAGATATAGATATAGATATAGATATAGATATAGATATAGATATAGATATAGATATAGATATAGATATAGATATAGATATAGATATAGATATAGATATAGATATAGATATAGATATAGATATAGATATAGATATAGATATAGATATAGATATAGATATAGATATAGATATAGATATAGATATAGATATAGATATAGATATAGATATAGATATAGATATAGATATAGATATAGATATAGATATAGATATAGATATAGATATAGATATAGATATAGATATAGATATAGATATAGATATAGATATAGATATAGATATAGATATAGATATAGATATAGATATAGATATAGATATAGATATAGATATAGATATAGATATAGATATAGATATAGATATAGATATAGATATAGATATAGATATAGATATAGATATAGATATAGATATAGATATAGATATAGATATAGATATAGATATAGATATAGATATAGATATAGATATAGATATAGATATAGATATAGATATAGATATAGATATAGATATAGATATAGATATAGATATAGATATAGATATAGATATAGATATAGATATAGATATAGATATAGATATAGATATAGATATAGATATAGATATAGATATAGATATAGATATAGATATAGATATAGATATAGATATAGATATAGATATAGATATAGATATAGATATAGATATAGATATAGATATAGATATAGATATAGATATAGATATAGATATAGATATAGATATAGATATAGATATAGATATAGATATAGATATAGATATAGATATAGATATAGATATAGATATAGATATAGATATAGATATAGATATAGATATAGATATAGATATAGATATAGATATAGATATAGATATAGATATAGATATAGATATAGATATAGATATAGATATAGATATAGATATAGATATAGATATAGATATAGATATAGATATAGATATAGATATAGATATAGATATAGATATAGATATAGATAAAGATATAGATATAGATATAGAGATGCTCCACATTCGCCCTACTTCTTCCTCTGACTCTTGGCTCTTTGTCTATTAGACTGAATGTGGCCTACTTTCTAGGAATAGACCCACTTTCGACTAAAATTTGGGCTTATACCAATCCCAATTCCCGGTCACTTTGACTGCCTGTCGCCTGTCGCCTGTCGCCATCACATTATTCAACGCGTACATAGGACATTAGGCAGGGTGTTTTTAGGATGTTCGGGGATTCCTCACTTCCTGTTTTGGGCTACGGCCTCAGATGTTGCTGCTGATGCGGCTGTCAAACAGTTGGGCAATCACTCAGTCAATTTGGCTTTTTGGCTTACAATTTTACTATGTGCACTGCAGTTTTTCTTTTTAGTGTTTTCCTTTTTTTCTTTTTTTTGGCTTTCCTTTTTGGGCCGGCTAATATGTCTGTGGTTTGATTTATGGACAGACGGTGGTCGGAGCCACTCCACGCCATTAGCTGGCAACAAATCCAAATCCGTAGCATACTGTCTGAATGTCAAACTGTGCATCAATTTGACTATCCAATTATCTGCTTTCTTCATTCTCTCTCACTCTCTCTTCTCTGTCTCCGTCTCCGTCTCCATCTCTTACTCTACGCTTGTCTCTGCCATTTTATGGTCTAATTTTGAATGCAAGACCTGGCCATAGATTAGGCCAGGCATAAACAATTACGAATTGTGTCTGCCAATTGTTGTTTACAAATAAACAGATTTTCTAATGATTTTTTTTTGTAAGGTAAACAGACCATTTTCATGAATACCGCGAGCTCAATTACGAATGCATGCAATAATTTCATTCGGAATATATAAATTCCAAATTGTAATTCAGCGAACGCGTCAATCTGTGAACTTTGAGCGAATTTCGTGTGATTTTAGCTGATATATTTTGAGTTATGTTTGGCTCCACACAAAGTGTCATTCCATGTGATTTATACAAATAAATTCGGAGTTTTAGGCTTGATCCATAAATTGAGATATTAGCCATGTTTGGAGAGACAAAGTCTACAATAGTTGGCTGTAATTTGTAGCTTAAAGCAGGCATTAAATATTGGATTCATGTATCATAAAGTTATTTGAACTGCTGTCATATTTATTGGAATTTAATTTCATTTTCAAGGATAAGATAAATAAGCATTTCTCTTTCTCTCTATCTCACTGTCTTAAGCTCAACCCTTAAGCATTGCCTAACAAAATTGTAGATTCATAAGCCTAAACAATGAGCATCGTTACCCGTCATTAATATTTATTTATGCGCCAATCATTTACAACAAACGCGGCCAATAGACTCGAATGGGCAATGGAAGACCTTTAAATTCCACACCATTTGTCTAATAAAGCGCATAAATTTAAATTATGCTAAAATAACCACAATTTGCCCCACTTCTGTGAAGAATGTGATAACAAATGATCGAAACATAAATCAACAAATAACCAAATAAATGATAACCAAATAACATTTTTATTGAAGACAAAAGCCGAAAACAAAACTTGCCGTTAAGTTTTCCTCGCGACGAGATAAAAACCCATTAGATTTTCTAATAAATAGCGGCATTAACTAAACATAATGAGCACTTAAGAGCGTACTTCCGGACCCACAGATGGCCACGCCCCCCGCAAAATAAAGAAGAAGAAGAAGCAAGTGGGCAACTTTGGCGAGACACGACAGACTTGGCTATGCCATTAAATTCAAACTTCCTGTGTGTGTCTCTGTCGCAGTGTGTGCGTGTGTGTGTGTGTTTGTGTGTATGTCCTGTGGCAGGACTTTGTCTCACAGCTGCTTTAAGTGTTGCCTAATTTACTACAACAAACTGATGGCAAGCTAGGTACAACAGCAAAGACGACTATTAAACACACTACGTACTTTGGTTACTTTGCCTCGGCTCTATTCGAACTGAAAGCTATTTCATCAATTAATCAGTGAAGAATCACTAAAAGTTTTTTATATTTTTTTTTTACTTTAAAAGATTCCAATTTATTTCAGATTTGTACTGTTGGTTTAAAATTAGTAAGAAAAATTAAAATTATCTCGAATTGTAAATAAGAAGAAATGATAACAGAAACATTTAAAATTTAAACGAAGCTTTGTAGCACATTATTAATATAATTAACTATTAGACATAGCTCAATAAAATAAAAGTTAATATTCAATTAAATTAAAACAATTTAAACTAATTATTAAAATTACTTAAAGGCTACAATAAATATAAAACAGAAATCAGGGATCAATTCTTTTGATTATATTATTATTATAATTATTACTATTGATAAGTTTGATATACTCTATCACAAAAGAAAGGGTAGCAAACCTATAGTATGAGCGAGGGAATGCTAAGCAAAAACTGTCGCTTTGGGTTGAGTTTTGGTTTTGGTTTTGGTTCGCCGACAGCATCCTTTTGTGGCTGCCTCGGATATTAAGGACATTAAATCCACATTATTCATTTCGTTGTTGTTGTTGTTGCTGCTGCTGCTGCACAGACAACAGACAAGAGACAACGGACAACGGACAACAGACAGCAGACAATGACAATCGGCGTTGCGTTCTGCGCTTATTAAAGACATTTGAACAATTCACGTGACCGTTGCGTATACGCCCCGTTGGCCATTGTGCGATCATCGTAAAATGAGTAATTGCCAGCATGTTTCAACGCATTCACATTAATGAGTCCAATGTGTGTGTATAAGTGTGTGTGTGTGTGTGTTTGTGAGCTACCCATTTTGATATGTGCAGCATTTTTATGTTTAATTATTTTTCGGCATCTTTTTTATTACCTTTTACATCAAGTTGTGGCTCATTTTCTTTTGCTCCACGAGCATTTGGCAAAAATAACAACAAGCAGAACAACAATAACTACAACAACAACAATTGCAAATTACAAAATCGTGACTAGCGTAAATTTAGCCGCTTTGTGGCCATAAATTTGCCATTTGCTGAAAGTCTTCTTCTGGACCATTTGCAGACAGATAGACGGACAGACTCAGACTCCTTGGCCCAGTTGCTCAAGTATTCGGTAAATTGTTAAGCGGTTATTAGTTTAAATAGCCCGCGCAAACACAATGTTTTTGTGTTGTTTGGCTTAAATAGCCGCAAATTTGTTATAAATGCTATCATTTATATTATTTGCCAAGAACTACACAAAAGAAGCTATAACGTGTTTATATTGAAGCGAGCTCAATTGAGATAACTTCTACTCTGATCTTTTCAATTTACAGATATAATTCGCAGTTGCTTTAGAATTAAATTATTTTCTGAATTATATAATTATATTAATATAAAAATATACATATTTATAAATAGTTAAATTAAAATGAAGTGCACGCTCTCACTTCCTGCATCTTAACTCGCACATTTCTACTTTCTATGGACAAAGAGAAAACCCTGAGGATGGCAAATTCCAAATAGAAATCGAAATAGACAAGAGGATACAATTTGCGCTGATAAATAAACAAAACAAATGTGCAAAAAAAAAGTACAAAATGAAATAAAAATATATATATAAAAAGTTATATATATACATGTATATGCATGTCCTGGCCGACTTTTAAGACAACATTTGACTAGCGTAAGAAAATAAAGGGAAAAGCAAGGTGAGAAAAGCAACGAGCACAAAAAAAATCACAAGAAAATGAAATCGAAACCGGAAATCGGTAAAGAGACAGGCAGACAGACAGACAGACGGAGGGAGGGCAAAGCATACAGAAGTAACACAGGTTGCAACTGATGCTGTGGCTGCTGCTACTGACTGCCTTACAACGAGCCGCCTCGCCCCTGACCCTCGTGTTGTTTGTATGTTTTGCACACTTGAATTGCTGCTCATTCAACATTCATTCACATGGCAAAGGATACAGAGCCAGCCGCATAGTCAGCCAACTGGCAGTCACGTCAGCGACTTCGACTGCGGCACACCTCGTCGTTGTCTCGTGTCGATATTCAAATATTTTCCGTTGACAGATTTCACAATTTTCCACTTTCATACCTTTTTTTTTGCTTTTGCTTTTTGGCTGCTGGCTGTTGCCTATTGTTGGCTCTAGGCCATGGCACAAAACACAAGAATTTGCTTTTACTTATTGTTCATTCATTCCACCGCAGCTTCTTTACTTATGTCTTCTCTACCCCCTCTCTGTCTCTCTCACTCTCTCTCTCTCTCTCTTCACATCTGCTTGTCTTACCAGTTTTTGTTTTTGTTGCCTGGCGAAAAGGGCCCATTGGGCACATTTTGGGATTCTTCTACTTGATAACGAACTGGGGAGCTGGCTTAGAACAATTGATGTGTAAAACTTTGATTAGGTTTGTGAAGTGTGGCCTAAAAGTAGGCATCAAATTTCGTTTGTTTTTCCCGGAAAATGCTGACAATTGTAACCATAAGACATTGATTTTCTCATTTCTATGAGATGTCTGAATAAGATGAAATTATGTTTTAATTTTCAGTTTTGATGTCTGAAAAGCATTAAACAGTTGACAAAAAGATGTTATTTGAATTAAATGTAAATTTTTTGAGAATCTTTGAGAGATACCCTGTACACAGTCCTAATGTATCCTAATAAATATTACATATCCAAAGAAAATACTTAATATATTTTGAGAATATACTCGGTATTTATTATGTGATTCTGATTAAATAATTAATATAATTATAATTCTGCATATTTGCAAATATATGTTAATATATTTAATTATTAATATATCTTCAGAGTAAGCTCTGCACTGTGTAATATATATATAATTATACATATGTATAAATATATTTAAATATATATTTAATTATAAATTTATCCTCATAGCAAGATATGTGTTGTATAAAATATATATATTTATATTTACATTTAATTATTTAATTTGAAATTCAATTCTCTCTTGTGGCTTTTAATATATTGCCCATATAATAAGACTCGATATTATATTATAGACTATTAAAACATCTATCACATTTAAGACTATGCTTTGCACTTAGTAAAGACTTCTGTTCGTATAAAATATTCCATTGTTTGTTTGTTTTTCCATAAAATTACTTAAATTGCAATCATTAATTTTGCCAACAGAGATTTACTCATTTAACTATCAATTCATTTGATAATATTGCTAAATGCTGACCATTAATATCATTTCTCTGGGCTGCATTTTTATTTTCCTCCGCTTTTCTCTATCATTTTTTTTATGTGGAGCCAATAAAGCACATCAACAAATAATTAATTATGAACACAACATTTAAAACTGTACATGGAAAATTAAAAAAAAAAAAAAAAAAAAAAAAAAGAACAGAACCGAACATATCAGTTGAATGCAATTCTTTTTTTAATGAGTAGAAAAAGTTGTGAAATAAGATAGACATTTAACATAATTATGTGCCTGGCTGTCTGTCAACATTTTTCTTCATTAAGCGACAATAAAAAAAAAGGGGAAAACAATTGACAAAATTGCATGTAAATTATGTGAGATAAATAATTTTTTGATATGTTTTACATGCCAATCGGTCAGTCAGTCAGTCACTGGCAGTTGTTTCTACAAAAAAAAAAAAAAAAAAAAAAAGTCCATTTGGGGTTTTCCTCTGTTTTTAATTACTTGACGGAAATTCGCATACAGTACGAGAATGCAACTCGAGGCGAGTACTCATAATTAATTTATTCAGCCTGTTAATGTGCAGCGTATTAACATTAATTTATAACAATACACACATATTAATATTTATATCGATATATATATATATATCTGAAGCTGCTTGTTGTGGCAACTATCGATAGTTTTTCAATTAACAACTCTAGAACTGTTTAATTGTTTTACATCCTTCGAGGCAGTAAGTCAGCTGTTTATATATGTATATATGTGCTTAACTGTAGTTATATGTTGTAATTCATAGCTTCTTGATATACCAGCTCTTTGCAGCCATCAACTAACTCTTTAGCACCTTAAATGATACATCTGTCTGGTGCAACTGTTTTCACCTGTTTTGGTATCTTAAGCCTGGCATAACATATCCATAGCCTGTTGGTCCAATTTCCCGCACCTATGCAATATTTTCTAATTTGCTGCATCGCTCACCAGGCCAACACCAGCTCCGCTTTCTGCTTACCCAGCCCCGCTCGACTGCTTTACATATTTGCCGCACATTCTGAAAATATTTTTGTTTTTACTCGCTGGCAAGACCAACAGGAAAATACGAAAAAAAACTATGGAAAATGAAAAAATACAGCAACATGAGGAATGTTTGAAATTCCACGCAAAAGTATGCAACGAGAAACATTTTTTTGGCTAGACATTTGCGTAGCAAGAGGAAGCTGAAGTTTAGGAAATGGGGTGAAGTAGCGGGGAAGGGATTGGTTGCGGGGCATTTGGCAAAGTCAACGTCAACATGCGGCGAATGGCAGACGGAAGTTGTACGCAAAGACAATGACTAAGCACACGAGGCAGACGAAAACCCAGAAATACAGACAGACGCATGGGTAACCACAGAGACAGAGACAGCGACAGAGACAGAGAGTGAGAAGAGAATACCAACAATATGCATACAATGCAAAGCCACAGATAAAGTTTCGTTTTTCCTTTTATATTTTTATTTATTTTTTTTGGGGTTTTTTCTTTCAATTTTTCAATTGTTTTTTTCTAAAATAAAAGTTTCCTTGACAAACCGTTGTGCAAATGCAACTGCAACACACATAGTGTGTGCGGTGATGGTGTGCATAGTCTGTCAGTGCAAATAAAAACATTTTTCAGGTATTTTTATGAACACTTAAGCCATAAAGAACGAGAAGAAACAATTTCATGTTGTGAGGTACTTAAACTGCATATGATTACTAATTAAAATAATGAACTATATTAATTATTATTGAACATTTAAATAATTTTAAATAATAATCTGACATTTAAAAAAGTAGATTTGAGTTTTCTTAGAATAAATTATTTACAAACATTATTATTTCGTCTCATTATTCAATATACCATAAGTGTTTGTTTAATAACTTGCAAAACATATATTGAAACAATTTAAATAAAATCAATAAATTTCTCTCAAATACAAAACAAAAACTACTTAAATGTATTTAATTAATGCAGAATGCTCATGCTAAACTTGTCTTCGGCGATTTCTGTATACTAGTTAGTGCAAACTATCCCACACAATAAGCCTGTCAATCTGAGCCCGACGTTTGACCTCAAAAAACTTAGCCACCCACACAGAAAGCAAAAAACTATATAAATTTCGTGGGCGTGTACAGTTCAATTAACTTTTGGCCCAACAGCCCACAGAAAAACAACAATGAAAATCGAAACAAAAAGCGAAATTTAAGTTTGTAAAACAGTTTAAACTTTTGGCTTGCCAGCGAAATTTTTAGACAATGCCCCCACACAAAATAAAGACAGAGAGAATGAGACGGAGCTAAAGAAATGAGAGAATAGTTTGTTTTTTTGTTGTACTGAATACTCAACATTGACATGCAATGTGGGCAGATACCAAATGCTAGAAGCCCGAAGTAAATGCAGTTCTGGCCAAAACACAAATTGTGAATACCATGCACTATAATTTGGGTACGCTTACAGACATGTACTTACTGCGCTCACCATATGATCTAGTTGCAATTTTTGTTCTTGTTTCTGATATTGATAAAATGCGCGTTTAAACAAATTGCAGGTTAAAAATAATGCATGCAAGTACTTAGAATAAATGGAGAAATGGATACTGTACCAATGAAAGTATTATCTATTTATATATTTATATATTTATATATTTATATATTTATATATTTATATATTTATATATTTATATATTTATATATTTATATATTTATATATTTATATATTTATATATTTATATATTTATATATTTATATATTTATATATTTATATATTTATATATTTATATATTTATATATTTATATATTTATATATTTATATATTTATATATTTATATATTTATATATTTATATATTGTAATACATTGCATTGATTGACCTGTATCCCCTTGAACCTGGCACCTGGAGTCAATCAATTAACCCGACTCAAAACTGGGCGTGTCTTGTCCGTTGTTTGCGCAAAGTGCGAGTTTGATTGATATTTGACATTTATGCGGCACGTTTCCTCAACTCTTTAGCCATTTGTTATTGTTGTTTTTATATTTGCGCACATTCGAAAGACTAACAACCGACATGGATACGTATCCACAAACAATATCCTAACACACAAGCACCTTCGTGTATATATATATATATATATGTGTATGTACATATATATATACATATAAGTTCTATGAGCGTGCTCTCGACGTCAACAAACAATTTTCGACATTTCAACATTCATTAATCAAAACGGAAATTATGGGGAGGCGCTTTCCACACACATGTGAGTGTATGAGTGCGAAAACACAACCAAAACACAAAACAACTGAGCGCTACACCGAAAGCAAAAACAACAATCATAACAAGCAGTAGCAACTTTAAGGATTTCTTGTTTGGCGATTGTGTGCGCTGGAGTGTGCAGCTGTGCGAATTTTGTAGCATACTTTCCAGCGTTTCCATTTAATTTGCAGCGAATGAATACAAATGATATGAGAATTAAAGGATTCTTAAAGGTTCTGTCTAATTTAAAATTATGAAATGTTTGAACTGAATTAAACTAGCATTTAAATTGGTAAAAGAAACTTATGAAGATGGTTATACTTTTTAAAGAAATAAATAATAATAATAAGAGAAATGTTTATAAGAATTATATAAATAGACAAAATATCATACATATTTTAAGTATATTTCGCATATATTTAAAATACAAATATAAATACAAAAATATAATACAAATATAATCTAGTTGTCACATTCGATTTAATTTAGGATACAGCTGCTATAAATATTTGTTTTATTCAATTTAGTGAATTGAATGTTATACTATTAAATTAATTAAATACTGAATTACGAATTACTGAATAAAGAATTTTAAATTAATAAAATATAAGATTTAAAAGACAATGCAAAGCGCACAATCTGTGAGATTGGTTTTGGTATTTCATGAAGCAACAAAGTTTTTTAATACTATAAGATAAACCAACTTACCTGCAGCAAGTAGACGTATGTTTCCAAGATTAATTAAGATAACTTAAAAAGAATACAGACAGATGGACATGGCTATAGTGATTCAGCTCGACTGCCTGATAAATTTTTAATACACACTGAAAGGGTATAAAAAGTGAAAGATAGAGAGAGAGACAGAGAGAGAGAGAGAGAGTCACAGACTTAAAACAAATTAAGTTTCAGTCTAAATATATTCAGCAAACGTTTGTCTAGACTACAGCAATATTCGAGTATTTTTTGGTTTATTAAAAAACTGTTAGATAGAAGCTTATCATAGCTTGGCCTGGCCAGCTATGGCCAACTGGCCATAATGTTGGCCAAATCGACACGGCAGTAAATATGAACTGGCCAGTGTGTCAAGCCTTGAGCGGTCAACAAAAACCTGCCGGGTTTTATGCCGCACAATTGAAAACGTCGACAAACGCAGCATACCTACTCTTTCACACTCTACCTGACTCTCTCTCTCTCTCTCTCTCTCTCTCTCCTCTCTCTCTCTCTGTCTCTCTCTCTCACTCTCACACACACAAACTCTATCCCTCGGCATACGCATGCCATTAATAATACGCTTACGCGCTTTTGTGTGGCCAAAATACCGCAACCCGTGCCACACTCCCCGCCGCCACCCCTGAGGCCAAACTGCTCTGATCTGCCCGCGGACCATATAAATGCGCCAAAGTGAGTGCAGCTCTCAAAGCACAGGCCGTTGCAAGCTGCCGCCCAAAGGCCGTGACCATTTTTTGTACATGCACACAGATACACACATACATTTACTCACATACACACAGATATGCTGCTATATACTATGTATGTGTATATACACATGAGAAATATTGACACATGATATGTCGCAATATGCGACTCTTTTTTGTCATCGTAAGATGCATACAAAGTGCATTCATAAGAACATTTCGATAAAGTCCATGACAGATGGCAAATGTAAAGCAGCTTTCATTCATGCCACACAAAATATTACAGAATTTGCGTTAAAGTGAAACTTGCAATTGAATTTTAAAGTTCTTTAAGTTGTAAAGGAAATCATTTAATTGAATTGTTTACTTAATTACTATAGCAAGCATTTAACTCTTTAGCCATGAGAGTGATTTCACTGCATTTGCTAAATTAAATAACACAAATAGAGACTGTCTTAATTTGTTAGTAGTGTTAGCTAATTCCATAAGAAGATTAGTATTAGATAGACCGAACAGAAGTCAATTTGTTAATAATATAATATCTACAGAAATAGTTTGGCAACATTAACATTTCATATTAAACTATATACCACATATAAGAGACAATTTCATTAACTTCTAAAATATGAAATTGATTAAGTAGGAAATAATGTTAATATATATAAAATATATTTAATGGATATATTTATAAAATAAAGATAAAGTTTAAATTCTACAGTAATACTTATAAACGTATACTACTTATAAACAATACTAAATATTTACAAATAAACAGAAAGTGTTCTTAGTACTGAATAAAATTGGCATTTAAGTTAAGAGCTTCTATTTTATATATATATTTATATATTTATAATTCTTTATGTTACTTTTTTTTCCTTTTTTTTTTGTTAAAATCATATTTATTTGAGACAGTGAATTTTTTGTTACTAATAAATTTAAAAGTACAAACTGCATGCAATTCTGCCAGAAGCGCAACTTAAAGCATTTTAAATAAATATTTCGCAGCAAATACTTTATAAATTTTAGGGAACCATAACTCACTGTCCCTAAAATTGAACATATTTGAAGCACTCTTCAAAATGCTGGCACAATCTAACCAATTTAGCCCGTTGCGGTTTGCGTGCCAAACGCCACAAATCGATTTAAGCAAAAACGAAAAAGAAAATATGGGAAAAACCGAAACTAACTTTGGAAAATGTGAAAAATTACAAGGCAACAAAAAAAACACAGAGAAAAATGACAACAACAAAAATGGAGCATTTTCGAGGCGATGTTTTTCGATTTGTAACAATTATTGGTCGTTACGAGGCGCAAAACAAGCAGCCCAATTTCCTTACCCGACCATTCAGTTATGTTCAGTTGACTTTCCCCACATCCACATCCACATCCCACTGCCACCCCCTCTCCACCTCTTCCGTAACAATTATTGCACATTTTTGTGGCATACTTTACGGCGGCTTGCAAGCACGAACCAACGTGTGCCAAAGCACCCAAACCACGCTAATGCTTTTGAAATAATAACAATAAATATTATTGACATGTAAAAATGCCACAAAATGTCAGGAAATATTTATTATACCCCCCTCCCCACTAAAAAAATGGCAGCAGCAACAACAACTATATATAAATTGTAGTTAATATTTGTATTTCTACTATTTTATTTCTTTTTATTTCTCTCTTCAGTCCATTTATTGGCGACCGTAATTACTGTTAATTGATTTGCAGCTGCTGCTGTAATTATGGGAGTATTTTAAATGACATTGTGGGCGTGGCCCCGCTGACCCAAAAAGCCAAACAAACTAGGGGAACAAAACCAACAACGTACATTTCTGTGGACGCCTAAAAGCGCACTTTAAATTTCGCCTTTTCCATGTATTACTATACTACTTAACTACAGACAATAGGTAAGATTGACGTCTATATAATTGTAGCACATTGAGTGTATAACAGTAGTTCTAGCAATGTATAACAGACAAGTATATAACTAAAATAAGCTATAAATAAATTTAAACTCAGCTACTATAGCACAGTTTTAGCATTAAATTATTTAGTACAGTATAACAAATTATGGTGAGCAGGGTGTTTGCTAGTTGAGCACATTTTTAAATATTTATTTGCGCATGTTAATTGATATTTTCGCTGACATTTTTATGGCTTTTCGTTTTTAGCTTTCGTTCACAACATTTTTGGCCTAAATTGTTGCAGTTTATTTATTTAAATTTATTAGCCACGGTTATTTGGGCTGTCGGCTTAAGCGGACGGCATTTAAAATTCAATAAAATTCAATGCGTAACCATTGAAAATTCCAAAAACAGCCTAATGTCCTCAATGAGCCAGGTCAATGGGAAGTACTTGACTTTTTGTGTTAATGTGCAGAGCAGATGCTGTTTGGCCATTTTATAATTTAACATTAGTTTGCCATATTGCAAATTCACTGTACTGTACTAACAAATACATAGAAATGTTGGCTAATTAATATTTTATTATTGTTGTTTATATTTAGAAAATATAATATTATATTTGATATTTAAAGAAACATAATTTACAAAAATATAACACATTTCTAAAGGAATTTAAATTAAAGAGAGAACTCTTTTAACAGACAAGTTTCGTCAAAAACGTATCTGAAATACTTGCGAAACACACAAATTCATCTCAATAAAATGCTTAGTTTCTAAACACCGATTCAAAGCTAGAAACTAAATTTATAATAACATTTATTTAGCAAATATCATTTATATATTAAATATTAATTGTTTTAAATATCAACAAGTATAAATAAATCAAATAGAGTGCTCTTCTAGGCAATCTTTACCTAAGAATTGCTTTTGTTTCTTCAATACGCTTTAAGCCTTTAAGCTGATACTAGTATGCATATTTAATGCATATCAATAGCTTTGCCTCATTTTCATAGACTCGTCCTGCATCCATTTACATTTCTTTTGTTCCACTTTCCAGCAGGACGCCCACTTCGCATAATACCGGCAAATTCCCAGAAGCAATATCTCATTGCTTCCCCTCATTTTTTTTTTCAATTTTTAACCCACGGGACAGACAAAAGCAGCTACAGTTGTTGTAGTTGTTATTGTTATTCTTGTTGTTGTTATTGTTGTTGCTTATTGTGCTGCTCGGTTGCATCTTGTTTCATCATTTCTGTTTTCCATTTCGTGCCACTCTTCAACCGCTTTTCCACTTGAGCACCGAGCTATTCTTTAGTCGCACTCAAGCGGAGCTTCAATTCACACTTCACCTGAAGAGGCCGTCCAGGTGGCCCAGGTGAAACTGCCACCATTCTATAAACTGCAGTATCTTAGTGCCATAAATGACAATCGAAGGCTGCACTTATACACACAGACACACGCAAACAAAGAATAACAACAATTCCCAAAGGGTTTGCCCAGCGCTAAACCGCAATTAAAAATGCACCCAAAAGTAGGCAACAGTTTTTTTTCTTTCAATCTTTCTCTTCCTGTTGCTGATTCTCTTGCTGTTTGTTTGTTTGTTTTTGTTCTCCTTTTCGCCGTTGGCATTTTTAAGTGTATTTGTGTTTAATTAAAATACTTTTCGCACTTTGGCTTTGTTGATTGCATATTTTGCCAGAATTTTTCACTGCTTTCTGTTTGACTGATTGACTGACTGACTCACTGACTGGCACTGTTAAAACTTTTCCTCGGGCTGCTTATTTTCTTTTTTTTTTTTAATTTTGTTTGCCATGTTTTGGGCGAAACTCTGTTGAAAATGATTTGCATTCTTTTGCTGTTTACTGAAAGTATTTTAATATATTTTATGGTATCTCGTATAACTATTGTGAAAGTCTTTTCCTGTAGGTATTTTCATTATTAGACGAAATGCCTTTTTGGGTTGCACTTGCAGTTTATTGAAGTATAACTGTAATTTAGTTAACTTTCTCGGGCAAGTTGAAAAGTTTTGCAACCAATTCAAATGTTCGGATGATATTTTAATTAAATACGACTATAAATTTCAAAGTTTCTTATGTGCAATTCAAAATATCTTCGAAGTTTCAGAAATTCAGAATATTAGTAACTAATGATCAATCAACAAACACTATTTACTTAAAAACTAATTAAAATAATTAGTGTTGTCATTTAAATTACTAATTCAATTCTAGAAATATTAAATAGTTATTCTGCAATTCATAATAATTTTTATGTTAATTAACATTTATTTTAAAACTATTAATAACTAATTTGTACTCATTTTTAAACCATTTATAAAACTTGTTAATTTCAGAATTGCTGCCATTTATTTGTGGTCATTAAATACCACTTCCTGCTAACTTAATCTGCCTAACATTAATTCTGAACTTCATTAAACTTTCAGAGTGGCAACAAGAACTTTAGCTTTGAGTAATTAAATATGATTTCAGTTACTCTTCAGAAAGACAGTTGGCACAGAGTGCAACTGAATTTTAATAGTTATATAGAAATAATGTTAATATTATAACTATGCATTTATTTAAGTTAACTTTACTTTGTTTTATCTAGGATTCACAAATTCAATTTAAATTCCATCTTGCATAGAATTTTATTAATTAGTATAGCATACATTTTGTAAATGTTTACCTTTATTTAAAATTTTAAAACATATTGTTAATGTTTAATTAATTGTAATTGAAAGTGGAAGTGGAAGTCTAACAGTCTGTGGCATTCAAAAGTTTATTTAATTTTTAATGAATACATTAATTTGTTGCATGCATTTCCACTTACCCAAAATGTCAACTCCATTTACCGATGCTACATAATTTCGCGACTTGTCGTATTAAAATTGAATTAATCATTGTTATTATAATCTCCGCACTTGTTTAATTTTAATTTATATCGTTTTTATATTATTAATCTCCACACACTCACGAGTTGCATTACAATTGAATATTCTATAATTATTTATTGATGTGTGAATTATTGGATTTTTATTTATTAGAATCGGAAACAAAGTAAGACTTTATTTAATGTAGTTCTTGAGAAGAATAAAAAATATAGCAATTATGTTAAAATAATTTAACTCTTTGCTATCTGTCCCCTATTTAACTCACTTAAATAAATATTAAGTTTATTATCAAAATTATAATATTAATTAAATTAAAGAAAGCATTTAAATGAAGAACCGAGTTGTTAGCGCTTGCTTGACATGTATACATCTTTAATTAAATATTTCATTATTCGTTATAAAAATAACAACTTGACTACGATAACTCTTATCACTTTAAAGTGTCTTGCGAATATCAAACGCACTTTACTCAGTCTGGGTAAATGCATCCACCAACCAAAAATGCTACAAAAATATTCCCTATAAAATGCATAAAAAATGCATACACTTGTCATAAGCAGAAGTAGGGAAAAGCGAAACTCTGAAAGGGAATGCACAAATGAGCCCAGCTGAGGCAACTTTCGAGTTGTCTGTGGAATATTTATGAGGAACAAGGTGCGAACAAATGATAATTTGCTCAAAAAAGCACAACTTACCCGCCCCCCCAAAAGCAAAGTATTTTACCACAACGTTTAAATAACACGTAGTATTGTTGTTTACAGTGAGTTGGTTTTAGATATTTGGCTCAACACTTAAAAGCTTTACATTATTCGCTTTGCGCTTTCGGTAGCTGCAAATATTGCGCCGTATTTTCGTAGGCTCCCGCACCGAAAGAGATTCGAACTTATCGCTTAAATCGTTCGTTTGCAACTGAAGCGACAACTGCACACGGCTTGCCAAATTCACTGCACTCGTTGGTACGCGAGCATTGGCAGCCAGTCAGCCAGCAGAGACAGCGGCAGCAGCAGCAGCAGCAGCAGCAGAAGTAGCAGCAGTAGCAATAGCAGCAACAGCAACAGCAGCGACAGCAGCAGCCAACGGATTCCAATGCGAAACCGAACGAAGCTCAGGCGAATGCGAATGGGTATCCCAAAAGCAAACAAAACAGAGTCCCGGCGCCGGCACCGTTAGACGCATTCGTGATTTTTGTTGTCCCGTTTCCAAAGTGTTTCGCACACGAGCTTCATACATTAAAGCTCATTATGAAGTTTCGTTGAGCAGCTGATACGTTTGTTGTCGTTATTTTAAAAGTACTAAAAATAATATTAAATAAATTAATAATTAAAATGTCTACATAAATTATTTATAATATTAAACATATTCAATAATACATATTTTCACATATAATTAATAGTTTGTTATGTTATTGCACAGCGTGAGAGAAAGAGAGAAAGTGGGAGCGCATGCAAGCTGCACTCTCTCATTCTCTAGGAATATTATGGCGCTCTGCATGCTGTTGCACACTGGAATGCCTGGAATGCCTGTTAGTGCAACATACAGTTAACATTCGATGGATAGCAAACAGCTGTCAAATAGTTGATCTATTGATATAATTTTTAGCAGGACAATTAATGATAAATAATGTTATTTTCCTATAGCAAAAGAAACTAGATATTAACATTTATAATTTATATAGATATATTAATGTTGTTATGCTTAATAACATAAATAATAATAACATGCTAATGCCGCTTCCAGTCAAAAGCTCTCTTAAGTAAACAATAGCGCTCTCTTAACCACATTGCCATAAAGCACATGGACCCGAGCTTCCAGTGTTTCGCAATGCCAAAACGTTTCGCCGAAGATACCATAAAACTTCCAGCAGCACCTACACATAAGCATCTGTGGGTCGTGTAGGCTCTCCATTTTGTACTCTCTCGGGTGCTGTTGCTCTCATTTAAGTGCTGTGCTCCACATTTCAAAGCCACAAACTGCTGACAGCTGACATTTTGGAGATGTCATTTCTAACTGCACGGGACTTCACACGAGGACGTCGTGCGGCGATTTACGAGCACGACCAGCAAACGAAGTGCGAAAGCCAAAAGGGCCAAAACAACAACAACAACAACAGTGAAGTCATAAAGATGAACCTGCCACAAGGAAAACACAGAGAACGAAAAGGTCACACCGGCCGGCAAAGCAATAAATTAAGCAGTTCGCAAGGGAGAATATTTCTCAGATTCGCCATTTGAATTTGTAACGAGTTTCTAGTGCGCGCCTAAAAGTATGCAGCAGAAAAAATTCACAAGAACAGCTGCTGCTCTTGTTGTAAAGTGAAACTGCTGCTGTCAACAACGCTAATCAGCTTGCGTTGTAGAATCCCCAATCTGCAACTAGACACGCACCCATCACCCGATCTACCTACCTCCCTATCTACCTCCCCCTGCACCACCTTCTAATATAGATTTCATGTTCATCCGCTTACAAAGCGCGGATTTTGTTCCATTCCATTTCGTTGTATTCGCGGCCTATGGCAGCCTGTCTGGTATTTCCCCACCCGCCTCTCTCCAGCTAACTGCAACACAGCTGCAGGTGCCGATTGGTTGTGCCCCCAAATCAATTGCTTGCAACATGACTAAATCTTTTCGATACACGAAATTTGTTTAGCGTGTTCTGGTTTGGCGCCCCGTGGCTCGCGTGAAGTTTGAGCAGAGGTGGTGGGGGGGGGGAATGAGCAGAGTACAGGGGGGTGTGGCATACCCGCTGGACCGGTCATTGATTACAACTACCAATTTTTCAGCTTGTTGCACATTTGGCGTGTTCTGTTGCACGCTGCATGGGCACACATCCGTGGCCTTTAAGTAGCAAAGGACTGACTGACATAGCGTGCAACAAAGAAGAATAAACAGATTAATGCCCAAAAGGCCACAGCTCATTAAAGAGTATTTTATTAAATGCAATTCAAAGCAATTATTAATGTAAATAAAATGAATCAATCAAAATTAATTCAATATAAATTAATGCACATTAATTTATGGTAATTTTTTTTTTTTTTTTTTATAATAACGTTTTTGGTTTATTTAAAACTGCCCCTATGGGGGCAACCATTAAATTTTGTAACAATATCATTGACTCATGATTTACAGTTTGCTTCTTACAAATTGTTTTATAATAAACTTAATAGTTAATAGCGAGACGCTAAGACATAACTAAGTAAACCTTAATTAAGTTATCCTAAATGGGAGATCAAGGATATGAAGTCTTTTAAGACGTCTTACATCTAAACTATTGTCTAACAAATTAATGGCAAGTTGATTGTCATGGTTGCTTAGCCTATTAATGTGTTTTAAGCCTGATTTAACAATTTCATCTTGAACTGAATTAATGCCAGTGACATATCTAATATCTGAATTCGTGGAAAATAACGGTGCTTTGGTTATTTTTCTAAGAATTTTGGCTTGGGATCTCTCTATGATATCTATATTAGATTTTTTGGCTGTACCCCAAAGTGGAACTCCATACGTCCAAATAGGCTTAATAAGAGTTTTATATAAAAGTAGCTTGTGATTAAGTTTTAATTTGGACCTCTTTCCTAAGAGCCATCCCATTTTCAAAAACTTAAATTGCATTTGGCGTCGCTTGGAAGACAGGTGGGGCCTCCATGTGAGCCGTCGATCCATTATCAATCCTAAGTAATTTACTTGCGTTGCGTGGGGAATTGGCGAGTTAAATAACGTCACTTGAGGACAGGTTCCATGCCTCGTTGCAAAAGTAACGTGTGTTGATTTGTCCGCGTTCACCTGTATGTTCCACCTTTCCAGCCAGGGTTCGAGCAAGTGAAGTTGTGTTTGGAGTAATGCTGAAGCATCTTCCGCAGTATTAGACAAGGCCAGGAAGGCGGTGTCATCCGCATATGTTGCAGCTAGAAGATCATGGTTGCCGAGTATTGGTATATCAGCGGTAAATAACGTATACAAGATAGGTGCTAAGACACTACCTTGAGGAACACCGGCATTAATGGCATTAATATTAGAGTGCTCGTCCTCATAGCGCACACGAAAAGACCTTTCAGAAAGGTATGACTTTAAAAATAGATAATAATTGGTTGGCGTCAATCTCTTTAGTTTGAACAGCAGCCCTTGGAGCCAAACTTTATCGAAGGCCTGCTTTACGTCTATAAACACAGCCGAGCAATATTTTTTGTTTTCGAAAGCCTCTGTGATCTTTTGTACTACGCGGTGGCACTGTTCAGGGGTGCCGTGTCTTTTTCGAAAACCAAACTGATGATCAGGTAATAGTTCCAAGTCCTCCAGTACTGGAAGGAATCTATTCAAGAATATTCTTTCGAGTATTTTTGATAGAATTGCCAGCAGACTTATCGGTCGATAGGATGAAACCAGATGTTCAGGCTTCCCTGGTTTGGGTATTAGTATCACTTCGGCACATTTCCATTTTGTAGGGAAATGGCTGAGTAAAAGACATTTTGTGGAAATTTCAGCCAGTAACTCGAACGCAGCAGATGGAAGGGCTTGGATTGTGTTGGCACAAATGCGATCAATGCCTGGAGACTTGGATTTTTTCAGAGCGTTTACTTCCATTGAGATTTCCGTCAAATCCACAGGGCGAATGGGAAGATCCATCGGGCAGGCAATATCCAGGAAAGAAAGAGTTTCTTCCTCACCAATGGGATCACAAAAATTAAAAGGTGTGAATGTTTCTCTCAGGTGATTGGCAAAAGCAGTTGCTTTTTCAATGTTTGAACGACACCAGGTACCATCAGCATTTTGTATTGGAGCCAGAGTCCGAGTTGGTCTTTTTAAATATTTGGTCGCTGTCCAAAGGTTGTGTGGCTCGTGGTTTGGTTCTGCAGAGGTTAAAAATTCATCTAAAGAACGTGTTCGCAAGACGTACAGCTGTTTCTTCAGATTCTTAGCCGCACGATTAAAAGCTGCTTTGTCAAGGACGTTACGCGAAAGATGCCAGACTCTTCTCAGCCTTCTTTTCTCAGCAACCAAAGAGGCGATTTCTGGAGACCAAAAGTGAAGATCTCTTCTTGGAATGGAAGGCGATGATCTGGTAGCAGGAGAAGCTTGTTCAGCTGCTGTACAAATTGTTTTCGTTAATTGATCAACCGTGTCATCGATTTCCTCTGTTGTGTTTAAAGAAACATTGAAATTAATTCTCTCTTCAATCCAGGATCGGAAAGTTGAGAGACTAGTGTTTTTTCTAAAGAGTTTCGGATACGTGTTAGCTTTGAGCACAGGAACATTAACTAGAATTTTGATTGCACTATGATCTGAGCATAAGTCAAGACAGCTGGATGTGGTCACCAAGTTTGGGTCAAAGCCATTTGAAATTGCAAAATCAAGGAGGTCTGGCAACCTTGAGGGATCTGTTGGCCAATAAGTCGGTTCACCAGAAGAGTGAGTATTACAATTGTTCGCTAGGATGCAGTCTAGTAATGTGCGACCTCTAGCAGTTATGATCCTCGAGCCCCACCATGTGTGTTTGGCATTAAAATCTCCGCCAATTACATATTTAGACCCCAAACAGCTGAGAAGGTAATTAATTTCCTGGTGCGATAGGGTATGTCTTGGTGGCAAATAAGCCGACGCAATAATAAGATCACCAAGGACACTTTTGATTATTGTTCTTGCACATTGAATCCAAGGTAGCTGGATCGGTTCCAGCTCTTCAAATTTTATGCCGTTTCTTATAATTAGTGCAGCCCCTCCTCTAGCTCTTCCATCAGGGTGATTTGCTGATAATGTGGTGTAACTTTTAATATTGAAGTAATTACGGTGGGTAAAATGGGTTTCAGAAACCATTAAAACATCGATGCCGTTTGTTTTAACAAACTGCTCGACCTCAGGCCTACTTTTATGCAAGCCGTTAGCATTCCAAAGGATAGTAGAGAGATTTATATGCATAATTGAGTGATGAGCTGCATCATGTTCATCATCTGGGAGAGCAGCTTTTGCAATATATCTTTGCGATTGTTTGGCGAGCGTGTATGAGACTGAGGCTTAGAATCATTATCATGACTTATGACCTGCATCATACTGTTCAACTGGGCTTGCAATGATTGTAATATGTCGTTTTGATTACTGGTTGAAGTAAAATGCTTTACAGCAACCTGGGGTTCAGCAGGTTTTTGTAGCTTGTGTCTTAAAGAATTGGCGTAGGATATGTTTGGCTTAGTATACGAAGATACATTTATATGTTGTGGGTGATCATGAGGAGCAGATTTTGCCTTTGGTTGACGGCGTTTTTTGGCTTCTAAGTAAGATGGGCAGCCTTTGTATGAGGCCGTATGATTACCTTCACAGTTACAGCAGAATGGCGTCGTTTCCTTAGTTTTTGTACATACAGAAGAGTCATGTTCCTCTCCACATTTTACGCAAGTGTAAGTCAAATTACAGTAACGTTTTGTGTGGCCAAAGCGTTGGCAACGGTGACACTGAACTATATCATTAAATTTCTTTGGTGCTTCAATCTGAACAACTGCATGACAAAGTCGATTAATCTTGTAAACATCCAGGTTGTTAGGAGCAGGCTCCAGGTTTACAAAGAAAAGTGGTAATGGTTTTTTTGTTACTCTGCTTTTAACGACTGTCACGTTTCGAGTTTTGTGACCCTTGGCTACTAGTTGTTCTGAAATATCATTGGGATCAGTGGAGAAATGAAGTCCTCGAATTACTACGCGATAAGCTCGCTCGTCTTTCGGTTGAAAAGTGGTATATCTTTTGTTGGTGTTCGAAAAATGTTTTTTTAAAGTATTGTAGTCCGTTTTGTTATAAGTATCAATTCTAACACGGCCGTCATCTTCATTACTTTTGTAAGCAAAATTATCCCCAATTATTGAGTTAATTTCTTTGATAAGCGAATTGATGTCATTCACATCTGGAATAAAGATCGGGGGCGCTTTAGGTACCAAAACTTTCTTAGGTATAGCCTGGTTCGCCTCACTGGCTGGAGAGGTTACATGTTCCTCATTACCAATGCAATCAATGTTCATTTCAGTTTCATTATCGAATTCTGATTCAATTTGCGGCATTAGCTCTGCAAATCTGTTATGATTATCATACTTGATTTCTACAGTACGAGGGCTTGTTGGTCGTTGTTGTTGTTGTTTGTTGTCATTAATTTTTGGTTTACGTGTAGTAGTGTATTTAGAGCACATTGGAGTGGCGTCATCTAAATCGCTGCTATCACTGTAGATGAAATTATGATCCGTTCTTTTTTGGTTTTTGCTGCGCAAAAGAGTATTTGGTGAATTTTCATTATTTTTTCTCTTAAAAATCCATCTTGAGCAAGATTTAACTGATTGCCAGTTATTGGGCGGGGGAGAGGAGCTGTCTCCACTCATGCCGAGGGCAGAAGGGGAGCAAGCTCCGCTATTTGGTGATATTGCTTTACGCTTTAATAGCAGTTGATTTAAAGCAATGTTCAGGCCTGACTATGAAAATCAGACCAAAGGAGAAACGAAAAGTGGCGTGATTTTTTTCGACCAATCACGACAAAGAGAAAAGATAACGGTAAGTCTCGACGATTACGATCCGCACTGCAGAAACACACGTCCACACTCGTTGAGAGCTCCAGAAAAACTCAATTTATGGTAATGAATAAAATACATTTTAATTAAACAAATACAGCATGAATATAAAATTAAGCTCACGATTAAAGCTTTCAATCAGGGTTGCCATCTGCAAAATATATTTTCTACCACATTTCAAATAGAAAATGTACCATTTTCATTAATTGTGTACCAATTATGTAAATATAATTTACTTTTTAATTATTGCTTGTTGTTTGTACGAAATGAGCAAGCGAGAAGAGCACTCGACTCTCATTAAGACTCCAATTAAATATATTATTTCAAAATATATAAATCTTATTCCACGAAAATTTATACATTTAAGCAGGGGCTATGCAAAGTCAACAATATAATAATAAATAAATATAAATATATCATATCACTTAAATTCCACAGCGAATTTAATTTCTGCTCGAGCGCTGCTCAGCTTTGCGGCCAGCAACAAACGCAACTGAAACCTGCTGCAGCTGAATGCTCTGCGCTGTGGACACTGTTTGGATCACGGCGCTCTCTGTGGATGCTAAGTTCACGAGCTCTCATTATATGTGCTGTACACAATCAGTGCTGCTGCTCACACATGCATGCAGGATCACTGCAGTGTGCTTGGCTAACTGCTTAAACACACACACACACACACACATATGTATAATACAGCAGGCTCTCTCCCACTCATAGAGAAGGCGCGTGTTAGGCAATAGAATGCAAGAATACAGCGGCAGCAGTATGCAACGAGTCGCTCCTTTCCTTCGCTCTTTCACATTAGATTACAGCTAGCTATTAAAATGTTGTTGTTTTATATTCTTAATATTATTAATCTAAATATAAATACCAATTAATAATTAATATTAAACTGTCAAACATAATTTATAAATATTAAAACCAAGTACAAAACAATGCAATTTTAATTAACAAATTTTCAAAAGTTTCGACAAAAATAAATAAAGCTCACAATATCCGTCCAAGCAAAAGCTTCTTTATAAATGAGCTTTAATCAACCAAAAGTTTGTAAGTTACTCAGTTTCAGGCAATTTGTCAACTGATCAAAGTTCTGCTTTGAATTTGACAACAAATTTTCAAAATTTCAATAAAATCTTTTTAAATTTAGCCGAAAATGAATACAGTTATGCAATTCTTCATATTCATGGCAGCATTGTATCTAATCTGTCTAGTACGACTAATCTACGAGATGTACAGTCAGTCCAACTGCGTCCAACATTGAAGATCAGAGCTCAGTTTCGCTATGGAACAAAATAAGATATAAGAAAGAATTCGAGCATCCATAGGTTGCTATATGGAAGATATGACTGAATGAGTTTTGATTTAAACACTTTTTTGGATACATTCAAAATTTCTATGCTAAATGGAAAAAAATTCAAACACAACCCGGAAAAGCAACACCCAAAATAAACAAAAACAGAAGCTCAATATAAACAGGATTATTAAGTAATAAACCACAATGAAGATCGATGAAGCGGATGGGGATAAGAACTGCAATTGCTCCTGCGGAAGTCTCTTCACCGATAGCGATAGGGATCAGAATAACGAACAGGACGCTTCCGCGGACAGAACTCGTCGCTACACTTGGCTGGACGGAACGGGTCGTTTGATGAGTCGCCAACTAACGGATTACGAAGGCAAACTGGAGGAGGATGTAGAGAAATTGCAGGATGCACTATTTGCCATCTCCTCGCACTATGCAAAGATACAGTTCCGATTGCAGCAGATAGCTTGTGCTTCGGGCAACGAGCGTCTATGCCTGCTCAGGGAGCTGCAGAGGATCACGTGTCAGGGCATAGAAGCCAGTCGGGCTAACGACACTTTACCCATATTGATGAACGACGCTTACAGCTTGGGTGATGTGCGAGCTCGACAGAAGAAGATCATCTCACAGATGAGGAGTCGCCTCACAGATCTCGTTGATGTCACCGACTATGGCTTCTGCATTGAATCGGAAAGCAGCTACAATCTAAGGAAAAGCGAGAGAACGAATGGGAAAACTTCATCTAATATATTAATGTCAGATGGTACAGTGGAGCATGGCAAGTACTGTCCCTGCATCATTTGTCAGGAGAACAGGGAACAATACTCCAGAATGCAGGCATATGAGCGAGGTTACCTCGCCCAGACTTGCTCCCCCTCTGGAAGGCAGTGACATTGATGTCAATGAACTTACATCGAAGTCAAAGTCCAAGAAGAAGCGACTCAAGGCTAAGGGAAAGAAATCGGATAAAACATCGAATAGAAGACTATTACGTCGTGGTAGTCCCAATAGATACTATCGAATGTCGTATGAGGATAAGACTTCCAGTCAAAGAAGCCGAGTGGAAAGTCTTTATGATACTTCTTGTAGGGAAAAGAATATAAGTCAGAAAAGCATTTTATCCTCAATTACGAGTACCTTAAGTGGAAGGAAATCTCCGAGTCAAAAGAGCCAATACACATTGTTTAGTGGATGCGCATGCTCCAACAGTTCGAGTAGTGGGAAAAGTGTTAGGCAAAGAAGCACAAAGGCATCTCCAAATGGCACCCCTAGAGTGGGAAAGAGTGCCAGTCAAAGGGGCCCGCTGGCATCAAGTAATTCTACAGCTAATTTGGGAAAAAGTCCCAGTCAAAGAAGCCCCCTGTCATCTCCCAATAGTGCTCATAGTGTGGGAAAAAGTCCAAGTCGTAGAAGCCCTCTGTCGTCTCCCAATAGTGCTCATAGTGTGGTAAAAAGTCCAAGTCGCAGAAGCCCCAGTCAGAGGAGCCAGCAGGCATCAAATAACTCTTCACCTAAAGTGGGAAAAAGCCCATATGAAGTCAACCCACTGGCAACCCCTAATCATGGCCCCAATATGGGAAAGGTTTCCAGTAAAAGAAGCTCGCTGACAAACCGTAATAGTAGCCCCAATGTGGGAAAAGTCTCTAGTAAAAGAAGCTCACTGGCAGCCTCTAATAGTACCCCCAATGTGGAAAAAAGGCCGAGTAAACGCAGCCAGCGAGAATCTTTAACTAGTTCCCCCAGTGGGGGCAAGAGTCTTGGGCCAAGAAGTCCGCAGTTATCGTTCACGGGCAGGAGTCCCGTCCAGGAAGCGTTACCTATGCTTAACACAAGTGTGTCGACTTCCAAAATATTCCGGAAGAAATCTCCTGTAGAACAACAGGACACCAGTCAAGGAAGCAGAAAGAACAGCAAGGCTGAGAGGAAGCAAGGCAGTCAAAGGGAATCGGTCCTAAGTCAATTGTCAAATAAATTGGGTAGAAGATCCACCAAAGCCTCTATAGGAGGGAAACCTCCGATTAATAATAACAATAAGGATAAGGCTCAAACTGCAGAGATCAAGGACTTTAGCAAAAGGGACACAATTCAATATGTAGAATCTACAGAAGAAGACGAGCAGTTCCAGAGAAAAATGAATAATCTTTATAAAGAAAGAGGAGCTCCCAAGGAGAATAGAAAGAGTAGCCATTCCAGCAATAGGGGATCAATTCTAAGTAGATTTTTCGGCTCTTCAGTGAACAAGGATCAAGATCAGCGTGCGAGCAACAATTCCAGCAAAAGTTCTAAAGAATTAACACCAAGACAATCTCGGAACAGCCGAAAATCCATAAAGGAAGATCAATACGAGAGGAAAAGTAAGAGGAGAAGCACGCGCAGTCAGAACGGTGAAACTAATAATCAGACGGAGGACGAGGAAGAGGACAAGAAGGAGGACGAGGACGAGAAAGAGGAGGAAAATCCCGAAAGTTGTGGAGGACATCGGAAGAATCATTTAAGTTGCAATCCAAAATGTAAAGGAAAATGTTCCAAAGCTGGAAAATGTGTGAAAATTAGGGAATGCCAAAAGAAGTACGAGGCTAAAAAGAAGTGTAGAGAAATATTAAAGTCTTACAGTATAAGTAGCTGTAGAGAGTGGTGTGCCCTAGGATATTGTAAGATACATAAGCCACAGCAACTTTTATCTCAGTGCTATCAAAACTCTGATCGAAATCGTATTGCAACTTGCCAAAATGGATGTGGACAATGCGCAATAGATGATGAAGAAGATGAAGAAGAGGGAGAAGAGCTTGGAAGTAGTCAAGGATGTATACCACCACCAGGAAGTCCCCAAGAGCAAACCGAACAGGATCAAACCGAAAGCAGTAGTAATGCTGACAGTAAACTCGGACAGGAAGCTCTGACAAGCAGCTCCAAAGATGAAGAGCAAGTTGAGAGCATAACGGACAGCAATTCCTACATCCGAATTGGAGAATCCCAAGCAGGCAGTCTTCCTAGCACACTGAGTGAGCGACTCAATAACTCAATGCAAAGCGAAAGTCCTCCGGATGACTCTCCCTGCTCCACACGATCAATGGTAGAAATTACCAACAACATTGAGAGGGATAATACCAATCGCGTATGTAAAAGTAATATGAAATGTCAACGACCAAATTGTCAGAGACATTGTATCAAAACTGTGGAGTTTGTGCAATGCCCACATCTAGACGAAGAAGAGAAGACTGATCGGACTGATCGAACTGAAAAGCGAATCTTCGGTTACGTTTCGGAATGTCAATCTCAACAACAACAACCAACACAAAGTTGCATTCGAAACTATAGCAATCGGCCAACTGCTTCAAAATGTTATTGCGTTAAGTCCCAGCCAGCTCATTATCAAGTATTGCGTCCCTTCTCGCATCACTCCATGATGGAGCTGCCCCTGGTCTATCCCCATGCCATTGGCAAGCCCCGTAATCGCACATATATCGAACAGTCCAGCAAGCACAGGAATCAATCAAGTTACAGCTCTAACAATCAAGTAAAACCCCCACCAAGTCCTGTCTATGAAGATTCAAATGAAGATCAAGTGCAGACAACAGACTGTTGAACAAATAGAAGACATCGATTCCCAATTTGAAATTGGCTTAAAACACTCTCGAAATAGGCATTGACCTATACTACCTATTTGAAGAGTGTCTTAGGTTAGTTTTAGTATCTGGAATTTGGAATTTGGAATTTAGTACTTGTAATTTGGCTGAAGACATAGCACATGATTTATATATAAATATAATATTATATATTTTAGTTTTTTTGATGCATTGTATGGTAAAGTGTATTAAATGTTTGCATTTATATGCTTCAAATAAAGTTAAGAGTGGAGTATAACATTCTAAAGTCTCTCACATTTATTTCTATGTTTAAGCCAGTCGTCTAAACCGACAGTATAATACCCTGTACAGGTTTCTATAATAAAAGCATTTGGATAATAAGTACTTTGATAAGAAGCTGAGTGTTCCGTCACTTCATTTACGTCTGCCCGTAACGCAATCGTTGGCTATCTCGCTCGCACACATGTTCTGCTTGCAAAGCGCAACGATTCAATGGAAAATTTATTTTGATTTCTTTTCTGATTATCTTTCTTATTTATAAACCCATCTTCATGAAACTTTCATCATCTCTTCTATATGATATTCTTCAAACAACTGTTGAAGGCTCTACCTTGAAAAATGTGGCCATAATAAGTTCGAGTTGCTGGAAAAGGGGGAGAGGTATCGAAAGTCTAACATAAACTCGATCTGGAGTGCGTATAAGGGAACCTTTATGCTAAATTCAGTGTCCCTAGTTCTTATAGTTTCTGAGATCGATGCGTTCATACAGGCAGACGGACGGTCATGACCCAATCGAATCGGCTACTCATACTGACTATAGGATCTGCCACGACTCCTTCTAACTGTTAAATACTTTTTGCACTAAGCTATATGTATTACCCTGTACAGAGTATAAAAGCACTCATTTGTTGCCACTACACTTGCTAAGAAATATTTAATTCTACTAAAGAGGAATCCGAATATTTGTAGCTTACGTTTTTTCATAAAAATAATATAAATATATATTTGAATTATATTTTATAATAAATGGTAAGGAGTTTTAATAGGTTACAGCAACATTTATCTTCAATTTCCTTTATTATCATCAATTTGTCAACTGATTACTGCATTTCTAAGCCAGACACTTTCAGACACTTTTCATATCAAACCTAGCCAAATGTGATTCTTTCCCATGATATTCTCCTATTTGCTCGCATTTTAAGAGCCACTTCCCAAAGCAGAAACTGGCACAAATGGCAGCGTCGCTACCTTTGACAAAGAACCCATCATTGAACCAACAAATGCTAACGTATATTGACTCAATAAACTGAGCTCTACCCTTAACGTAGTCTACTCTTATGCTGGCTAGTTCTACATGGTCATTGAACCCATGCAGCATCCCTTAACCGGGTCGCTCTACCAAGGCTAACAGACAATAAGACCCGAAGTGAGGGAACCAGTTTTCAATAATCATGACCATCGCGACGTTTTGGCAATTTTCCGCGCATGTGCGACGCATTTTTGCAGGGCAAACAACGCTTAGGTAGAGGAACAGGAACGAACCATGGCAAGGCATAGCATACCGTACCATAAAGCATGGCATAAAGGACCGTCTAAAGGGCCAAGGATCGTATGGACCGCATTGAGGGTTGTTTTTTCTTTTCTTTTTTCGTATCTTGGCAGCAGCCTCATTGTTCTCTGGCTCTCACTCATTCACTTTATTCATTCATTGATTCATGAGTGCATGAGTGCATGGCCTGTTGCTAAGTTGGTCTATATGCTTTTTGGCATGCTCACATCTGGTTACCCCGCACTTCTCGCTCTTTCTTTTTCTCTCTCTCTCTCTCTCTCTCTCTCTCTCTCTCTCTATCTCTTTCCGCCCTCTCTCTCTCTCCCTCTGCGCTTGTCCCATGGCGCATGCGCTGCTTGGCTTATCTTTTGTCTCATTGTCGACTGGTTTTTATGACGCCTTCTGTACTAATGCTATCGGCGTCTTTTGCCAAGGGTTTTGCCTCACATCTGGCCAAATGTGTGAGTTTGTTATGGTCCAAGCTTGTCAGCAGGGGAGGGGGCAAGCTGGCCTTACATATGTGCGAGATATGTTAATGGTCTGGCAATGCTCAATGAAACGTGTAGAACCTTTCCTAAATATGGTAGATAAATGCAGTTTGTAGTGGAAGATGATAAATAAGATAAAGACAAATTGATTCTATGCTACAACTGATATTGGTAATAGAAATGTGATAAGAAATGTCAAACTAATTAATGATCTGTGTAAAAGAAGGAAAAACTGTTAGAGAATCTCTTGGGCAACAAAGCAAATGGAAATTGTAAATAAAAAAGATTCAAGTTTGCTTCATTCAAGAGAGTTGCCTGAGTATTGCCTGATTAATATTAAAGAAATCTTATAAGAGATATTGAAGCTATCATTAGATTAAAATTATGTTGCAATAGGTTTAGCATTACAAAGGATACATATACAATAAGACATCATCTCTAAATTCTATTACAAGAAAGTAAAGGCAATCTGAAAGACGCTGGGTAGAGCTAAAGGTTCAGATAAAAAAAGAGGCCTCAATTCAGCATAACTTGGCATAGGTTATGTAGTAGTAAATAAGTTACAACCTGTACAACTCTCTATAAAATAAAAGTATTTTAATAATTATAAATTTGCACATGTAGATATATACATACTTACATACATGCATATGCCTTAGTCTGACAGCTCACGCCATACATTTCAGCTTTTTCTCTGAATTTGCAGTGACATGGCACTCAGCTTTTGTTCGATAAAAGCACGCAACTGTGAGCTTGCAAGCAATTCTCATTTCCATTGCTTGTGCTCTACGTGTGTGTGTGTGCACATGTGCATATAGACATATTTATGTCTCGCTCGCGCACATGTTAACACAGCTAAGCAATTTATTGTATGCTCTCTTCTCTCTTTTCTGCATGGCATGAAGCGCACTTTATGATGGTTTCAAATGCGTTTTAATAGAAAAATCTAAAGAAAATCTATAAATTAAAGTCAGTTTCTGGAATAAAAATATATATAATGTAGCCTTACTCTATAAAGTGAAACTGCACTTGAAATAAAGATAAAAACCAAACAAAGAGTCGAGTATTCTTGGACTAAATAAAGCGTTAATTAAAAATTTATAAATTTGACTCTAATTATATAATAATAAATGTATTTTTTATTTAACGCTTCTTTCGTAAATATATTTACAACGCTTTGCAAACGATGACAAAATGTAAAAGAAAATATTACGTTTATGATTAAGATATTTAGACTATAAATATATGTATATAGTCTAATGTAATGTTAATATATTTAATATGTATTTGCCACATTTAAATTAAACTTAGATGTTAAACAATGCTATTCGATCTGCATTGGCAAGAATTCAAATTGGTTGCGTCTTTGTACCGAATTACGATTAAAATAAGAGTATCTTCAAATAAAAAAAATAGTAATAAAAACAAAAAATTTAAATTAAAATGTGAACGTAAGGAATAATGCATTTTCTTTATCGTTATTATGTTTTTATGTTTGTGTTTGTGTTTGTGATGAGACGTGGTAAAGATAAGTATTACTTGGTTTATTACAATGGTTCTATGATTACAAGTTGAAAACTGAAATGTTTCTTTGCTAGTTGCGACTTAGAACTAAATTAACGTTTATAATAAACTAAATCTCATACATTGCTAACTTTCTTTGTCTTTGTTTTGTGTCTTTTGCTTTGTGTTGCGGTTGGTTTCCCTTCAGTTTTATGTTTATAATTTTATTTTTATTTTATTTTTGGGTATAGCTATATAGCAGTGGTTCCATAGGGGTGGCTACATTTGGTACTAGTTCTAGTTCTTGTTCTTTCTCTTTTTGTTTTGTTTTTGGCATGGCACAAATTTGGCATTGAAAATTGAACGTGTTTTTGTTTTTGGTTGTATGGCAATTTTAGATAAATGAGAAAATGTTGATGGCAAGAAAAGTATGTGCTTTGAGCAGCTGCATTAATCCATAATGAGCTTTACTTGAGCTTTTCTATTAAGACTACCCTGATTCCCCCCAACTTCCCTTAACGAACCCAAAACAACTTCCACTATTTGGCTGTTTCGCATTGTTGCATTTGCACCACGAGCAGAAGTATGCGATTCATCAGATTATCCGCCTCCGAATCCTCCATGCTATTCAACTTGGCCGAAATGAATCCACAGAACTTTGAGTTGAGCACTTCGCGCACAGTTTGCGGCGGTGGCAACTCGAGGCCTCCAACAGCTGCTGCTGCTGCTGCCGCGGCAACGGCATTGTGTTGCTGCCGCAGTAGGCGATGTTGTTGCAGCATTTGATGCTCATAATCATCACCCTCAATATCCGCATCTTCCAGCTCATCCGTTTCTCCATTGCGACGCCGTTTCCTCATCGTTGTCTGTCCATTTTCAACGGCGCCGTTGATGCTGCGCGGCGAATTGGAGTCAAGTATGATGGGATATGGAAAGTCAGCATCAATGGCCTCCAGTTCCTCCACCTCGTCCGAGACATTGCCAGTGTCCTCATCGCCACTGCGCAACGAGCTCGCATCCAGGTCATCGTAACTCTGTTGATGATGGGAATTCAGGACTCCATTGCTGTCATTCCTTGTCGAGCTCACGCGACTATCGTTGTGGGCTTGCGCTTGCGCCAACGCCTGTTGATGGGCGGGCAGCGGCTGTGATGCCACGCCCTCCACTCCGCTGCCACTGCCACTGCCATTGCTGCTCGCACTACTGCTGCTACCCGCGATCCCCCCCACCACCCGTCGACAAATCCAACTCCGGCTTCACATAATAATCGCAATAATAATCATCGCTGTTCATGCTCAACGTTGGGCACTTGGATAAGTTCAACACGGCGCTCGACGAATCGTTGAAGGAGGAGCTCAACTTGAGCGCGGCAGCAGCTGCTACTTTGCTGGCACTAAGTAAACTGTGTGTGCTGCTGTTATTGTTGTTGTTGTTGTTGTTGTTGTTATTGTTGTTATTATTATTGTTGTTGTTATTGTTGTTGTTGTGCAAATGCTGGGCAAATGCGCTCAGACTGAGATCGCTGGCATGAGAGGCGCCCCTGAAAGAAGAAGAGAGCGACAGAAAGACAGTTAGTAAATTATTATTAAATATATATCAATGAAAAGAAAAAGAGATAGAGGGAGAGTGAGAGAGAGAGACAAGCTGCAGCAGAGACAGTGTAAGGTAAACTCAGGTTACAATAGGCATTTAAAATATGCTCACTTCAATAAAACTTATAGAACCTTTTAAATATTAAGCACAGGGTCGCTTAAATCAATCAGTTCATTCAATTACATACAACACTATAAATCAGATAAAGAAAGCAAGCATTAACAAGCGAGCATACGCGACTGGGCAAGACCCTGTACTTATTGTAAAAGGTGATGAAATGAAATAATATTTATATAGGATTCTTGTTATATCCAAGTATTTAAATTAAATTAAAGTTAAATGTAATAGACCCGCAGTTCTATCAACTTAAGCATGAGTAAGTTAGGTAATTGCTTTCACAATTTAGCCTAGAGCAATTAAGAAGAAGAGTCTCTTGAAGAATATAATAGTATCAGCTCTATAATGGAAATGTTCTGTGACTCATTTTCCCCTCTTCGACAAGCGTCGCTTCCAAAAATAGCAAAAAAAGGAACGCAGATGGACGCCAAACAACCCCAAAAGATACAATGGAAGAACGTGCTCAGAGTAAAACCCCCCCAAAAATAAAAAGGCAAAATGCGAGCCAAACTACCAAAAACTGTTGATGGTTTTTCCTATATGTCAATCTAGGCTCGATTTCCTGTAACTCGCAATGCTGTACTCAAATTTCAAGCGCATTTTCCACAGCTGCTGCACTGCCTCAAACTGAAGACGTGGCTATATTTAGATGCGAAACAAGAAGAAGAAGAAATACTACATATGTATATTTTGTACCGACCCTCCCCTTCCCCATGCTGGTCATGGTTTGGCCCAGAGTTCTGCGTAGAGGGGCGGCTCTTTGGATTGTCTCGGCGCAGCAGGTAGTTGACAATTGGAACTGTAAAACGATATGCGAGGCAAACGTTTTTCCCATTTTCATTCAGTTTTTCTTTCGCTACAACCAAATAATCATGACCAAATGCATTTTCACATGTTCCAAAAAACCAAATCGCTTTATTTACTTGCGGTCGTTTTCGTTTGGGTTTTCAGTTTTGGTTTTGGTTTTTGGGATTTTTTTCTTGACTCAAAACTTATTCTTATCAATGTTTGCTTCCGCCATCACAAGCCAGACTAATAACGGACAGTTTGCATTTCTATTTAATTGCGTTCTTCTTCATTCCTAGAAATTACAGTCTTTATGTTTATCAGCTCAAACATTTGCGGCTGCCGTTGGTCAAGTTTCCGCTATTAGCTGAGTTCACGAGATAAGCCACATTGCAAACATGGCCAGAGATTGGGTCAAGTATTTTTGAGCTCAACGACAGCAACTCAGAATATAATTAAGAAATCATATCTTAATAGAATTTAGAGGAAAGTGTTTGGTCTATAATTATACCCTGTACAGAGATATACTATTTAGTATATAGTAATTAAAATTATCATTTAATAATAATGACATTTCTATTGTTATTGCTACTACTAATTGTTATTCTAGTTTTACTTGTACTCATACTTCTACTGCTACTCCTACTTTTACTTCTACTTCTACTCCAACTTCTACTATTACTTCTCTCCTATTTATATTCCCATTCCTCCTACTTCTATTCCTATTCCTTCTACTACTTCGGTAACCACTTATACTACTATTTCTTTTATTTCTAATATAATATATAAAACTAATTTTCTCATTTAATATGTTACTACATTTCCCACTTATGTATCTCAATACCCGACATAATATCAATCAAGCAATCATTCAATCAATCACTAAAAAACACCTTTGGCAAGCAACATTCAGAAATTCTCAAGGGTCGCCCTCATATTGTAAACTGTCGAAATAAAAGAATAAATAAAACCGTCCATTATTTAATCGCAGCAAATATTTTTAATAACATTTACGATATAGTTACGCAAATTGGGTGTACGCCCAGTAATTTGTGGGGCCGCAAGTGACGCATATGCAAAAACAATTTCAAGACGATCGCAATAAGTTTCCTCCCCATTGCCGCTTGCCCCTGCGCAGCTGAGATTTTTGTGGGGCGCGGTTGGTCAAGCAGTCGAACTGCAGGGTGTGTGGTGGGGGGGAGGATGTGGCCCGCAAACAACAATTTCATAAATTTTTCAGCTCATTTGCTTATTAAATCATAAGCGTGACACAGAACCACAGTACAATAGCAACATACAGAGAGAGAGGGAGAGAGCGATAGGGAGACGCTGTGCGACCGAATAAAGGGGAGAGGTAGGAGGGGGAGCAGAGCCCTGGTCACCAGAGAGCAACCCCGTTGGCTGGCCTGGTCTCTGTTCGCGCATATTTTTAACCCTGATCCGTTGGCAGCGATGCGGCGTTGCTTCAATTGCTCACGCGCACAAGCACATGTACAAGCAAACGCACACGCGCACACACACACAGCATCGTTTGTGCTCTCACACTGGCATTTTTAATCTACGCTTCTTTCTAAACTTGGTCCACTCGCCGCAATCTCATCGCGAGTTCATTTTGTCCCGCTGATTGTCATTTTCATACATTTTGCTGCCTCTCTCGCTGTTTGTTAATTTATCATCCTCTCTCTAACTGTGTACAACATTCACACTCCTCACGCTCTCCCACTCGCTCTCTCTCTCACTCTAGCCATGCCTGTAGCTATAGCCTCTGCTGGCTGCCTTCGTTCAGTTGATTTCGTTAATTCTCGCTTGCTCGCTCGGTCGCTGACTAGCTCTGCCATCACCAGCAGCGCAGCCAGCAGCTAAGGCTAAAGCGTTTTTGTTGGTCTTTGCAGCTTCCCTCGATTCTGTTTTTTGGTTCAAGTGGCGTTGCCGACGACAACAACGAAGCAGCAGCAATAATAACAGCAACAACAACAAGAACATCAACGTTGTATAATTTTCGCTCTGGACGAGATCTGTTTTTATGGCTCAAGCCGCGTTCCCGGGCCCTGGCCGGGCTCGTTCAGTTGTCTGTTATCAGCTCAAAATAATAAAAATTTAAATATGTGTGTGCATGTGAATGTGTGTGTGTGCGGGAACCGGGGCCGCAGACTGACGACTCTGACTGTGTTGCCTCAGCTCTTGCTGGCGATGTGGGTACAGTCAATTGAAAGGAAATGGCCTTATTTCATATAAATATATGTACATGAAGTACAACACACACACACATACAAACACGTATACTTATTGGGTAGGGGTGTGGGGTTGAGGGTGGAGCCCGCAACATCGCAGAATCACAAACTGACGGCCCATGAGCCCTGAATTGTTCGAATTTCTTTGTTCGAATTGGTTTTTTCCATCCAACGGTTTTGAGATTGAGTACTCATATGAGTACACTCATATTCACATATCTATGTGTGTGTGTGTGTATGTATTTACATACATATGTATGCCTGCATGAGCATGTCTGTGTGCCTGCATTTGTATTGGGCAGATGTTTTTACTGAGGCTTAGCTGAGATTTGTCTGGTTGGTTCTTTCGTCATGCAAATTGCAGAGCGATGCAACAACAACGATAAGAGGGGCAATACCATGGTCACAAATGTCAGACGGTTCAAAAAGACAAGAGAGAGAGAGAGAGAGACGAATGCCAAAAACAAAAAGAAGAAGACACAAATAAATTAATACATTTTATTCTTTTAAATTGTTTCAGTTAAGACGGAAAAGACTTCAAAACGGTTTCAACGCAGTTCGTAATAATCCTAGAATATTATCAGTTTAAGTTTGTCCACACTATGAGTCATCAGATTGTATATAATTGTCGGGAAATACACACACACACAGACAATTGTGATAAGGAAACGCTGAAGATTAAAGTTGCCTTATCGGGAACAGATGCTTTATTGGAAACTCTAGCCGCAACTAACCTCAAATAGTATTGCAATTCTCTCAATTACCACATGACTCAATAACACGTCTTGTCTAGTGAATCACTCAATCCTGAAATCTTCAGGTGTCCCGCCCCAAAAACCCACAAAATGAATCGACTTTTCACTTGACTGAACAAACAATGGAGTAACCTATACGATATATGTTAATATTGTATATACAGTTCGTTCACAATAAGAATCATTTCAAATTCAAAACAAGATCGATTGAGTCATCCTACATTGTGGCAAAGGAAACTTGCTTCTAGCTCTATTTAGGAATTCCATAAAGAAGTTTACTCTTTGATCTCTACTCTCTCTCTCTTTCTATATATATATATCTCTCTTTGTCTCTTCTGTCTCTCTCACTCACTCTTTCTATGGTATGCGAAAAGAAAGCAATGCAAATTGCATATTGAAAGGGTCTTTTGTAATGGACTTGTCTTGAGTTTAACTCGTGAATCGGACGTGTCAATGATTAAGCTTTAGGCTGATACGCTGATTCGTTAAGCAAACCAAAAATAATAATTATAAAACCTTAACCAAAACATAGTAAGCAGCGCTTACGCAAAGTGAGTAGTCAAAATAAAGAACCGTTATTCATACTTTGAGGCCGATCTTTGGTCCCCGCACTCACCCCATGCTACTTCTGTTTCTGATTCCAATTGCTTTTGTTATTGTCGCTCTTATCACACCTATGCCACTTGTAACATTAGTCAAGCGCCCCCCTCTCCGAACATGGAGAAGACAATAAAGTAGTCGATGATTCGAACGATCGGTCAATAATAATAACCAAATTCAGGTAGGTGTAAACTGAGCCTCTGATAAGACCCAATATAATGTGTATACAATGTATTGCGAATAAGGTTTTCAAATGCTTTCTAGGTTATTCAAGTCAATCTCAAGCTATTACGGGACGTGGCTAATCAGACTGGACCTTAAAATGAAAACTGACCCAAATAAAAGATGATATGGAATATCGATAGCAATCGATAACGTAATTATGGACATTTGAATGCGTCAAACTTCTTCAATATTTAAAAAAGTTGGCAAGGAAAAGTTAAAAAGAAAATGTTATCAATTAAATATTTTTTGTTATTTAATATTCGATTAAATATAAGGTAAAACCTAAGCTTGAAAAAAGAAATTCCCTTTAAATAAATAAAAGGGAAAATAAACCTTTTTTTGGGACCACCCTAATTAATTACTCAACTTGTTTTGGGGTTGATGTAAGTATAAACAACGCTTTAACGTTTCTAAATTGTGTTGTACTCACTTTCTCTCCCTTATGACATCTCTGAGGAAATCCATGGCTTCGTAGAGACTCCATTTTGGCTTAAATCCATTGCCCATCAATTTGACATGCGCCAATTCACGGCGATAAGATTCGCGCAGAGATTTAAAAGCGCGCGCCACACGACGTCCGGGCGCATTGAACTCCCTGCCAATGTGCTCCCAGGCTCGGTTCTTCTCCTCCTCGGCACCCTTAAAGTTGGGCAAGCGGGAGTCCCACAAAATGGGATTATCGTGGACCATCTGTATAAGCTTCAGCTTGTCGGAGGCATTACGACGAACCACTACAAAAAATAAAATATTAAGAATAATTACTGTTGTTGCAGCAATAATTTGTATTATTCTATTAACGCACATTTTTTGATCTTCTGCGTGGGAACCACGGCCAATTCGCCTTTGGGTTTCATGTCTAGAGCAATTGCTGCTGCGGCGGCGCTCATGTCCTGCAGCGAATTCGTTGTGATGGGTGAGGAGCCCGATACGGCGGCGACGGCGGCGGGCGCCATCAATATATGATGTAGTATTTGTAGATTAATGTTGTTTTTGTTGTTGTCAATATTGTGCTATGTTGTTGTTATTGCTGTTGCCCAGCAGCTTCCCTTTTTCACTTGACACAAAAGTTCACTTTATCACAATCAAGTCACAGTTTTGTTTTATTTTATATTGAGCCAGCGCGATCGGTTGGGTGGCAAATGCAAATGCGACGACGGGGGCTCCTACCCTCTCACGACCAAGTTTAAACAGCAACTAAAAACCAAAACCAAAAAAATAACAACCACCGCGAGCTATGACGGCCGCGACAGACGACGACGCCAGCAGCGCCGTTAGCTGCAAGCCCGCATTTTCGAGGCGAAGCCAAGACCAACAACAGTGAATATCTCTTCACAACAAGCCGAACCAGAAATGCTCTTACAGATTGTTATATTAAAAGCTACAAGTTATTTTTAATCTAATCTAGTTAAATTTGTGTTAGGTTACATAATTTATTAAAAGTAAATATATTATTATTTAGCATTTTAATTTATATTTAATTAATATTATACATATCCGTCTTTCACAACGAAACGAAATATAATTTGAAAGAGTATAAAAACTCAAGCACGACTCACATACTCGCACACAATCACACACAGGCATGGGCCAAACAAAGACCCAGGCGCAGGCGAAAGAGCCACAAAAATCACGCGCGCTCAACATGCGCTGCTCTCTCTCTCAGCTATTTACGCTCTTCGTGCTGCTTTTTAATGCTCTGGCCTGGTCGCTGCCTGGGCCAATTCACAACGTGTGTGCGCGTCGGCATTACCGTTATCGACGCCAACGTCTACGCCTGCGTCGACGTCGCCGTTAACGATAGCGCGACCCGCGCATTGAGCTCAAAGAGCAGTCCAGGCCGTTGGCTCGGGCCCAGGGCTCGGTTTCGGCTGTCTCTCTCGGGTCTTTTTCTCTCGACTGGCAATCAGACGGAAAAACGCCGTTTAATTGCAACAACAGAAAGTAAAAGCGAGCGAAAGAATGAGCGCAAAAAAAGCAGAGTGACTGAGACGACAACGTCACTCACACATACACACACGAACACATCAAGAACTGAAAATGTGTGTAGCACAAAAATCCGTTGACGCGTTGAAGTCGTCGCTGTTTCTGCTTTGCCGTTTTATTGTTGGAGATGGGCAAATGATCATGTTCCTTCTAAGATACCCTACGCTTTGTCTCTGTGTATTATGGCAATGCCTTATTTAATAAACATACCGAAAATATGGAAGACTTTTACATTAACAACATTCTTATTGGAAATTTTAGTTACCACAAATTAAATTATATTGTAAGTCATTATATTTAAATACATTCTTGGCTTTTGATTTACATTTTATGTGATGTTTTAATTCTAGTAATATATTGTGAATATTGTTTAATCGTTTGTTTCATTTTCATTTAGAAATATCATGCCTGAATTGCAAATTCTTAAGTGTAGAGCATTTTGTTAATACGCCATTGCCTGGCCTTTCGCTTGCATTCATTAATCGTCTACGTCTACTTTGTAGCTCAGCTAACGGGCTCAGGCCCGAGTCGCAGCCCGATCTAAATGCTATGCGACGGCTCTCTCTCTCTCTATTTCTCTCCCCACTTCCTAGTCGACAATTGTTGCACTTATTTCATTTTCCATTTCGTTGCTGTAATGCATTCGACTGTCTGCAATTTTAAAGAGGGGAATGAGTGAAATAGTGTATGCTCTTCGTTGCGTGCATGTTAGATAAGAGAGGGGGCTGGTTGGGGAGCGCAGCAGATTTGAGCCCGCTTAACGAAGGTTCTCTTCAGTTGGTGGTGGTGACGACGGCGTTGGCGTCTGTGCCTGAGGTCGCGTTCAATTGCGTTTTAGTTGATTTTATTAATATGCCCATTTTGTGTTCTCTTGTTTTTATTTTTGTTGTTGTTTTTGTTTTCGTGCTTTACATTTGCTTCGGCAACGGCTTCGCCCTCGTCTGCGCTTTATTGGCTTGTTTCGTTGCCGCTGTCGCACAGTGGTCGTAGTTCAGCATCTTGTGAAAATTTACAACAACAGTTCAACATTTGGATCACACATGTTGAGCTCAAGGAAAGAGACCGAGAAAGAGCGAATTGATGTGAAAGCGCGCAAGTGAGATGCACTGTGTAAGTGTATGAGAGTGTGTGTGTGTATGTGCCTCTCTCATGTTGCGTCTTGTTAATGCCCAACATTTGTGTCTTGCAACGTTCGGAACGTTCGCTGCCTGTTCACAGATAACAACAAATACCCCTGCAAGCATTTAAGCCGCTGAAATCTAGTAAATATAATCGACAACTCGGCGATGGCAAAAAAAAAGAAGGAAAGAACGAGCGTGCGAGGAAGAGAGAGAGAAAGAGTGAGTGCTTTTGTCTGTATGTAATTTATGCCTAATGAACTATTTCCGGCCAAGTGTCAATTAATGTATTCTATGTGTTTTCTGGCCCTCCGCATGCTCCATACAGGCCACAAGGGGGCAACAACAACAACAACAACATCGTGCCCGCACAAATGTTGTCATGATCATTTCTGGCAAAAATAAAAAATATTCTGATTCCCTTTCCCGTTTGCTCTCATTGCTAAGAGCTAAGAGCATTTCAAGCTGCCGTTTCCGTTGCACTCTCTTCATCTCTCTTCTTCTTCATCTGCTTCTTCTTTATCATTTTCCGTTTCTTCTTTTGCATTTTTCAAGCCAAATTAAAAGTCATGCAAGCGGAATTTGTATTCTACTGCCGATTATTCGTATGTGCGAGATGAAATAAAGATTTTATTTCAGTATTTTATGCATATTTCTAACAGATTTGATAAGACGTGGTGGGGGGTTAAAGGATTACCTCGTGTATTGAGATTGATAAAATAGAGAGATACGTTTTCTTTATTTTACAATCACAATTCACTATACAATTCACAGATGAAATATGCTTTATTGTTGCAATAGGAGTACGTTATCTCTGCGATCCAACATGACACAATTCTCCTCCCCATTATTGTTGGGTTCTCCCGCATGCCAGTTGAAGTATGGAGCATTATTGCCAGTGGTAAGCGAGAGATACAGTCCCTCATGGCTGAGATCATTGACGTCTATCCAATAATATTGGCCAGTTAACTTGGATGTCAACGCATAGAGGTCCTCATCATTTGTTAGACTTGCCAAATGACCGCCGAATTCGTAACATTTGTGGACAGCGGTAAACCAATTTGTTAATTGATGTCTTTCAATATAATAGTATTTCGATCCAATTTTCTCAAATAATCTTTTGAAATTTTCCAATTTTCCCTGGACCGAATTCTGTTTAAATTTAGACACCTCAACCTGTAGCAACGCCAACTGTCGTTCAATATATTCAAATTTTGATTGTGTTTCAATTCTCTGGCTAAGATCCTGGCTATTGACCTGTTTCTGCAGGCCCACTGTGTGCTCCAGAATGGGCTTTACGACCGAATAACAGTATCCACCGCAATTATTCTCCAATTCTTTGGTTTCTCTGCAAGTCTATGATAGTCACATTAGATATTGAATTATTAAAGACTTTTAACTCACTTGAGTGCTTCCCATTGAAATTAGTCCAGAAATTAGAATAGTTATTAATTTAATTGTCATTGTTATTGTTTCAATATTTATAAACCGTTCGATAACGCAGACAACACACAACTGAAACTTTCAGTTTGAACATATATATTTTACAGTAAACAATCTATAAAGTATATGTACTTTATGAGAATGGCTCTGATTATAAATTTCGAGTCAAATGCTATCAATGCTTTGTGCGAATTGATGCTTATAATAAATATTACCTAATTGTGGCGTTAAAACAATTTAATGAAGCAAGATGAATACGATACACATTAGACAGACAGATACAATACTGTTGCTTTACTGATACATAGCAATTATGTGATCATTCCTATATATAACGATAGAAATAGTTAATCGATGACGATTACTGCAACTATCTTATAGTGAGGTTAGTTCAACTGATTTTCTTATTATTTATCGATTAGTTTTAAACCTATTTTAACTAAAAATAAAAAGTTATATAGTTCAATAACTTTAAATTCAAATGACTCAAGAAATGGCCCTTAAAAAGAGTCTTATAGTGATAAGTTCTATAACTAATTTAACTAAAAATATATAGATATAAAGTTCAATATCTTTAAATTTAAGTGACACAGTACATGGCCCTTAAAAAGAGTTAATCGATAACGATTACTGCAACTATCTTATAGTGATAAGTTCTATAACTAATTTAACTAAAAATATATCGATATATAGCTCAATATCTTTAAATTTAAGTGACACAGTACATGGCCCTTAAAAATTGTTAATCGATAACGATTATTGCAACTATCTTAGAGTAAAGTTAAGTTCGATTGGTTTGCTTATTAATTGTCGATAAGTTTTGCAAGTTTAAAAGTATTTTAACTGAAAATATACAGTTATATAGTTCAATAACTTAAAATTGAAGTAACACAAGCGATGGCAATAGACGAGTTATGTTTGTTTGCTTGTTTTGATATCGGAAATGCCGGGCTATGTCTCAACCCCATAACATTGTGTGATCGTTTTAGCTTATCGGGACAAATTAATCACAAATTCAATGCAAATACCCAAAGTGGGCTCTGGCTGTAAAAAAATAAAGCCAATAAATATTGACACAGGTCAGAAGAGACGAAGGATGGCACAAAGAAAGACGTAGAGTGGAAAGCAAAGCAAAGCAACGCAAAGCAAAAAGGGGGCCGAGTATAAACGATCGGTAAACTGTTGCCGTTTTCGTAGCTGTTAGTTTGTAGTTGGTATTCGGTTTGGCCTGTTACCCGGTTTGCTATGGATTCGATAAGCCCGAAAAGAGAACCCTAATTGAAGCCAGCAGCAGACTCAAGCCAGACCCAACCCAAAACCAACCCAACTCAATTCAATCAGGCAATAAAAATTTATATACACTTAAATGGGGAATGTTGTATGTTGTGTGTGTGTCAACAGCGGCAGAGAGAGATATAGAGAGGGGGGAACGGAAAGACGACAAGCTGTGGAGGTGCAGGAAGGGGGGTAGGAAGGGGGCCACGACTCATCAAGACCAAGTTGAAAATAATTTCCAACCAATATAAGTATAAGAAGAAGATGATCGACTAGACGGCAATTCAAGTAAAACGATAGAGAAGCGATCGAGCAATCAAGCAAAACGAGCCCGAAACGCGAAAAATCAGTTGACGTGGTTGATGTTGTTGTTGTTGTGGTTGTTGTTGTTGGTGTTGTTGCTGCTGGTGTTGCTGTTGTTATTGTTGTCATTGTTGTTGCCGTTGTTGGCGCTGAAATATTTAAATTTTGACCCAACCCCAATCCAAATAAATTTCATGGCGTAATGTTTGCAGCTGTATGCGACTCACTCCCTATCCCTTTCTCTCTCTCTCTCGATCTCTCTCTCTCTCTCTCTCTCTTTGTGTGCTGTACTCGCATTTTGGTCGCTTGGGGTCAAAAATTGTCGCATATCGTTAAGAACCCAAAGAACAACGACAAACGACAACGACGTGTCCATAAACCCGTACAAGAGCCGCACACAGCCATAACAAATGTCGCAGTTTCAAATAGTTGGCCATGTGCTTGACGATTCGTAACAAAGCAGTCGTAATACCCATTGAATATCATTCATTGAGAGTGTGAGCACACTCGCAGCTAGGCAGAAAGAGAGCAAGACAGAGAGAGAGAGGGACTAAGATATGCAAATGAATGCGTGTTGTTCTGTAGTGAATTCGGCTTGACACCTTCCAAGTCAAATTACCATTGTCCATTTTTCATTTTCATTTTCAATTTAAATTTAAAAATGAATCTCAGTTGAGTTCATTTGCATCGCCTGATCTTTCTTAACAGATCTTTGCTTTATTACACACTTATTTGGGCTGCAAAAGAAGTGATCTTAAGGATTTGCAGTATTGACTCTTATAATCGAATTTTGTTTACATTTTTCCCCATTTCTACTTATTTTTGCCCATTAATACGATATGTACATTTGTTGCCTATACAATTTCTAACTAATTTACATTTTTAACAATGGAATCTAATGTGTTATAAGTAAAATTGGAGAAAAGTTTCCCTAGAAGAGATTGGAACTTGAGAACTCAATGTTGAGTCTATGCTTTAACTGATAAAATGTAGGTATGATATATGATATTATTAACTAATATAATATAAACCTCAATAATAGATGTTTCTGTTGTTCTTAGCATGAACTTAAAGCGTTGCGTCTTACTTAATTAATCTCATTTACTTAATTTTAAATAAACTACCATCAAATTGTAGAAACATATATCAATTTGCATATATATATTTGCAGCACTATTTCATATAGATCTTCCAAGGAAAACTTTTGATTATATATTTTTAATATAGTTTACAGTTAAGCCAATGAAGGCTTAAACGATTGGCAATGTTATCTGTAGCTGTAGGGCATTTAATATTCGGTTTGCTGTAAAGCTTGGGCTTTCAATTGCTTAGCCAAGACAGCAACCGTATGAACATGCTGGACTCTGTGTGTGCGTGTGTGTGTCGTTGTGTGTGTGGATCTGCGAGCACGCAGCCCGCATATTTGAACAATTTATGTTATTGTTGTTGTTGTTGCAACATTTGTTGTTGTTGTTGTTTGATCGCATATATTGCCAAATGCTTTTTGCTGGCAGTTGCATTTTTAAATTAATAAACAAGAAAAAGTGAGTGAGTCAGCTTGGCAGTGGCACTTAAGCCATGTCACACACACACACGCAGAGTAATGTATGTAGATATTTACTTACACACAGATACTTATGTAGTGTATCTATGAGATACTTGTATTCATTAGTTTGCCCTAACGGCAGCCACCAATCAAAAACGTTTCTCAGCTCAGTTTATTGCCCATTGCGGTTGCTGTTGTTGTTGTTTCTCTTGTTGTTGTTGCTGGCCGAGCACTTGGTTTTCTGTTGTGTTCGTAATCGCGGTTTAGTGTAGGCCAGCACTTGGGCTTGCCTTCTACTCGATTGTTGTTTGTAGCTATCGCTTATCGTGCCACAATGTTGATTGTTGTAATTGCCACAAGTCAGCGTTGTTATTGCTATCGTTGTTATTGTTGTTCTTGCTGCTGGCCATTGGCCGTGGACTGATAATATGAGGCTCCGTCCCAGTGTGCCACGCGGTTTTTTTTGGGCCTGCCACATGCATAGGCGGGTTGTAAATGAAGTCTTTCCACATGTGTTGCTTATCTGCCGACTGTGCACTCTCTCTCTTTCTCTCTCCCTCTCTCTCTCTCTCGCTCTCTTTGTCTCTCTTGAAAAACTTCCATTTGTTGTTAATTACTCAGCTTGGCTTACCTAAAACCAACAACACGAGTGAACTGTGAAAAAAGAGCAAACTTCAACTTTGACCCTTTTGCCAGGACATTGTTTGTCTTCCTTTTTGGCGCATAGTTTCCCACACGTCCGTTGCACGATGACAACAGAAAAATTTAATTAACAATTTACAGTAACATTTTGGCCATCTCCCCCACCAAAAAAAAAGGAAACACTAACAATAAGTTGCGCTGCTTGGCTTGAAATGCAAGCTAAGTTATTGCATATAATATACCCTGTAAATGATGTAGAAATAATTACATATCTTACATAAATTATATACCAATTCGTAGATCATTTTAAAGTAAGTATATTTAATTGCAATTACGATTATAAAGCCATAAAGTTATTATGTTTTATTCATATAAAATATATATATATTTTTTTATTTTTATTATTATTAAGAAATAAACCACAACTAAAACAAAATATCCAATATCAGAAATACAATTATTTAAGCTATTTCTACACTGTTCAAATTAAATTAATTAAACTTATTTTTAGCAGACATTTTCTTATTATATTTGTTATATATTTCAATTTAATTTAATGTTTTAGTTTCACTTATTGTTAAAATTTTGTTTACTTTATAAATTTAAATTACTTATACAATTTTATTACCAATAAAATATATTATTAAGTATTATTTCTTTATTATTTTATAGCTTATAAATATAAATTAGTATAAGCTTCCCACTATTAAAGTACTTTTCTATGCTCATCTCCAGCGATATATATGTTATCCATAAGCTTATTTATATGACTTATCGATTGATAAAATTGTAGGTTTATTTAACGTTTTATTTTAATTATTTAATTTTTTAATTTTTAATTTACATTTTATTTTTCGTAGGTTTGTCAATCGAAATGTTTTCCACATCTGCTTGCTTTTCCTTCAGCTTCTTTTTCTGGTCGCTTTTAAAATAGGTCCAGCCAAACCAAGTTGAAGTAGAAATTGCTATGCTATATTTAATAATTCTATATAGTCCAAATATGCGATTCGCAACCATACTTATATATATATACATAGATATATATATATATAAATTAATGTATATTATATATTTAGTTTGGTTTAAACACTGTACTCCTCTGTCCTCTTCTCCAGTTATTGTCAAATATATTATCTTTAAGCTACGTTCTCCTGTCTTTCATTTTCTTCCTCCGACGAATATCCTGTAATTTGCCTGCAATGTGTTCCATTCCTAACCATCTTGGCATATAATAATTAAAGTAAATTAACAGAATTACAACGCAAAGCCGAGCGACGCGATAAAGACTGTGTAAACGATCTACAACCATATTTTATACTGTTTTATACTGTGGTTTCCACTGAGAACTTATCGACTTTTGAATTCATTTTGCAATGTGCTGCCGATAAAGCTGGCACTCGATTTATTTATATGATTGCATACACATATCAATGTTGAAATTAGACGTTTACTGAACATTTTATTTGTATTATTTAATTTATAATTTATATCTTGTTTATCAAATCATTTCCTGGAGGTATGTGTTGCACATCTGCTTGTTTTGACTTTAGTTTATTTTTCTTGTCGCTTTTAAAATGCGTCCAGCCTAGCTTAGTTACAGTATAATGTGCTATGCTATACCGAATAATTCTATATAGACCATAGAAGCGATTTAAAACCATACTTAAAAGTAATTCGATTAATCCGACTGCCACAAAGTGCAATTAGCTACTGTAGAAAACTTAGAAGAAGTGAAGTAGTAGTGCACTTTCTTAGATTAACTTTATTCTTGCTCTTGCTCTTTTAACATTTCATTCTTAGGTTAATAGCTTGATGTTGATAAGTCATCGATAAATAAGTAAATAATATATATAGTCTAATTCAATTATATATTAAAAGAAAATATAAGGAACAAAAATATTGTAAGCATTTGTACTTCGAATTTTTAATTTATTTTATTTTATTTTTATTTATTTAACGTCGACTAATGACAGTCGACTTAAAACAACAATAAAGAACAAATTAATTAAAATACAATTATAATTTAGATTAAAATTAGATTTAAATTAAAATTGAGTTTAAGCTTAAGTCGAGTTGAGAGGGTAAGTAAAGTATATAACAGGCTTTAAGAGGCATGTATGAGGCAGTATTAATAGCCGAGTCGATTGAGCCATGTCGTCCGTATGTCCGTCAATCTGTCGGTATAATCGCGTCGATCTCAACAACAATAAGAGCTAGAGAGCTATAGCCTCTCCAGATCGAGTTTATGTTAGATTCCCGATACCTTTCCCCCCTCCCGCGCAAATCGCAATAATATACGCATTTCTACCTAAAGAATATCATATAAAATTAGTCCTGAAACTTTCATTAAGTTCGTTTTATAAATAAGAGAGATAATCAGAAACGAAATGCTGCATTGCTTGAGCTTTGCTCTTTGCGTTCAGTACATGTGTGTGAGCGAGACAGCGAATAACTGCAATAAATGCTTATGTAAATGAAGTGACGTAGCACTCAGCTTTTGATAGAGTTTGTATGCTTATTTGTATATTTATATATATATACTACTATTATAATTAAAATACTTATTTTAGGAGACTGTACAGGGAATTAAACAGTCGTGCGCGCTCAACTGATCCGCTTATTTTTATTTAAAAATATCAACATATATATAATCACGCAATTATACTACACTCTTCCTGCTTTTTGCAGGGTATTTCAACTAGACAATACGCCAACGCGGGCGAACCTTGTACGCGAGTTAGTTAGCCAGCGCGTGCAGCCATGTTACAAGTGCCACAAGCCTCCTCACTCCCCTCCATCCCACTCTTGGCAACTGACAAATGCAACTGCAGCGGCAGTCAGCACTTATCACTCAACAATCGGGACGAGTTAGAGAGACGCACAGAGCGAATGAGAGAGAGAGAGAGAACCTCCCACCCCTCGACCCACTGCCTGGAACTGGACAAGTAATTACATGAGAACATGCCAAGCAATGGGTTTGGCTAGTGGTTTGCTTTGGGTCTATATATTCACATTTAAATGGTAAACCAAATTGTTAGTTTAAACAAACAGACAGCAATCAGGCAAAAGCTGCGCTTTAGATATCTCAAAACACATACAAACATTTTTAAAAACACAGACAAATCCCCAAGAAATGTCCTTGTTAAAGTCAAAAGACATGTGGCAAATTATAACATTGACCAAGTCAAACACAAGCTATCAGAACGCCAGCAGTTACAATGGGTTAGTTTTCAACATTCTAGTTGCACTTGTTGTTGTCATTGTTGTTGTTGTCGCTGAGGTTGTTGCTTTTGTTGTCAGATGTAAACCAACTGTCATAATCAAGGCAAGTTGCCCGCGGGGACCAAAGAATAAGATGAAAACAGCGGCAACATGTGCTATCACTGCTTTTCCTCTCAGCTCTCAAATGGATACGAGCATAAGATGGACCACAAGGATGACTAACAAGGAATTTCGACTTGATTTTGAGTCAACTACGAATAATGGCTAAGGGATTGCTTAACTTTCATGTCAAGTTGGGTGCAAATGATGTGTGAGAAGGGTAAATTGAAGCATGTTAAGTGTAATAGATAGAAAAAGAAAATTTATGCGAATTGAAACTGTTTTATAGTTAAGTAAACATTCTTTAAATAAATTATAAATAAAATATGTATAATATATAATATATAATATATAATATATAATATATAATATATAATATATAATATATAATATATAATATATAATATATAATATATAATATATAATATATAATATATAATATATAATATATAATATATAATATATTAAAACATTTTTTTAAATCTGATTAATTAGCATCTTAAAAATTAATATACTTTGATAAGAAACTTATATACTTTTCATTAAATATTAAAGCTTGAGCTAATTAATAAAAATATATTACATAATTAATAAAATATAAAAATAACAAAGTTGTTCATGGATTGTGAACAATTAAGCAACAATAAATTTGAATTTACTACATTTTGCTTTCGATTGTTTAATTCTTTGTACTAATATAATGATAAAAACACTAAGCTGGGACAATTAATGCTATAATACCCAGAAAAGTATTCTTATATATTTTATTTTTTTATTATTATATATTTTACTATACAGAAAATTATAAATAAACTTAATTATGAATAAATATGAATTAATTTATAATTATTTTATTATTCTTATTTATTAATATTAAATATCAATTTCCTCCATTAACAACTATAGAAGTAACAATTATACTTCCAAGTTAGAGTATGAGAAGTTCTTTAATTTTTGTGAGCATTTCAGCAGTCACAGAACTCAAGACTTTGGGGAAATAATAACGCCTTTGTTATTATTATTATTGTATTATTAGAGGCGTTGTGGTTGCAAGTAAGGAGGGAGTGGCATCTGGGGAGACTCGAACTACTTTTAAATGTGCAACATTTTTTAGTGGTGTCTTCACTTTCGCTGGCGAAATGTGTTTTATTAGTGCGAGAATCTTTCTCTTTCTGTTCCCCCCCTCACTTGTTCTCTCATTTGTGTGGAACATTTTTTCTTGTGCTTTGCAAGTTGCATGTAGTTGTTGTTGTTGTTGTTGTTGTTGTTGCACAGAGTAAACATGCACCCGAAGCGCAATCTAATTAAGTGAAGTGTAGATAGGGGCACAAACTGAAGCGGGGAGGGAGTGTGTAGACAGCAACTGATGGACTCACAGCGATGAGTGCTCCAAGTCGCAAGTCGTATGTGTGTATGCTCCTATCCATTCCTCTCCTTATGCTCAGCTTCGCAGATGCGTGTCCTTGCGTCCTGGCTGTTCTTGCCGTGCTGTTGCATGCAATTTGCTGCTTTAGTTCTTTGCTTTCTTGCATCACAAGTTTATCTACTTGCCTGTGTTCTCTCTCTCTCTCTCTCTCTCTCTCTATCTCCCTATCTCTCTTTCTACTGCCCTTTCAATGTGTTTTCTGTTGGCAGTTTTTGTTGATTTTTTGGTTTGTCTATTACACTTTTTGTTGCCTTCTTTCTTAAGCTTGTTCGAACAACATTTAAATTGGCTAAATGGTTTTCCATTTCCACCCCGTTGAATGAAAAACAAAACTGCTGCACTGAACTGTTTTTCTTTTTTGGTTTTCCTTCGCTCTGGTCTCTTTTTGTGGCTTGTCAGTTTATTGCTTTGGTGTTTCCTTCGATTAGTTTATACTTTCAAGGCAATGGGATTTTACTAACAGCTTATAAATGTTTAAATAGATGACAATCAGTTGGGCTTAAATGATTATCATTTCCATTGAGCTGGCTAGAGGTCAGTTAAGGTCTTACCTGTGAGCGCTAGATGGCGCCAGTGCTGCCACGGTTCACGATATGTGAAATTGTTTGTTCATTAATTTCTATGTTTATTCAACGATTGCAATGAAATTTTCTGCATAAATAGAGAATATAATAGAGTATACGGATTGTTCATAATTAACTGCAAATTATAATATTTAATCATTAAAAAAATTATACATTTTTAAGAAATAGTCCCCTTCCCTCTGTCACTCTGCTGTTATTTAAGGTACAATTACATTCCATACATATCATTAAAGTTGACTGCCCATCAGCGGTCAGTATAAGGCTCCCGATAGCGGGGTGTCCTTTTTCCGAATCCTTTTGTTCAAGTCCTTTGTGAAATATTGTCATTATCGTATTAAAAGCGCCTACGGTTAAATGGCCATGTTAAGTTTTACGAGCTTTACGAGTATTTACAAGGCATAAGAAAATTACAAAAAAAAGCACAACAGGCCACACGGCAAACTCCCAATACTCCGATGCCCCGCCACAACCCCCCGCCCTGACGCCCTGCCGCCTTTGCCCTCTGCAATGTGTTCATTTGTTTATTTTTTTTGCAATCGCTTTGTATGCATAATTTATGCATTAATTATATGGAAGCGTGCCGGACAATAACAACAATTGCAAGTTAACATGGCGAGCGACAGAAATGACCCACTTGAAGATACCCTGTGAAATGTGAAGGCAATGCAGCGCAGCTTACCAATTAAATTTTGTAATTTCGTATTGTTTCAATCGAGCATGCACCTTTCCCTTAGCGTTATTCTTTAGGGTATAATGAGTCTTCAGTGGAAGCAACAACAATAGGCAAAGTGCAATGCACTTTAAGTGCAACGATTGTAAAAATTACAAGCAAAGATATTTGCTGCTGACATGCGGACACCTCTCAAAAATATGCAGCAATTTATAACGTGAGTTTATTTACCGCAAATTGTTATAAATCGAATTTTAAGTAGAAACAAAAAGCAAAAAAATAAATTGAAATAAAAAAAAAGAAGAAGAAAAATATACTCCAAGCGGAAAATGGAAATAAAAGTGCGTGTAAAAATATGATAAATTACGCATACGCCCCGTGTATGTGTACAACTGCAACACAACTACAACTACAACTACAAATGCAACTGCAACTGCAGCTATCTACAGTTGTATGCAGTTAATTGCCATTTTTAACAACATTTCGGGCTCTGTGGCATTTTGTTGTTGCATCATCATCATCATCATCATAATTATGTGGAGAAAATAACTTTAATGATTTGCAAGGGCTTTGAAACGGATTCAGAAAGAGAGAGAGAGAAAGGAGGCTGGAAATGAGATCAGCGAAATGAGAGAGACATGGTTACTGCATTACGAGTCAATTGAAAGCTTTAAGTCATCATATATTCTGAAAATTGTTTTATAAACGAAATTACTTTATCGGATTAATCGCTGTGGTGTTTAAAAATTGACTGAAAAGAAATTATGGCTGCATTTATGAGTGTTTGAGTATTTGGTAAGTTTCTGTTTGTTATAGATATTTAACAAGATTATTTGATTATAAATAAAATAGAGCATAACATATTTCAAATTCCTTTCTATACATATGCAGAGCTTATTCTACAAAGTTCATTAAATTTCTTTACTATTAAATTTATAAATTCGTTTCTACTATAAGATCTTTATGGACTTTTCATTTGTTGTTACCTAATATTAAATTCATAAATTCGTTTTTAGACTAACATATTTTCCTTTAAATTACAGCCAAGTTTGTTCTTTATTGTTACTTAATATTACTATGAATTATTATCTTATGTTATTCCTAATTTATTTGAAAGCAGTTCAGCTTTTAGTTTAAAATTATTATTTTAACTAAAAATATTAAGTTGATAACTTTATTTTATTTACGTCAAAACATAAGGATTAAATGCTAACTAAATAAAATATAAAGCACATTAAATTCTTACTAAACCAGTCGAAAAGGCTACAGTCGACCGCATTCGACAGTATAATACCCTGTACAGGCTTCTATATTAAGAGTATTTTGATAATAGATACTTTGATTAAAATAAAAGTAAGAACATAACAGGTGTTTAAAGAAAACCCCTTTGAAACTCTCATTTTGCATATGAATTCTTTGCTTGCTTATAGCAGCTAACTTTCACATATTTATACATATTCAATCAAAAGCTGAGTGTTACGACATTTAATTTACTTATGCCTGTGTCGCAGTAGTTCCCTATCTCGCTCGCACAAATATGCACACATGGTAAGCAGACGCATGTGTCACAGTCGTTCGCTGTCTCGCTCGCACACATGTGCTGCCTGCTGCTCTACGATTCCGTGGAAAAATAACTTTTATTGCTGATTATCTGTCTTATTTACAAACCGATCTTGATGAAACTTTTAGCGTTCCTTCTACATATCATTCTTAAGGCACCTGTTAAGTTAGAAGAGTCTACGTTAAAAAATGTGGCTATTATTCGTTTTTTTCGATTTGCGGGGGAAGGGGGGAGGTATCCAAAATTTAAAATAAACTTGATCTGCGTATGGTATACAGGAACCATGATGCCAAATTTGGTGTCTCTAGCTCTTATAGTTGCTGAGATCGACGCGTTCATACAGACGGACAGACGGACGGACAGACAGACGGACATGGCTCAATCGACTCGGCTGTTGATGCTGATCAAGAATATATATACTTTATAGGGTCGGAGATGTCTCCTTCTGCCTGTTACAAAAATTTTTTTCACAAAGTTAATATATCCCTGTACAGGGTATAAAAATGTGTTTTATATATTTGATTAAAATCTCTTTATAATTTTTTTAGCACAAGCTTAATCCTCGTTTATAAATAATACTCTGTATACATAATATTTTATTTCTGGTACATTTGTAATATTTATGATAAGTTATGCAGTTTTTTTTTAAGCTGGTTATGTTTTGCTTTAATTTTTCTCGCTTAAGTTGTGCTTTGGCTTTACTCCTGCCTCCTTCTATGGGGTATAAATACACATAAAACTTGCGTTCGATTGTCGGTCATAAATTGTAAATTTAATGTGCCCAAAAAAGCTGCGCACACACACACACACACGCATACACACAGCAGTCGGCCTAGTAGTCAGTGAGTTGTCAAACAGTTTTATTGACTTTCTATACAAGTTGATTTCAGAGCTCCACCCATTGTATCCGATAAATAAACAAACCTAAGGCCATTGCTAGCATCCCAGCAGTGGGAAAATAAACACTTGCCCAAATAGCAACAACAACAATAAGAAAAAATATCAGATCAATGGCCATGGCCGTTTAAAAATGAGCAAAGAAATTTGAAACCAGGGCCAAGAGGCATCTATCTACCTCGTACAAGAAACAGATTAGAAAACTTCAACGGCTGACCGAAGCCAAACCAAGTTGTTAAAAACTTTTGCTTCTTTTTTCCCCCATCCAGTTGTTGTTGTATTAACTTCCGCTTCCCCCTTAGGTGGGGCGTCTTTTAAATTGAGTGGGGATTGTGAACGTGAAAAGTCTGTGCGAGGACGCCTAAAGTGTGTCGAATATCATCCTACTGAACGAGTTGTTACACCAAATTGACATATGGCGTTGAAGTTTCTTAGTTTTTGGGCCCGGAAAAACTTCACTTAACTTGCATCGTTGTTATTGTTGTTGTTGTTGATGTTGTTGTTGTTGTTGCTGCTGCCGTTGCCAGCGCGTTGTCAATGCCGATTTTTTCCGCTTGTCTATTTTGCTTATTGCCAGGGCCAACACAAAGTTTTGACCAACTTTTCATGCTGCTCCACATGCAATGCAGCTTTCTTGACGTTTTTAAAGTTGCGCTTCATGCCATTTGGCCAAACTTAAATCTCAACATGTCGAACAGTAAAATGCCTTGAAGGAAATCTTGCGCTTACTTTGCAGCTGCCTTTAAAACCGCTGTCGAAATTAAATTACACATTTTAACACGTTTGCCAAGGATCACTTAACACTTTGCAGTAGCGCGCAACTCGCAATAAACTTGAAAGTCCATTATGGGCCAAGGAACTCGATGGACTTGTGAATGCCCTAAAGAAAATGCAAATTGAAATGTGTGAAAATATATAAAATATATGATATTTAATATTTAAATTTAATGATAATAATATATTTAATATTTAATGATATTTAAATGAGAGCTAAAAGCAAATTATGTAATGTTTATAATTATGAGTTTCAAGTATATTGGAAAACGCAATATGCAGACCTATGTCTAAGACGATTCACAAGAAGCCTCTTTCTTATTTCATTGCAATATATATTTTAGTTGGCTTTTATGAAGCAAATAGTATTAGATTTACAGAGATTAGACGTAGCTCATTCAGCGTTCCTAATGATAAACAAGTTCTTGAGATTCTTTTCGAAACAAGTCCTTAAAATTAACTGAAATGAGAATTGAAATGCTTTCTAAAGAATACAGCTGACGATTGGGACAGATACACAAAGTATTCTTTTATTAAACTCCTACTTTTACTTTAAATAAGTACAAGAAATGGTTTTGATTAAAGAACTAATTATATATAGTTTATATAAATTTGTTAGTGTAAAGCAGTTTCGCTCTATGGAACAAACGCTGTTAGATATCAGCTTAACCCTTAGATTGGCTGTGTAAAATCATTTGATGACTGACAGCACATTGCACCGGTAAAGGCGGTAAAGGAGTAAAAGCTAAAATACCTTCTACTACACATTCGAGTTGTGTGCCTTTATGCTATGTACCTCCTATTGACGACTGGCTCTTTGGTTGCCTTTTAATGCCCCAGACACATTGGAATTTCTGTACATTACAAAGAAGAAGAAGAAGCAGCAGCAGCAGAAGCAGCAGATGAAGGCGGAAATGTTGTATTTTGGCTCAGAGTCGATGTGGCAGCTGCTTTGAAGTGGTTTATACTGATTAGTCGGGTAAATTGGCTTAAAAACGCGCGGTTAACACACACACACACACACACACAGCGGACCAAAGAACCAATCTACCCCAAAAAGGAAAAGAAAAAAAAGAGAGGAAAAATGAAAGAAAAATATGTAGTTGAAATTACAGTTAGGTTTTCTAGCCTCTCCGACAGACAGCACAACGTTGTTTAGTTTATTGCCAACGCATGGCTAATTGGCGGTTTTATAGTTTTAGCTGGTAATAGCTTTGAAATTTTGCCAATGGCTTCTAACAACGTGTTTTTGGCAGGCAGACGGCAGTCAAACTACCGGCACCACATCAGCAGCACCACCAACATCACTGCCACCACCAACACCACCACCAACACCACCACCACCACCATCACCAACACCAACACCAACACCAACACCATCACCAGGCGCTAATGATGATTGGCAGCTGTTAAAATGATTAGAGGGTCGTCCCTGCACAATGTTTGATGTTACCCACGAATTTGTCGAGCGAGCATCGAGTCCTGCATCGAGTCCTGCTGCCTTCTGGCCGTGTCAAAATATAAAAGCTTCGATTTAAAATAGCGCCGTTGTATTGAATTAGCATTAGTTCAATTAAACGTACTTTGCCATTTGCAGAGACCAATACTCAACGTGGCTTGGACACAACACAGTTGCTCTCAAATGAAGCCAATGAAACGGGATATTTCGAGTTGACATTTATGACTTTACAAATGGTAAGCAAATTTAAAAGATATCACCTTGAGATTTGATTTATAGATAGTTTAGTAAGTTGTTTATAAATCCTGAAAGTCTTATTACTATAGCACAAAAAAATTATAGATATTTGAGGAGTTTCATTAATATAGCATTTCTGTTTAAGTAGATATTTCTTTATAAATAAACTCATTAGATATTTTGAGGATATATTGCTTTATAAATCCTGAAAATTTCACAACTTTAGCTCAATAACCTCATTAGAAAATATTTATTTATAAATCCTGAAAGTTTCATTACTGTAGCTCTATAAACTTATTAGATATTTCTATAAAAATCAGAAAGAGTGGAACAGTTTAAACAATTTAAATTAGATGACTTGTTAGGAATCTTAAGTAGTTAAAGATTAAAAGTTTTTTCTTAAATAATAAAAAGTCAATATTATTAAAGTGTTAGATAATAGGCAATGTAATTGGAACAAGAAATATGTAAGTAATGTATATATAAATGCATATATATTTTTTGTAGTAGTCCTTGCCTTTGTCCATTTATTTCAAACTTTAGTCTACTATTTTCTAAATCATATTTAATTAGAAATTTCTAAATTCTTTCTTTCTAAATTTAAAATTTGATTATAAATAATTATATAAAATGTATTACTAATTGCACTTTTTAGCCAACATATAAGTTACAAATAGCTCTCAACTTTATCTAAATTAATTTGTAAATATTTTTTCAAAATTTCAATATATTTCTTTGTGACCAACTCACAAATATGTTGAAATTTATACCAATTTGCACAACAAACAAGTGTACAAATTAATTGGTTGGACTACAAAATGCTCTTAAATGTTATGAGTATTTTCAAATAAACATAGCATATAACATAACTTTCAAAATATTTGTCGAAATTCAAAGTCAAAACCAGAGACAAGTGATAAATTTTGTTACCAGAAATGTTGCCAAATATTTGTGTACAATTTATTTTTGGGTTGATTTAGGGGGGAATTTTGTAGTGAACTTACAGGACTTTGATTAGCATTTGCTCAGTAGAAATGGTAAATGGGTATGGTAATAAGAAGTGGAGCAATTCTTTGCATAAATCGATCAACAATTGCATTTTTCTGATTAGCATTTCCATTTGGCCAAAGTAATAACGATTTGTGCTAGCCTCTGCTCCCCCTTTTTCCTTTCTTCCCTTTTCCCATCTTGAGTCCCTACACATGTATAAATTGTAATGTATGCAATATTTGGGGCACATTCAGTTCGAACAATTGCTGTGAATTCATTTTGCGTGAGAAATTTTCAATTAATATGCGCAATTGCAATCGAGTGCGACAGTTTTTAGCATATTTCGCATAGGATTTTGACTTTTTTTTCTCTCTGCAGTTAGGTTTATGTTTTTGGCATTGCTTCTCATACTTCTTTCTCTCCTATATTTTTGATGCAGAGCAGGGAAAGTCCCCCACGATTTTGTATTCAAGTGTAAATTGCATTGCAGCTGCGACTGGGTCGGCAAGTTTTTTTAGTTTTCTTTTTTTTTTTTTGGTAGATTTTGCATTTTTGAGTGGCATGAAATGTGGATACAAAGAGTTTTGTCCGGGGTTTGGGCCATGTTGTCGCAGGTGGCGGTACACAATGTGCCATATGTGATGACGCCAAGTAGTTTGCCGGCACTTGACAGACATTCATCCATCTATCCAACCATCCATCTACCCATCCATTCGTCCATCCATCCATCCATCCATCCATCCATCCAGTCAGCCCTTCAGTCAGCCATTTCTTTGGTTGTTGATGTGAAGAATTTACAATTCAAAATGCCACAAAATTGTCTTCGGTTCGCGTGCAACATCTATTTGACAGCTGTCACTGGCGGACAACTTTTCTTGCCGCACTAGAGCAAGTGTGTATGAGAAACAGAGAGAGAGAGAGAGAGAGAGAGAGAGAGACAGAGCGAGAGTGTGTGTGTGTGTGTGTGAGACAGAGAGAGAGAGAGAGAGAGAGAGAGAGAGAGATGGCAAGTGTTTGGTAGCAACTTTGTCTTGGCGCATTTGTAAATGCAAATTTTCAATCAAACTCAAGACGCCTGTGTTGTCACTTGTATCAGCGCTTTCATCTACATCTTTTAGCTGCTGTTTTGCTATGCCTCTCTGTGCCACTTTCTCCCCCTCTCCTCACCCCTTTCACGCCTTCTCCCTTCGCATTTTTTGGCGTGCGTGTCCGCAGCAATGCGGCTTTTGCATATGCAACACATTTCATTCAGTTGCAGCGACTTGGCCGAGAGGCGCGCGAATGCGAATAACCGAAACAACAGTTAACAAACAGTCAAAAGTACAGTTGACGCCATAGACAACAATTCGCACAGAATCAATTATCGATAGGCAGACGATACTGTTATCAATGGGAATATCTAAACATGTAGAAATGTCATTATAAATTTACTAAATTATTATTCATAGTATAAAAGTTAATAAGAATAATAATAGTAAATTAAATAAATGTTTTAGAAATAATAATTCAAAGCAAAGCTGAAGAAGTATTACTTATTATAATAATATATGTAGGATTATGTTAGATGTTAAGATTACGTAACCCTGGTTCGATAACCATCAATCAATAAAACATGTTGTAATCCAGAAGAGAAGAAGAAGAGGAAGAGATCGAAGAGCGTTTGCGAAAAGAATACTGTGAATATATAATTAAATTTAATTAAATATTGGACAATTGGACTTAAATAAACTATTTGATATTCAATACAAGCAATACCTAATCCTTCCCATATAAATCTCAGCCTACATATATTTGGATTAAAACAAAAACATATTAACTCAATCAAACGATTAGAAAAGTTAGTGATAATAAGAGAAAATAAAATAAAAGAAACCAAAAATAATAATAGAAAATAAAGCTTAACAAGTTTAACATATTACAATAAGATATTTAAAATAATTGTACAAAAAGATTAAAAAGTTAATGATAATAATATAAAATACAGGAAATAAATCAAAAATAATAATAATAAAAAGAAATAAATAATATAATAAAATATATATTCACACTAAATAACTAAAATAATAAATAAACAAATTAAATTTTACATAATTTGTCATTAATTTATTAAGTTAATGCATTAGTTATCGAATTGATAAGAGACATTTTTAATTATTGTTATTCAATTAATTTTTAATTACTTGCAATTTATTTTAGCAATAAATTTAACATGTTTCTAATGTATATATAATAATATAATCGATATTATGAATAAATATTATTTAAAAATATTAATATTAATTTTTTAATTTATTACTGTAGTTTAGACTAACAAATGTCCAATCTATTCCCATTGTGACTCAAGTATTCTTCTCGTAGTTTCCTTTCAATTTTTGGGTGGAATTCTGATGTTGATGTCAGCGGAAGTTGTTTTCCATGCTCGACAGTTGAATATTTCGAGTTACGAATCGACAATTTGGGGGAAAAAAGAAATATTTTCGATTTAGGAACTTGAAGTTCTTAGAGTTTTTGCATATTTAAAGCTGGTTCGGTGCCTGAGAGACACCTGAGGCATTCGCAATCCTATCAGAGACTTTATTGATGTTAGTTTTATGTGACATCAAAGGCACAATTGAAATCTCTAAAGGCGCTTAAACTAGTTTTACGCAAAGTGCCAAAGAAATGTCAATAAATGGCTTGCAACACACATAAACATATACACACACACACACACACACAAAGGACGCCAAGAGAAAGGCGGAGCAATGGAGAAATGGAGAAACATATAGAGACAATCCTACAGTGGCAACGTCAATTGGCCACATTAAAAGCAGGGCTTGTAAAAATATTTTGCTGCCAAGTAATGGCCTCGACAGCGAGGCCCAATCTTTGTCTGTTCTTTATTTTTTTTTTTATATATTTGCCCCTCTGGTGTCTTGTGCTGCTTGCCACAAAAATATCCTTTTATGATTTATCCCAGCGGTGCCAGTTAAAAGTTGCACAAACATGCGGCCAACTATGGACTTCAGCTTGGGCTGCCATCCTATATTATCCGGGGACATTTTTAATAAGATTGTGTGGGCGTGTGGACCCGAGAGTGCCACGCCATGGATATCTCTGTACAGTTGCCGGCTTGTAAGTAAGTTATTTAAAATTATTTATGTGTCAATTATTGGGGTTTTTTGTATTTGTATTGCGGTGACCGAGCCGAGACCCAAATCGAAATTCTCCATCCACTGGCGATTTATGGTTTGCCCAGCGAAAGATGTGAGAAGAGAGGGGGAGAGAAAGAGAAAAAGAATAACGTATTAAATAGCTTGGACAGAAAGTTATACTTACGAATTATAGGCGGTCAGTTTACTCTAGTTTTGTTATGCAATTGCCGTTATTTATTTGAGCGGTCAGTGGGTCACTTAGAGGTCTATCAACTGCGAACGTTGGCTAGTAAGGGGAAATTGAATTCATAAGCTTAAATTACTTCTGTAGCTGTTTGAATTATTCAATAAATTTAGCTGTTTGTCTAGGTTTTTGTTTTAATAGATTTATCGTTTAGTACAGTCTCTAACTCACAACTGAGTGCAGGGGCTAGAGTAGTCTAGTTGTTCCACTTGCAGCACTTCATTCAGTTCGCTGTTATAGCTCAAATTTAAAGCAATTTTAAATTTTACGCTTCACTTACTTTTCATATGTATCGATAACTTATCGATCGCTGAGAAACTTTCAGACAAAAGCAAACTAAACAAAGCCACACTAAACGCAAATTCAAAGCCAAAAAATCGCGCATCATTTACTGCTGCTGGGACTTGGTAGTTGCCAGTTGCCAGTGGCCCGTTTGCCAGTTGCCAGTTACCAGTTACAGCCGCCATGGCCCAGTTATTGTCAACAGGATGCGGCAAATATGCCACTTTTATGGCACGCTTCCGCATCCGGCCCAAACGGTCCGCCCAGCGAGTGACTCGAGCGAGGTAACAAAGCGGATATAGTTGGTAAATTACGGTGCAACCTGCGCCTCGCTGCATGCACAGTGCCACTTTACAGGGAATGACACTGAAACAGAGAGAGCAAGAGAGGGAGAGAGAGAGAGAGAGAGAGAGAGAGAGAGAGAGAAAGAGAGACAAAGAGTTTGGCAAAGCTGTGTAAAAAATGCAAAGTGCCAACGCACTGGCAAAAGCATCTAAAAGTATGTTGCGCAAATAAGACACGAGCTGAATATTAGACTAAATTACAACGAATGCTGTATACACTACACTTGAATATTAAACAGGTTGACTGCTTTAAATTTACTTAGATGTGGCTGGAGAGAAAATTTAAGGAAATGCCTGCGTAAAGTTGGAAAATTGTAATAAGATAAATATGAAAGAAAATTCGTTAGTTAGAGTTCTGCGAGGGTAGCTCAATAAGTATTACTCTTTGATAACAGGAGATGCTAATTACTTGATTATTGACTAAAATGTAAACTAAGTATGAGTGTGAATATCAATTCTTTAACAAATTCTTCTTGTTCAATTCATGCAGAATTCAACTTAATTTTAGTGTTCGATTGAGACGGGCACTGATGAGAAAACTACTTAGAGATGCTTAAAATATGATATTTCAGGTTCAATAAAATTGTAAACATGTCTTCATGGCAGAGTCTGGTAGAGTTTTATTTACTTTATTAAGATATGTTCTTGTGAAAGAGACGGATACCTAAAGGAATCCATAGAAAGTCTTCTCCTTTCGTTTGAAATAATACCTCATACCTTAAAGTATAATCAGCTCCTTTTAATAACAAATATAGACAGTCTATAGAACTCGTATATTTTAATTCAGCTAGTTGAAAAGTGCGTAGTCTTTACTCTACTTTTATTGTTGCAATTTGCGATCAGGAATCCAGGCTTTAACTGGAACTCATAACATAATCATAATACCCTATGCAAACATATAAAAATGGCATATTAAATGTGCCATAAAGGGAGCAAAGGAAGTGTTGTGCTGCGAGTACCAAAGGAGATGGGGGACAGTCGGCAACTGGTATCGATAGCAACAGTTACAGAGTTGCAAGTTAGCAGAGTTTGGGAGCAGCCGGAAGCAGCTGGTGGCAGCTGTTGGTGGCGCATTTTTAAGTTTTACGTGTGGCACGTGCGGCAAACATTGCCCAGCCAAGGATGAGGATGCAGATGCACAACTCTTAGATGCAAATGTTGTTGTAGATTCCAGACTGTTGCCACACATGTCCTCCTCCTCTCCCCCCTCTTCCACTCATGCTCTGCCTTTCGTTTGTTTTTTCGTGTTCCTTTTTTTTCTAGTTGTTTCACGACTTTCAGCCGCGCGTAAAAGTAAAGAAAAACTGTCAGCTTTGCTGTGGGCGTGAGGGCAACGGTAGTGGAGTACCGTAGGGCGTGGCACTTTAAGCCATGGCCCGTACCACAAGTTTGAGTTACGGGGCGTATTGTCAACGCGCTCTCTTGCAATCTGCAATCTACACAGCTGCGTAAGTGCAACCACCGATGGGAGTCCTGACAGCAGCAGCAGCATCGAAAGCAGCAACAGCAGCAGCAGCAGCATCAGCATCAGCATTCCTGATTAGCTCTACATCTACATCACATCTCTATGTGGAACACTGCAGCAGTTGCCACTGGGTTCACTTAGCAATTGGGCCAGTTATAGCCAAGAGTATTAGGCAATTCGATAGTTTTAATATTTCCAATAATTAAATGCAATTTATGAGGAAAGACAATTAGCAACTAGATAAATTTAGAATCATTTAAAAGTAAAAAAAAAATTACAAATAAAATTCGATCTTTAAATCTTTAAATTTTGACAAAGATATGAGAGATTCAATTGATTATATAAATTTAAGTAATTATATAAATATTATTTATATAAATAAATATGAAATAAGTATTGAAATTTAAATGGAAACAATGTTAATTTCAATGACAACTTGTCAACAAAAGTAAGTTTAAAAAAAAAATAAACGAAAATGTTTCAATAAATTGAAGTGAATAAATAAATTAAATTATTAAATTTCGAAGTCAAATAATGATTTAATGGTAATTTGTCAAGTTTATAACAGATTGAATTTATCGAAAATAATGTTAAGAAAGAAAATTTAATTATTTTATCGGAAATAATGTTAAGAAATAAATATAAAAGAAATTTCTAATTTAAAAATTAATTTAATTTAAATTTATCGGAAATTATATTAAGAAATAAATATAAAAGAAATAAAATATATAAATATAATTTGATTAAATATATCAGAAATTATATGAAGAAATAAATATAAAATTATACGCAAATATTTAAATGAATTTTTATAAATAAATACAATTATTTATAGGCCAAGAATAAGAACAAAAATAATTGCAAATAAACATGTAACAATTAAATAAATTAATTTGAAAGCAAAATGATGAAATGATTAAATTGTCATTCCAATATTGAAATAGTTCCAACTATATGAAAAATGTAAAGCTAAGTTAATTAATATGATAATTTCTCAATCACTCGGAAAGCAAATAATGAAATTTTAAAGTTTTAAAAATACATTATAATATGAAATCTCTTTTAAAATTCTATGAACTTTATTCAGTACAATTATGATTAATATTTAGCTTAAGCTTTGACTTGCTATCAATTTTTAGTTATATTATTTAAGGCAGTCTTACTGGTTTATGCTTTTCAACTACCCCACAAATTTGATCATTTTATATGCTATCAAAAATGTTGCTAATAGTTAACTTGGGCAAATTGCGAGTACGCCTCAAGAAGTGAGCTGAAGTTGGCCAGAAAACAAAGCACACAACTGTCGTAAAATAAAATCAAAATGCAAGCCAAAAAAAAAAAAGAAGAAATATAGAAGAGGAAAACAAGAAAAAGAAAAGTAACTTTGAACTTTAAATAAATTTTTTCGACTTTAGTTGAATGAAAAAGAAAACGGGAGAGCTTCAACAAGAAAGTTCTTAAATAAAATAAAATATATAAAGAAAAATAAAGAAAAAAAAAAGGAGAGCAACAACAACAAGAAGTCGACTACTCATGTACAGCAAAATGGCAAGAAAACGCGCTAAAATAATGGGCCCAAAAGCCTTGGCATTAAGTTCAGTTTAACCAGGAAGAAGTTGGAGTTGGAGCAGAGCGGAGCAAGATGTGAAACTGCAAGCCAGTCGGTAGCAGGATGTGTGCTCGGCTCAAGGATATGAGCGGCCATAAAATTTAATGCCTGATGCTTGTGGCTGAGTTTGGTAGAGTTTTCGCCCAAGGATATGTCAAATAGGATGACACCAGAGGCAGCTGCAACTTCTCGACTCTGTTGCATTATGAATGCGGCATAATTTAAGCGCATTGCCATCCTGACCACTAAAGTTGCCTCAACTTTGCAATTTAAGGCTGACTTCTTAGTCGTTTTGTTTGTTTTCTTTGTTTTTCCCTTTTTTCCACTTTTTTTTGATTCTGTGGCTTACGTAGTTGGCCTTAAGTGTTTACTTAATGCTTTAAATCTCAGCGAATAACTCTATCTTGGCTTGGGCTAACGTGTCCTGCCTGTGCACTCACTTTACTTTTTGTTTTGGTCAAGTGTGCTGCGTGCGTGCCGTGTGTCCTTTCTAACACTCACTCAATCGCTTCTAAATGTGGCCCAGAACTTGGACTCAAAACTTGCTAACTTTGCCATTTACAAGTACTTTGAAATTGACTTGCACTGCAGCTGAGACGTGCCCAACAGGACAGGATATGAACGTGCATAAGTTACTGCACTGCACTGAGTAATGCATTGCATTTGATTTGCTCGAGGCTTCACTCGTGGCATAAGCTGAGCATAACTATAGAATTAGTGACAGCAGTTTAGCATTTGTTAATTTGTTTTCGATTTTATTCCATAGCAAACAGTTTACTGTGACAATTGAAGCCTGTCAGAGATCCTTTTGCCCGACAGTAAATGCCTGATATTGTGATAATTCTCTATTGTATTCTTAGGCTTTGCTCTGCTGTTCTCATTTATTTTAATTTAAGCTGAAACTATAACACCTTTCTAGTTATACTTTTAGCTTAAAATAGTGCTAAACCAACAGCTGATAAAATAGATCAGCCTAAACTACAATGTTTATAGTTCAACAAGCTTTCGCATATGTATACATACTCGATCAAAAGCTGACTGCTATGTCACTTCATTTACATATACATGTATCGCAGTCATTCGCTGTCTCGATCGCACACATGTACTGCCCGCAAAGAGCAAAGTGCAAGAGATTCAATGCAACACTTCTTTTCTGATTATCTCTCTTATTTATAAAACGATAATGAAACTTTCAGGACTACTTTTAAATGAGATTCTTAAGGCACCTGTTAAGTAAGAAGTGTCTACGCTGAGAAATGGGGCTATGAGTGCGATTTGCGGGGCAGGGTGGGAATATACCGAAAGTCTAAAATAAACTCGATCTGGAGAGGGTATACAGTAACCTTCATGTTAAATTTGGTCCCTAGCACTTATGGTTGGTGAGTTTGTCGCGTTCATACAGACAGACGGGCAGGCAGGCGGTCAGACAGATAGATATGGCTCAATCGACCCGGCTCTTGATAATGATCAACAATATATACACTTTATAGGGTCGGAGATGCCTCCTTCTGCCTGTTACATACATTTGCCCAAAGTTATTATACCCTTTTTTGCCAATTTTTAATGGATACAGGGTATTAAACCTTTATATTTTATCCAGCCCATTAAATTGACTTTTTAAAAGCTTAAATAGTTATTAAGTATACCTGTTTTTTCTACAAATTTTCGATAAAAACTGTCTCTTGTTTTATCAAGCCTTTCATTATTTGCTCTTTATTCCAACTACTTTCTCGCAGTCGATGTGCACTAAATTATTTGTGTGATTTACCCATCACGCAATCATGACCTTATCTATATTTTTTACACTACACTACTACTACGATATTATCAATTCGTTAGTGCCAAAAGAGAAGAAAATAAGTGAAATTGGCATAGTCATAAAAAGCGCTTTATAGAGTGGTCGATAAAAAGAATAATGCATAATAAACATTGAATTGTTTGATTACTACTCGAGCCATGGCTATGACAAATACGTGCAACGGAAATGAGTATACAGGACATGAACGTGGATAAGGACACAGCTCAGCAGCAATCTATAAAGTGTCCTTTATGCTGGCTGCGATATGGATATATATGGATATATGGCTATGGATATATCGCTGCCATTGTGTACAATGAAAATCTAATCTATTTTTGATGAATCGCAATTGTAAATTTCAACAATGCATACAAACCAAATGCTTCAAAGGCAACAGCGAATTATTGTTCACAACATAAAGTATATTACTACAGATAGATATCTGTTTTTACATATACATATATTTATATTTATTTATAAACTAAATTCAATATTAAGGCAGCAAGTTCGATTGACTATGCAGAAAAGTATGCTACACTTTTAAGAAGAGAGAGTTAGATTCCCTTTACGCATTAGTTTAATACATATAAATAAAAAAATATCTGAAGTTGGAATTTATTATAAAAGACATTTGATTAATTAGCCCATAAAATTTCTATGTATCGAAAAATATACTATGTTCCCTATTAAAAAAAAAAGAAATCTCTATAAATAAATTTATTGAATTGTTGTCTATTTATAAAGACAAATAAAGAAACATTTCAATCAAAAGTTACAACTGAAAGAAATTATTATTAATTAAATTATCATTTATAATAAATTGTTATTCAAATGTAAATAATAAATAATCAAGTGGAATTGCACATTAGTTAAGCTTTTCAATTTATTTAAAAAATATATTTAAAATACAGGGAACAAGAATATGCTTTCAAAATTAAAGCTAGCACAACAAGAAATCACAATCTTAAATACAATAATGTTTAGAAAAGTTGTCATTTGTATTTAGTTTATATAAATTGTATTAAGCAAACATTTGTTAGAGCACATCGTAGTCTAATATTTGTACACAGGCTGTCATCACTCTTGGCATTTATTTTTTGCAGTCTTGTATTTTATTTTATAATACAATTGAAATGCTCGGGCCATATGTGTGGCTTGGCCCTCACTAGTTGGGCATTGTTTGGTCACTTTTGGCCATGTTGTGGATGTTGTTGTTGTTATTGTTGCTGCTGCTGCTGATGCTGATGATTCTGATTTGGTATGCACAAAAACAGCCAGTGCTCAGCTAGAAATTGTCATCAATAAAATAAATTGTTGTATTATTATTTGCAATGAATTTTTATATTTGTACGCATTTATTTCTATTATTCTTTGTCTATATTTTGTCCATGGCCAGTACAAAAATTAAGAGCGAATAAAATTATTACTTATATGTTATATATTGAGTTGGACTTTGGTCAATATTATGAGGATTATGAACTGCCATTGTCATCGAATGTTGGACTATTCTAATATTATTAATATATGCAATATAATATTCGTAACAAGAGTTGCTCTCAAAGCTTAGTTTGTGATATGATTTTAGATACTCGAACCCAAAATTCATTGTGTTTTCAATTTGAAGAGTTGACATATTCTATTTTCATTTGTTTGATAATTACAATTCGTTCAAATACATTGTAATTAATTATTTAAGTTCCTAATTGGATTGTTGCGTATTTTTAATAAGTTATGTATTTCCATTTTAGTGCTATTTAATATATATTTAATATTACAGTCAACTGCTCCAAAAATTATTAAACTTTGACTCTGGTTAATTGAAAACACTTGAATTTAAATCTTAAATAGACTTTCAGTTATTACTAGCAAGAAATTATTTATTTCTTTATAAAAAGTCACTAATTATTTTATGTCTGGCAAATAATTTAGTTAATTACAAACTACGCTTTGTCATGTTCCAACAAATTGCTCAAGATATTTTCTTAAAGATCTTTTCAATTGCCAAAAGGAAGAGAGAAGTTTTCAAGAAGCACATCTTTGTCTTTTTGAACTGATGTCTATCTAAATGACAGGCCATTAATAACAAACAAAGACAACAAATACAGACAGACAATTTTGGCTTATAAATATGCCTGACTAAATTAACTGGCCCAGAAGATTGACGACAACAACTCAACAAGAAGCCAGCACAGGCAAGCAAGTTGACCTAAAAAATGCTTAGCAAAGACCAAAAACAAAAGGCTAAAATGTTCTCGTAAATTTTCGAGAGAGTGAGAAAGAGAGAAGGAGACAGAGCGGAAAAAGAGAAAGAGCGATAAACAATTAAACAATGAAAAGTGGACATTCAAATGGTTGGGAGCCCTAGTTGAACAGGTGTGACCAGGTACGTACTTTATTGCCTAGTTACGAACTGTCCGCACTTCATCATCAACAGCAACGAGAGAAGGCCAACTGCCGTTGGCATTACTCAAGGCATTCTCCATGTAAAGAGTATGCATTGTTGCTCTTTTTAATACCCTATAATTCAGCAATTCTTCCCTTGATCGATTGATTGAATGAATTGACATTAGTAGATTGTTATAAATTAAACAAAACAAGAGCGCGGAAAATTTAATTAAATTTATAATTTAAGAGAAAAGATTATAACATATTTTCATAAATATTATTACTTATATTTTTGTGTATATTAAAATTCATATTATAATTTGATTATTAAGTATTCGATAAAATAATTAATTAATTAATTAATTTCTTGGGAGCTTTATTAAGTTTAAAGTTTAAGTAAAGAATTTATTACAATTCTGCTCTCGTATTTTCAGTGTACCTCATTCTCACTTTGTTAACTCTTTCAAATTACAGAGTATATCAACGTTTAGCAATAATGCAAGTGTTGTTTGTTGTAGTTGTTCTCGTTGCTGTCATACTTGTTGTTTTTGTCGTACTTGTTGTTGTCTAGACAAAGGCGTGTGCCAGTTGCCATTTGCCTGTAGACGACACCGGCGCCTGTCAGCAGACAACAAAAAATTATTATTTATAATTTGTTGCTGTGTTTGTGTGTGTATATGTGTGTGTGTGTGAGTGTGAGTGGCAACACCTTTAGCAAAGCCCCCCACTGTATCCATTGTCTACCAGCAAATCTTTTGACTTTTGTATGAAGTTTTATAGCTGGAAAGAGGAGTTTCTAGTTAGTCCAGTTTTTAGTTAAATATTGTTGTTGTTGTTGTTGCTGCTGCTCTGCCTATCGGCATTTATTGTATGCGTTCCGTTCTATCCCATTGTATTTTGAAGTCTTTTGTTTAGGAGTTTCAACACAATTTTCACAGCATGAAAATTATTGCGCCTGCATTGCTTTGGCAGTTCAAGTGCAAAGCAAAAGGCATAAGCATTGAAAGAGACAGAGATAACTATGGCAGGAGACAGCAATATGGTCGGACATTTTTTTTAATTAAACTCTCAGTGCCAACTGTACAAATAGACGAGTTCTCCGAGTTGCACGTTGCACATTGCAAATGCGTCAGGCAATTTTTTAATTCATTTTTCGGTTCGCGTCTCTTTACATTTCAATAAACAATTTTTATTGCCCTGCTGCATGCCTCACGGCCACATGCCACATGCCACTTGCCACTTGGCCACTTGCAACAATATTTTTCTATTTTCACTGCCATTTTCTTTAGAATATCTGCAAAAAGCCGTATATACAGTTTCTCGTCTACATTTTTGCGTTTACAGCATTTTGAAGGGATTAATTATGGGATTTTTAATCCAATCGTAAATTTGTCGGTTAAACGTTTATCAATTGTTTGTTTGCCTTAATATATATATATTTAAGCTAGGAAGATTAATTAATTCACTTATACTAAGAGTATTATCAAGCGCTGATTGAATTTGTTTCAGAGAGAACTAATTTTTAAAATTGTAATCTTTTTTTTTTTGATTTAACTGAAGATATGTTAAACTTTACAGACACTTAACATTACTAGGCTAAGCAATAGAACGAAGTAAAGCAAATAAAGAGTTAGAAGAAACATGTAGACGTAGTTGACTTTCAAGGCTACGAGTTTTGTATATGCTGAGAGCGAAGTTCGAGAGCGAGAGAGTTGCCTCGTTGTCAGTCAATAAAGCGAAAGGGGTTCGTAAAGTTCCGATCTATAGGCACGAGCGGAAATGCGAGTGAGAGAGTATCGAATCGAACAGGCGGTCTGCGCAACTTCGCCGGGCAAACAATTAGCGACTCGCTGCGCTTAAAGCTGACGTATAGAATAGAATGGAACAAAACGAGCAACCGTCGCGTAACGCGACAAGTTCACTGTTATTTCCGACAGCAGCTTCGTTTTTAAAGATTTGATCAAATGCTCTTCAGTTCTCTTGATTTCTCTTTATCTCATATTAAGTGCTTCAAAAGTTAACACAAAGATCTGTCTTTGCTTTATCTGTCTGTCCCTCTCTGTCTATATATATATTTATATATGTATGTGTATATATTTCTCTACACCTCTCTCTCTCCTCTCTCTTTGAATACTCTTCTTTTGCTATGCAAGCCTGTGTTTCTATCGATTGCTCTTGATCTTCATTTGTATTTGGCAACAACTCAATTCTGCCACAACTCAGTTACCCTTACGCCTTTGCCATGGATGAGAGGGGTGCTAAAAGGTTGAAAGGAAGGCAGGAAGAAAGCAAGGGGCAGTCCTTGACTGACACGCGCTGTTTGCTTTCAGTTAAATCGCAACAATCAGCGCTAATTGGAAATTTAACAGTTCATAAAAAAGTTTTGACGCGCCGTCGAATGCCGCCTTACCCCTCGCCCTGTTGCCTCTTTGCCTCTTGCCACCTTGACACACCACAAGTTTATGCTGGTATAGCAGTCGCCGTCGCCATCGTCATCGTCATCGCAGTGGCAGTCGAGTTGTTGACCCAAATACTCTACTTTATGAAAAAGTTCGCAGCTTGGGCATTTGCTAAGCTTCTGCCTCAACGGATGGTGCAACGCCAGAGGGAAATGGTGGGAGGTTTTCAATGATGGAAGGTGCCTTGTACAGCTTACACCTGTTTCTATTCATACATCAACAAATATATACACACACACACACGCACACACACACATACAGATTAAATAACTATCAGCGTGTGTTTCATTTCACTTTTGAGCTCGCTTGCGTTTCCAGGGAGGGGGGAGAATTTTAAGGTGCGAGATGGAGGATTTTTCCAATGTTTTTGCGCTCTAGGATAACACTAATTTCGCACCACTAATTACAGTTCTTTTTTTTTGTGGTGGCAAATAACACTACTACCCCCCTCTCAGCCACTGCTTCTTCTACTTTTTCTTCTTTCCGTTTTTATTTTTTGCCAACGCGCTCACTTTGCTTAATTATGCGTTGTGTGTATATATTTGTGTGTGTGTGTGTTTGTGTGTGTGTGGGGGGGGGGAGGGGTGAATGTGCGAGTTTTGCTACTTAACTCTGTGGGGAAATAACGTTATAAAAATTGTACAACAACAACATCCAAGCAGCACATGCCAAAAGTCTGCAATTTTCAGACTCAAATAAGTTTTAAATGCCACCCACAACATTTTGCTTCGCTCCTCACGTCTCCTCTGACGTCTCTTTAAGGAGCTTCAATTAAAAGCCAGCAACTCAATGGGACCTTAAGTCTCTTTACAAATATATTTGGGTTAGCGTTGCCATCGTAAACTAGTATAAACTAAAGAACTCTAATAAGTTGTAAAGTACTTGAATATAATTATGCCATCGAAGTCATAATATTCCATGGAAATATTTATACAAATAATAAGAATGTTGGCCTGTGAGCGCTAGATGGCGCCACTGCTACGTTCATTGTGAATGCTATGGAATATAGCCACTTAAATAACTTTGGTAAATGTGTTCTAATTTGTGGAACAAGTAGAGCGTCTAGTTAAGGCTACTTTTTTATAAAATACACTACAATTATTGTAATTTATATATTTTAATTTCCAAATAGTAAGAACTAACTTAATCTATAACCTGTAGTTGGCATCTTTGTTTATTATAGTCGTTAAGACTAGCGCGCTTATTCTGAAGCATAGGTAGATCAGTAACACAGAACAACTGCGAAGCACATATGTATACCCTGTAATGTATGCATGTAAGCTGTTTTAGTCTATTTAGATTATAAATGACAAGCAAAGCTTACATGTATCTATGAATACCCTGTGTAAATGACAAGAAAAGCTTATTCAGATGCATGTAAGTATGATTACCCTGTAATTTATGCACATAAGCAGCTTTTGTCTATTTAGATTATAAATGACAAGGGAAGTTTGCAATCATCTATGAATACACCGTATAAATGACAAACAATGCTAATTTATATGCATGTATCTATGAATACCCTGTAATTAATGCACATAAGCAGCTCTATATATAGTACAAGTTAAATAATTTAAATCAATAATGATGGCACTTGAAAGCGTCGCCTGTCTGATCCTTTGAGCTTCTGTTTGTTGTTGTGCCTTCAGTCTGTTCTCCCTCTTGGTTGTTGTTGTTATTTTTCTGTCCACTTGTTGTTGTTGGTCGCATGTGTCAACGCCCATGTTACGTTGCATGGGAGAACCTCAAGCTTTTTATGACCATAATGTGCATACACACGTAGTACCTCACGTATCAGTATCTGTATCTATATCTCCGTCTGTATCTGTATCTGTGTCTGTGTTTCGATTTCATTGCGATAGTCGCTTCCTGTTGCAAGTGAGACCCTTTCTCCTTGTTGGCTTCGGGGTCCGTTGTCGCCTTTAACGTTTCTCCCAACAGATGAATGTCTGTTAAATATTTATGAGTATCGAAATGTTGCCTCAATGCATATTATAACAAATGAAACGTCAATTTCATGCGAAAAAAAAATGCAAACAGCATTGGTTAAGGACCAGGTTCAACATCAGAACGAGCATCAGGATAAGGTTCAGCTTCAGTGTCCAGGCAAGGAGTTGCCTACGTTTTATACAATCTATCGGTATGTGTGCGCTGAGTGGGTGGTTTGGTGGCTCGGTGGTTGCACGTGACATGTTGCCTCGGGCCTAGACTTGCCCTGCAACCCTCTGGGCCATTGCCAAGTGCCACCTGCCCTGCTCAAGTCGAGGGAAGGCGCGACTCTTGTCTCCACCGGCTCGTTTGGTTTCCGCACAATTTCATGCATTTCCCCAAGCGATGTGCAATGCAATTATTGCTCTATAAAGTATTAAAAAACACTCACATTTAATATACAGGCACATATGAAAGTTGTTACAAATTAATTGAAAATCTGTAAAATATATACTTCATATACTTAATAAAACTGAACTCTCTCAGCTCAAAGAAAATTCTATAACAACTATAGAATAATGTTAAATCGTTTCATTATCTTTTTACCCAATTTAACGCTCGCATTCCGACAGCTATAAAATAAATAGATAAAGAATTTAACAATTCAACTATAGCTTGTTTTTTTTTTCTACCCCAAAAGAAAGCAACTCTTTAAATGGCCCAAAGCAAAGTTCTACAGGCTGCTAAACGTTGCCACTTTATGTAAATTAACTGTAGAAGAGAAAAGAGAGAGAGAGAGAGTGCGGCAGGCAGAGTGCGAAAGAGAGCGAGCGAGTTTAGCAAGCTAAAAAACGATTAAACGTCATTAGCATTATAATAGCATCGCGACTTTGACTTTGGACATTAAGTCAAGTAAACGCCTACCCGACGTCCGGGGGAAACGACCAACCACCTGCGCTCCCCTCCCTTATACACAAATGGATGGGCAGTCATTCATCTTCATAGTAGCCACAACAACAACAACAATAGCGGCAACAGCAAAGTCATTACAGTTTCATTTTAATTGTAATTAAAGCGATTATTATGGCACAAGTGGTAGAGATTTTGTTGCTATTGTTGTTGCAGTTGTTGTAGTTCGCATTAGTGTTGTTGTTGCAGCTCTTAAATTCCACGCTTAATCTTTGCTACTTGCAACTGCTACCTGCCAGCTTTTATTTTCAATTTAAAAAAGAATCTCGCCAACTTTTTCTATTTACCCGCGTTTCTCCCTCGATTTTGCCACAGAGCCTAAAGGCTTTTGTGAGCGGACTTTTCTCAGGGAACAACAACAACAACAACAGCAACAACAATATACTGTTTCTTGTTGCATAGAAAAGTTGCCGTGCTGCAAGTGAATCGCTGTGCCCCGAAAGTTTCAGTTTGTTGTAAACACACACACACACACACATATACATATATATATATATATATATATATGTACATATATGTATGTTTTTTTTTTGGGGAACTTGTTAGTTGCTCTCAGTGTTGTACTGAATGCCAAGTCATAGAACTAAGTTAATCCTGGCAGTTTATCTCCATTCAATGGAAATTGATTTGTTTATTCTATTTTCTTGCTACTACGCTGAGTAGCTGCATTTTTGGCATATAACACAAACAATAATAATAACAAGCTACTAGCTAAAACTAGTTTAAACTGAACACACAACAAGCAGCAATTCTTTACAAAATTGTATTAGTCCTTTGAATCTATTTTATTTTATTTTATTTATGCAATTATTATGGATTATTTTATGCAAAAGGCAGCCCAATTAAGCACAAATTACATTTTAGTTATTTATAATATTGGATATAATTTATTTAACACATTTGCTTGGCCGGAAGTTAAGGCCAAACGGAGTCGCAATTTGTTATATTCAATGAGGCTAGAGGTAGACAGAAGGGGCAAGTTAATTACAACTAAAGCATTATAAAATAGAGAAATAATTAAACGATTTATACGTTTAAAGTGTTCTATGTATAATTAGAAGAAAATACACAAAAGAGTCAGCATAGTCAAACTAAATGTAAGACACTTTCAGCATTTGGAAAAGTAAATAAGTTCTTAAGCAATCAATTTATAGAGCTAACGAAATTTGTGAATAAATAATATTAAACTGCTGTAGACTCTTACTTAAAAAACATTATACAGAACTCTGAAATAGATTCTCAAAAATTGAACAATAAATAAATAATATTGGCCCTAATTTGTAGCCCTAATTAATGAGCATTAATGGGCTTAAAGTAATTTTAATAGAACTTAAATGAATAAAGTTAACAAGAACTTTTCAGTTAAGCTTAAAAACTATAGATAAGTTTACATTTATTAATATATGTCTTCTATGGCACAAATACAGACTCAATTAATGGTAATAGCTGTAACTAGTTTACATATCATCATCATCTTCATCATCATCATCATCATTTAACCAATAGCTTCAGTTGAGTTTCACTGCAAAGAGATAAAGAGAATAAAATTAAATTCGTTTCATAATATTATTCCAAATGTTTATAGCTAATATAAAAATTGCATTAATTGACAAAAACTTGAGCAAATCGTATCGAATCGTAGTCATAAAGCTTTAATTAATTTGATGCCAATCGAAAAACTCAATTAAGAATCCATAGATCAGTTTTAATGGGCGTTCGTCTAATTAAAGGGCCTTCGCAACAAAATATTAGCCATAAAAAGTTTTATGGCCACAAAGGAGAGATGCTGTAAAACGTATCCAGGCAATTAGGCAGCATCAAAAAAAAAAAAACAGAAAGAAGTGTGATCGACAACGACATACCCTGGGCTTATTAATATATATTAATAGTTTTTTGAACAACTTCCTTGTTTATTATGCGATCGTTATGATATTTACAGCATTTCCTAAAATAATAATTAAGTATTTATTATATTTATAACTACAGGTAAAACAGTTTAAATCGACTCTGCTATTGAAACTGATCCTAACATATTTCCTTCTGTTTGTTACCTTAATTTGCAATAAGTTAATATACCCTATCTTAGCCAAAAGACACAAGGTGTGAAAAGAATAGACATGCAAAAAGGAGGAACACACATGGAATGAAAAGCAAATATTATTTTGGATGGCAAAACCCTGTGAATGACAAGTGTGAAGAGAGCGCGGAGCTGCAACATTGACAAGACTCGAACACTTGCTCAAATAACTCGAAGGCCTCCATTTCTCCATTCTCTTTTCTCTCTTTTTTCTTTATTCTAATTATTCTTTTCTTTTTTGGGGCGACATTGAACTGGCAATTCCTGTAGATGGCCAGATGAACTAACCGCTTGCTTGACATGTTGTTAACTTGGCTGTGGTGTTGTCGCCTAATGAAAGCAACAGCAATGTGACAAAAAACAAGAGGCTGCTAGTTGCATCCATATGCTAAGAGATACCCTGTAAACTGTTGTTCAGGTATAGGTATATTACACGTGTTTTTGATGGAATGATATGATTTAGTTCAATTAAAATTATAAAAAATATACTCTAAGAATACTTAGAATATTATGCTATGATATACCCTGTAATTAGGTTAAATATGGTCTACATTGGAGTTGCTTAGTGTGTTAGTTGCGTAATAATACCCTCCAAATAAGTGTTAGCGTCCGGTATATTATATTATTATCCGATAATTATTATTATTAATTTAATTTAATTTATTAAAATTGATAAAATTAAAAAAAAATGCTACCTTTTATAATATATTTTAATTGACTTAATTAATTATATATAATTTATATATTATATATATTTATAAATTATATTATATATTTATATATTTAATACAACTTGTATTATTATCTAATTTATAAATTTAAAATAATTATCCTTATCTTATTTAATAATTTCTAAAGTGTTTCCATTGTTTCCTTATCACTTACAATAGGCGCCCTCTCCTTTTGCGTTCACCACTTACAGGGTATCTAAAAGGCAGAAGTGAAGAGTAAAGAATAACAGAAGCTACACACTTGACATGTGTGTGTGTGTGTGTGTGTGTGTGTGTGTGTGTGTGTGTGTGTGTGTGTGTGTCCCTGTAGCTCTCGACAAAAAACCACAGCTAGACAGTATGAAGGAAAGGAGAATAAAGCCAATGCGACTGCTGAGATGGTAGAGTCTCTACGTTTCCCTCCCTGTCTCCCCCCTCTCCTATCTATCTCGGTGTGGATGCTGTGGATTTTACGCACTGCTAAATAAGCAATTTGCAAAATGTCCAAACCAATAACATAACAAATGACAGTGGCTTCAAGAGCGTTGCGGTTAGCTGACTGGATAACTGGCTCGGGTTACTCGGCACAGCTCGGAGGAGATGGCAAGTGCAGCTGTTGCTGTGCAACTGCAGTTGCCACTGCAGCTAATCAAAATAAAGGTTAAGGCACTCATGCAACATCGTGGGGCGCACAACCAGAGTATTGTGTGTGCGAATAAAAGTTTTTCCTCCATCAACTCGTGTGGTTCAAACGGTTTTCACCTCCAACTGTTTCAGTGTCTCCAAGTGGGTTTTGGTTTATTCAAATGAAGTTCTTGGCAGGGGGTCAATCACAACACGAACACGGATGGGTACAATGGGAAGAAGAAGCGAATGCAAAAGAAATCCAAATAGAAATATGCAGGTGTCAGCAATTGACACAATCGACAATCGACAGTATCCTTAGCAGGGAATAGGGACGGGGGAGAGCTGATAATTGAGTTATAAAAGTCACCAAAAATGGAGATAACACTTTGCATAGAAATGCCAGGATATTTATCAAAGGACTTCCCATTATGCGATTGAATTGAGACCAGTTTTCCATCTAAAGACCTTATCTGCCTTTATATACCTTCCTGCCTACCACAACCCCCTCTCTATGCTCTATCGATGCTCTTTCAAGTGAAAATCTCATTAATTGGCAACGCACCGCAAAGAGAGACAATAACCCAGTGGCAGGATAATGGCAAACTCAACTCTTAACGTGCCACACAGCGCCTAAAAGCACACTTTAAATATTAAAGTCAAAGTCCCGAAAATTGAAGGGTTGCCCCGAGTGTGGCTGAGTATGTTGGCTGTTGTCATAGGCCCATAGACAACGTTGACAACGTTGACAACGTCAACAGCATCAACACAACCGCAAAGCATCAAACTGCGTTGCAAGCGAGCTGGGAAATGGTGCATGCACCTCAAAATGTAGAAGGAGCAACTGGAGTTGGGAGCCGAGTTGCCTGATGCCGGCGTCTGGGCAACTTCGAGGTTACGGAGGCTAAACGCAAAGCCGTATAATTTACAGCTCACCTCAGTAGGCTGAGAACTTGGCGTTGGTTCAACCAGACTCAGATAGCAGTGCACAGTGTGGCAAGTACTTAAGTTATACTAATGAAATTGGCAAGTGAGAGAAATATTAGGTCAAACTAAAGGCATTTATAGAGTTGGTAGCCAGAAATAAAATAAGAATTGGCGTAGAAAACTTGGCCCTTAGAAGTGAATCGATTAGAACAAGGAATATTTAAAATTAACGATGAATAATTAAATACTATAATAACAATTAGATTTAAGTATAATTAAGCTAATAGATGAAAAATTACAATTTAAATAAAAGAAAGTAAGATATATAAGAAATATATACACTGAATGGAAATAATAAATTGTAGAAAATTAAAGTTTGTACAATATAGTTAACTAACTATATAATTAATAACTATTTATTAAAATATTTAAAAAAATTTCTGTTAGAGAAAATAGCTTGTAAACCCAGATTTATAATTGCGTAATCTAAATAAGAAATAAGATGAATTTAGATTATAAAATGTAAGTAAGAAGTAATACGAAATAAATTTCAAATTTCTTGGAAAGTCAAATACAAAGCAGAGAAACTCGAAGTGAAAATAGTAGAGTGAGAACGGTACTGAGCTTCATCAGTAGAGTGTAGAAAGTAGAGAGTAGAACTCTTTCGATTGTGTTTAAGCATTAGAGCAACTCTAGTCTCTTTTGTTGGTACTTCTCTCTAAGTAGATCTGGGTTCCGTAAAGAATATCTGAGTAGAGCTTTACTGTTGTTTAAAAAACTATGATTATAGTAGAGCTCTCAGCTTGCTTTGATATATTATTATTTACTAAATAGATATATCCTTATAATGGAATGGATTTAAGAAAGAAAAGAATATGAATTGCTTAAGGACTTGTAGGTAAGTGATTTACTGAGTTTGCACAATAGAGACAATTCTAAAGGGTGTTTAAAATTAAAAAACTCTATAATGCAAATACATCTTAAAAGTTTAAATTATGAATTTCAGGATTGCACGGAATTTAAGATGCAAATCAGAGGACTTGAGTATAACATATATATATATATATATATATAATTATAGTTGATTTTCTATATTTTTCCTCCTTTCTATTCCAGAATAAGTATTTATATTCCTATTGAAATTTATTATACAATTCCAATTTGAATGTTATAATTGTGTTAAATTGCCCCACTGTGCAGAGTTGGTTACCGGCCCTGTTATGCATTTGACAGCCCCCAATGATGGGGGCGTGTCAGACACCTACGCTGATGATGATGGTACTGCGTCTGTTTATGATTGTAACGTTGACCAGCGACGTCGACGACGATGACGATGACGGCTCGCTTAATTGGCGCTGTGCATCTTGAACTTGTGCAGCGTATTGGGAGGGGTTGTAAGGGGAAGGGTGGCGGAGGGGGGGTGGTGGTGAAAGGGATAGGGATAGGGAAAACATTTTACGTTAGACGTGCCGGAAATCAACTTAACACAACCGCAAAAGCGCAATCTCCCTTCTGCGTCTCAACGAGCCCCTCACCACTCCACTCCACTCTGTCACCCACCCCTCACATGCAACATCCTATTTCTCTTCTCTTAGTTTTTTTATTTTTCTATGTGTGTGTCTAGTGTGTTGGCATTTTGGATAATTGGTGTGTCCATGCTGACCATTGTCCCAATGACTCCCAACTTGCAACAGACTCCCAGACTGCACATTAAGCTGAACCTCCCCCCACACCTCGTGCTCCCCTCCGTCCCGCACAAAATTGACTTAATGATGCTTCGGTGCAACAACAACACCGCCGACTCGACATTGTGGCGACATTTCCTACGCACACAGTTGGAGTCACTTGCTCCCTGTGGTCCCATAATGATGTGGTGCATGTTCCAACCATTGAGTGTCTACTGTCCTGCCCCCTCCCCCACCACCCCGTCTGCCCCACCGACTGCCTTCTATGCTACCATTTTGCATGTGCGAACATTTTAAACCCATTTGCCCAGACGTGTTTTGTTGCCCGTCGGCGCCTTGAAGCATGCAACATCACATTTTGTATATCCAAAGATTTTAAAACATTTTTTGCATTCCATTAAATTTATCTAATAAATAACTAAAGTAGTAGTTTGTGTAATTCTTTATTTACTGCTAAATGTTTCTAGATATCTGAAACATTTTTTTTTTTTTTTTTTTTTTTTTTTATAAGAATAAATTTAATAGCGTTTCATTTTAAAATAAAACTTAAAAACACATCTAAGATTATTATACATTGGCGGTGGAGTTAAAATAGATTAAGGTAAGTGTACAATAATGTTATGAGTTACGTGTAGGTAATTGTTCAAGGAATATTCGTTTGAGTCTCCTTCGCTTAGCAACCATAGTGTCGAAAGTGAGGGCATTGGCGAGAGGATTAGTATGTGTTTCGTGTTTTAAGTTTTGGCGTGTTGAGGTGCTGTTAATTGTTTCTATGACTGACAGAATCCTTAGATCTCTCATGATATCGACGTTTCTGGCAAACGGGAATCCTCCAGCAATTTGTCTTAACATTTTAGCTATCTGAAACATTTGTTGTGGGATTTGAAGCTGAGTTTGAAGTTTTTTTTTTTTTTTTTTTTTTTTTTCAAGAATAGTAAAATTTATTAAGTGATTCATTTTACAAAAAACTTAAAAACACAATTATGACTAACACATTGACAGTGGAAGTTTGAAGTTAAAGGGTTGAAGTTGCATAGTTAAGTTTACGTGCTTCGGTTGTACATATTGTAATTAAGAAAAGCATATTTTAAATATATTATAAATTATAATTATATGTTATTACAACTATTTTATAAAATATATTTTTGAAATATAAAATATATAATTTAAATTCCAAGTTATATGCAGTTTAAATCTACATATTTCCAACATTCTGCAACAACTCAGCTTGAGCTTAACTATTTGAAAAGCATAGTTAGTTTAAGAGACTAATCCACAATTTATCGAAACATCTTAATAGTATTTGCTAAGCCAACTAAATTCAATGTCAATATCTCAGCAATAAATTAAAGTATAACAAATAAATATGCAATAAACGACAGAAACAAATTCAATGACAACAAACAATTGTCTAAATTCAGAGCGTTTCTCTTTCTTTTTTGTATTATTGAAAACAGGTTTATGTTAAATAAAATAAACCACAGCTGAAAAGGCTCATAAATCTCAGGTTAAAACCAAAAAGAAAACATTTACTTAAACACTCGAAAGTAATGCTTAAAATATAAAAGATTTCGATGAGCATCTCCAAGTTAAGTTGTCTCTCTTAAGAGCTTACAATGTCAGGAAATTCCATTTAATCCGCCACACAAAATCAATGAGGAGAAATACATTAACAAAATGAATGTAAACTAAATATTCCATTTAATGCACAAAATCAACACAATAAGGAAAACAAAAGATAAACAAATTGAAAAATTGAAGAAGTTTGTGAAATATTCAAAATAAACATACGCAGTGGGAAAAGGGCGTAACAAATTTGGTGAATGACTTTATGGGGTTTAGGGCTTTTTAGCTATTAATCAAAGCAAACAGCTGAAGGGAAAATAAATATTTAATTATCACTCAACGGCAAAATTGCAACAACAACAACAGCAGCAGCAAAAGCACTTGTAATTGTTTTGTTTTCCAGGGGAGCAAAAGATTTTCATATTTTTTGTAAGCGGCCTTTGGGAATTTTTAAGCCGCTTTTCGGGCTTTCTTTGCATTTCATTAGGGAAATGCATAAACAGTTCAGTTCAGGCCTTTTGCCTGCTGTGCATACCTTCCCTTTCCCCTCCATCCACTCTTTGGCTTCGACTCGGAATCTGTTGCATACCTGGAGGCGCCACAGTTGTTGACTCCGTTGCTGCAATTTGCCTCAAGTGCCGATGCCAGACGCAGACTTGCGGCTTAAAATTCGTACTAATGGTTAATGTAATTAGTCTGGTATTTTATTTAAGAATTGGCCGCACAATTTTAGTGGTAATTAATTGTGAAAAGTCGTTGGGAAAGCGAAGTGACAACTCAAGTCGACAAAGTTGTTTCTTGTTTTTGTTGTATTTGTATTTTTTGTATTGCTTAAAGTGAATTGAAAACGCATCTAGCATTTTATAAATGTTGTGTACTTTCATAGCAATTGATTTTCATTTTTCCATACAATTCATTTCAATTCGTTTCGTTTCGTTTCGTTTCGTTTCGTTTCGCCACAAAATTGCAACAAATATTATTTGCCTTGCTTTTTGGCTTTTACGGCAATCAATTTCTGTGGCTTCGGTTGCCAAATACCGAGTATGCCATTAATAGTATCTCTGGCTCAAATATTATCAACGATTTGTGTACACTCAATTATCATTGATGTGTATCTCTCTCTCTCTCTCTCTCTCTCTCTCTCTGTGTGTGAATAGTTTGTTGACTCACACACTTTAAAGTAATGCAGCAGGCATTTATTTGCCAAACAATCTAACTATGGGCACAAATTAGCAACAGACAACGATTAAACGCACTGCTCGACTAGCAAATACCCTGTAATCAAATTTAAGATACCCTAGAATATATACAATGTTGGTTTAAATAAAATTAACAAACATAATAATAAGACTATAAATACAAATTAAATGCTTGTTAGCTGCGAGCACTAGATGGCGCCAGTACCGCTTTGCGTGAAACACACTATGTAAATGAGTTTCCCTCATAACTTCTATATTTATAAATCGATTGCAATGAATCTGCTTCATAAATTAAATCTTAAGCTCTTCCAATAACTGAGATAAAAAAATACTTCAAAAATGCCATAAAAATCCGTTGAAAAATGATTAAAAATAGACCAATAAATAATAAAATATTTCTTAAATATCTGCAAAGATTGCATAAGTTTGCCTTGCTTTGCTGCGAAACTTTGCAAGTCCATATTACTTATAAAACTTTTAATTAATAAAAAACTGCACTTTGATAAGCCTATGATAAGGATATTTCTCTCTCTTGATATTTTGGTAAAAATACTTAACGCTGATTGTCAAGAGAAGCCGAGTAAAAAGCTGTGACTGCGCTTGGAGCCCCAAAGCTAATGATGATAATTTTAATGAATAACTTAAACAACTTTACTTAAACTTAGAGTTGGCAGGCTGCTTGATGCGCTTGACGAGACGGCAATCAAAATTATTAATTTATGAAAATTTACACAAAATTTCAAGCACTTGTGTTGACTTTAGAATCCGTTGCGTTTCGCACAAAGTTATGAGCACATCCAAAAGGTAAACTTCCATCAAAATGTGCAGCAATAAATTTTGCAATTATTTGTAAAACGAAGACAGGGGATATGCGAGAGGTGTGGGCTGTGATCTGCTGTACTGTGCTGTGCTAAGGCTAAGGCGCCATTTTTAGTGCTCGGCCATTGCATAACAAAATGGCGCCAGCTGGCGTCATTTTTACGCCCGATTGATGTGCAATATATTCAGGGCGCGTCAGCCAGGGCCAATGCAGTGCATTACCAACAAAAAAAAAAAGAAAGTGCAATGACACAAGCTGAAATGGGACAACAAACAATTAACTATGCAACAAGAAGTAACAGCGAAAGCGGGAGTAAAGTTGTACTGAAGAAACAGCAGATATTGAGTTGTTGTTTGATAATATAATAATAATATAGTAATAATACAATAATAATATAATAATAATATAATAATCATATAATAATAACATAATAATAATACAATAATAATATAATAATCATATAATAATAAAATAATAATAATCTTATAATATTAAAATAATAATAAGATAATATCAATTTATTAACAAAGGACTAAAGCCTAGCTTATTCTAAAAGTGCCTGCAGTAATTGTTAACACTATTTAGACCTGAGTAAGACTATTTTTTATATTATTGTTTAGGTTATTTAATGAGCTTATTGCTAATAAAGTAAGTCTAATTAATTGCAATGGCATTTCTAAATTATCAAATCTTAATTGATCATTTTATAAAATGTCATAGTTTAAGACGTTTTGCAACACTAAAACAGCCTGAAAACAAACTATAAATTATATACAACATTGAAGATGTTAAAGATATAATTGTTTGGTTAACTGTAAAAGCTGCACAACACTGTTTCTAACTGTGTCTGCTCGGTCTGCATGTAAGCTGTAGTTTCAGATTTCAGCTAGTGTCATTGTTATTTGAGTGACTCAAATTAATCGCTGGCAAAGCAGCTGACAATCCATTTCTAAAACGATTTTATTGGCAGTCGACTTTTTGGGGTTTGTGGACTAGAATCGAGGGGAATGGGGATACAAATGTTGTAAGGGGGGTTTAGGGGCAGGGAGGTGGGGTTGACTGTTGCCAGTTTTATGATTGCAGCGCACGTCGAAGACGCTGCACGTCATCAATTCTTTTGACATGTCTTGCGGCCATTAATGCTGAGTTGAAGGAGATGACGACAACGTTGCCACAGAATAGAGGAATCTATGTGTATGTGTCTATGTGTGTGTCAATGTGTGTGTGTGTGCGTTTCCGCTGTCTTTCCGTTGCCTTTTCCCTATGGCTGCTTCTCAAATTAACCTGATAGCAGTCGCTGCTTTACGTATGCTGTCAAATTTCCCCCAAAGCCAACGCAGGAAGCATTTCCCACTCATCAGGCGAGGCAGCCGGAGCAGTCACAGCGGAAGTGGAGCGAATGCGAGGCGCCTCCTGCTCATTAAAAATGCAATAGCATCTGCAGGACCACAAGACCCGAAACTCTCTGCTTATTGTATAAAATATCATATTAATAGCAGTCAATACTGATGCGACTAGGAGATCCCAAAAGGCTCCTTTTGTGTCATCAGCCTGCAATCGGATGCCTTATTTGTGTAACCGACTTGGACAATCTTTGTCCATACATTAGCCATCCAATCGCACTCCTCCTCTCTCTGTTGCCATAACAACAACAGCCTCTGCAGCTGAGTTGCAACCTTAGTGTGTGGCACAAGACCACAGCATGCAACACATTTGGTTGCATGATGCAGTTGCTGCCCCAACAGACAGTTGTAATAATTATGTTGATGGCCATTTTGCAGTTGCATTTCATTAGTTGTTGCCAAGTCCATATTATAATCAAAACAATGATTGCATATTCAATTTTGAATCGGGGTCAAGTGTCATATTTCCTATCATTTCAATTCTATTTGCCTAGATTAACAAAGATCTACATAAGAAATTCAAATAGGTTTTCTATATATAATCAAATTAAATGCTTCTATTATTTTATATACATACATTTTTTCAGATATTCTTATTGCTATAATTTTCATAATTATTTATATATAATTATATTGGAATATTTACACATTTATTCGTAATCTTATTATAAGTAAAAACAAATAATATTTATATATTAGTTGTGGCACTTATGAGTTAGTCAACTAATGCGTCTCTCTGTCTCTCTCTGAATAAACTGAATTTATTGTTTTGGAAGTAAATCAAATATCTATAACTTAGAAAAATAATTAAAAAACCAGTCGAAAAGGCTACAGTCGACCGCATTCGACAGTATAATACCCTGTACAGGCTTCTATATTAAAAGTATTTTGATAATAGGTACTTTGATTAAAATAAAAGTAAAAACATAACAGGTGTTTAAAGAATACCCTTTTGATACTCTGATTTTTTGCATACGAATTCTTTGCATGCTTATATCAGCAAGTTTTTGATGAAAAGTTTAGTGCTACGTCATTTCATATACGTCTGCACGTTCGCTTTCTCGCTCGCACACATGTGCTGCTTGACGCAACCGCAACTATTCAATGGAAAAAAACAACTCAGTTTTTTCTTGGATCTCACTTGCTCGCCAATATTTAAAATGCAAATGATCATTAGAATAATCAATTCTTGAAAGGCAAACTCTATCTAATATTACAAATATCCTAATAAATGATTACTTTTTACAAATTTCTGCATACATTACGTTTAGACTTGCAATATAATTGCCAGCAAGCAGTGTGACATTTGAAGTAACACAACTCAGCTTTTCGGCGAGGAATGTGCTCACTTGCAAAAGCTAGCAGCTATAAGCATGCAATGAATTCAAATTGTTGGTAAAGCAGTGCGATTCATTGCAAAATGTTCTACTCTTTTCCATCTACTTTCATTTCTGAATGAAACTTTCACATGTGTTTTGGAGAACAGTATTTTTTAAACACCTGTTAAGTTTGAAATATCTACGTTCAGAAATACATGATGTTAAGAGGGTATAAAGAGTTTTGATCGATTTGCGGGGGAAAGGGAGGAGGTATCCAAAATTTGAAACAAACTTGATCTGCGGACGGTATAGAGGAACCTTCATGCCTTTGAGTCTCTAGCTCTTATAGTTGCTGAGATCGACGCGTTCATACAGACGGACAGACAGACAGACGGGCAGACAGACAGACAGACAGACGGACATTTTTTGCACAAAGTTAATATATCCCTGTACAGGGTATAATAATTGATAAATATAGACAAAGTCAAGTCCTAATTATAAAATTAATTCGAAAACCCTTAACTTGCCTAAATATAATGAAAACCCCTAAAAAGCCAAGCCACACAATGTTGGCAAACACACAGGCTAATGCAAATATCTGTAAAAGTTAGTGAAAATCAATTGAAAAATCCCAAAATCCACAAACAATGTAAAGTGCAAAAGTAAATAAGGGAAAACAACAAAAATGTCGATAAAAATTGCAAAGTTTTCAAATATTTTAAAACATTTTCAGTATTTAGGGGAATGTGGAGGGGGACGAAGAAGGAAAGCCGAAAAAAGGGCAACATATTAATCAAATAAATGCGTTTTTATTATGGCTAAAAAGTTGAGCAGACACAGTTTTTAGCCATCTTCTGCCAGATGTCTTACAGCAGCAGCAACGACAACAACAACAACAACAACAACAAGAGCAGCAACAACAGCAAAAGCATCAGCCAAAATCCATTAAACTTTTACGACTATTGTAAACATTAACTTGCATATGCAATTTTATGTGCAAAAGGGCTAAACGCCGCGAGTTATGCAACAATTTCCTAGCTGCGACGCCATTCACAAAACTTGCTAAAGCTATAGTCGAATATTCGAATACATAGAGAATCGCAGTTCAGCCAAAACGCCTCAGACATTGTAACCAACTGTGATTTAAGTTTTTTATTATACAGATCGTCCTTTCCTAGTTTCCTGGTTAGTTCAAAGACATCCGAATGGAAAACTGTTGAGAATTTATTTTGTGGAAAATGTATGTGTAAAAGGATGTGTTAAATTTATGCACGCGACTGAACTGAATTGGAAATCGATAATATTTTAGAGATGCCGGATAAAACTTAGTTTAGATATTAGATTCAATATAGTTTGTAGGATACAGAAGTTGTTAAATGAATTGAACTTTGACTAAAGTTGTTTTAGAGCTGCTTAAAAGCTATTAACTAGCCTAGCACATATTATATTATATTTTTGAAGCTTACTTCAGTTATTAGTAGTTATTTAGTAGAAGAAAGGCGTATTTTAAATTACATTAAAATAATAAGATATTGTAATAAAATTAAATATGAATATAAACAATACTAAATATAAATATACATAATATTAAATATTATAAATTATATTATTTCTTGCATATTTTGCAGAGATTTATGCTGATAATTTGATTAACTCACAAAGAAGTCTCACGCAAATCTGTCTGAAGTGAATGCCATATTAATCTTTTAATTTTAAAATTAGTTTAAATTGATAAATTTATTTATTTATATTTTTATAGAATAGAATAAAATACATATTACTTTTTGATTTCTAAAGTAAACAACTGACAGTGGACTTTTTCTTTCATATAAATGAAAACTAGAGCGAAGTGTAATCGATTAATATCTATTTGTTATTATTTTTATAATATAATATTTAATAATTTATACAAGCTAAATATGAAATTTCCTTCAAAGATTTATACATTTAATAAATATAAAAACTTAAAATGATCTTCGTTCTTATAGTTTTTAACAATCTTTACAGGCTTAGTATATACGTTTAACTCATAGCCTCTCCCCATTCCCCTTTGTTCCTTTATATGCTCGTTATGCTTTATTATACCCTGTACAGGGATATATTAACTTTGTGAAAAAAATTTTTGTAACAGGCAGAAGGAGTCATCTCCGACCCTATAAAGTATATATATTCTTGATCAGCATCAACAGCCGAGTCGATTGAGCCATGTCCGTCCGTCTGTCCGTCTGTCCGTCTGTATGAACGCGTCGATCTCAGCAACTATAAGAGCTAGAGACACCAAATTTGGCATCAAGGTTCCTGTATACCATACGCAGATCAAGTTTATTTTAAATTTTGGATACCTCCCCCCCTTCCCCCGCAATTTGAAAAAAACGAATAATAGCCACATTTTTCAACGTAGACACTTCTAACTTAACAGGTGGGTTAAGAATGATATGTAGAAGGAACGCTGAAAGTTTCATCAAGATCGGTTTGTAAATAAAACAGATAATCAGCAATAAAAGTTATTTTTCCACGGAATCGTAGAGCAGCAGGCAGCACATGTGTGCGAGCGAGACAGCGAACGACTGTGATACATGCGTCTGCTTACCATGTGTGCATATTTGTGCGAGCGAGATAGTGAACTATTGCGACACAAGCATAAGTAAATTAAGTGTCGTAACACTCAGCTTTTGATTGAATATGTATAAATATGTGAAAGTTAGCTGCTATAAGCAAGCAAAGAATTCATATGCAAAATGAGAGTTTCAAAGGGGTTTTCTTTAAACACCTGTTATGTTCTTACTTTTATTATACCCTGTACAGGGATATATTAACTTTGTGAAAAAAATTTTTGTAACTGGCAGAAGGAGTCATCTCCGACCCTATAAAGTATATATATTCTTGATCAGCATCAACAGCCGAGTCGATTGAGCCATGTCCGTCTGTCTGTCCGTCCGTCTGTCCGTCTGTCCGTCTGTATGAACGCGTCGATCTCAGCAACTATAAGAGCTAGAGACACCAAATTTGGCATCAAGGTTCCTGTATACCATACGCAGATCAAGTTTATTTTAAAATTTGGATACCTCCCCCCCTTCCCCCCGCAATTTGAAAAAAACGAATAATAGCCACATTTTTCAACGTAGACACTTCTAACTTAACAGGTGGGTTAAGAATGATATGTAGAAGGAACGCTGAAAGTTTCATCAAGATCGGTTTGTAAATAAGACAGATAATCAGCAATAAAAGTTATTTTTCCACGGAATCGTAGAGCAGCAGGCAGCACATGTGTGCGAGCGAGACAGCGAACGACTGTGATACATGCGTCTGCTTACCATGTGTGCATATTTGTGCGAGCGAGATAGGGAACTATTGCGACACAAGCATAAGTAAATTAAGTGTCGTAACACTCAGCTTTTGATTGAATATGTATAAATATGTGAAAGTTAGCTGCTATAAGCAAGCAAAGAATTCATATGCAAAATGAGAGTTTCAAAGGGGTTTTCTTTAAACACCTGTTATGTTCTTACTTTTATTTTAATCAAAGTATCTATTATCAACATCATTTTAATATAGAAGCCTGTACAGGGTATTATACTGTCGAATGCGGTCGACTGTAGCCTTTTCGACTGGTTTTTTATTGTATTTCGCAGATTTTTGAATCAAAGTTCGGCTACAGTTGCCCTATCAGCGTTGCGCTGCGTTTCATATAACGATAATTTATGGCAAATTTATAATGTTGTAAGTGCCAACAAACTTGCTGTAACTATCCATAAAACGCCGCACACACTCACACACACACACACACACACACAGATAGAGAAGCCACCCACTGTGTTGGCTACTGCAGTGAATTGAGGCTGAGCTCGTAAAGCTGTTGCCATATATACCAGATAGCAAAGCGTGAAGACGAAGAGAGCGGCATAGAAAGAGAGAGAGAGAGCGAAAAGGAGAGCGGGAGTGGAAGTTAAGAGACGCGTAGACACACACACACACATAGACGCATGCACATTACAGAAGCATCTCAGCATAAATATTACAAAATCGTAAATACACGCCCATAAGATGTGTGTGTGTTCAGCATATGTGTGTGTGTGCGTGTGAGCGTTTATGTATGTATGTGTAGTGTAGTGTGAAGTCATTCATACAGTTGCATATGACTTGAGGCGCAGTTTAGACAAACCCTTTGGGCCTGTCTATGTTGAGGTCACTTTTGAAACTGCACTTCAAACTTAAAAGATTTACTCTATCTACAGGCTACTTCAGCTATATAATGTAACTTGCAAATCTTTCATTAATGGAAACTTAATAAAGGAGAGCTAATACAGCATTTGATTTGAAAGCTAACGAATCAGTTGTTTCAGTGAAATTAATTGTTAAACCAGCTTTTGCTTTCTTCTCAATCAATGCCAGCAATTTACTTGACGAGTTTAAAGCTTTGAGCTTCAGTTAAGCTTTATTAGGTGGCGATAATTCATAGAATAGTGTTCTTAAGCGAAACAATTACTCAGACTCGTGATTTAAAATGCAGAAAAACCTTAAAAAAAACGCTTTAAAACTTGTTATATATTTCAGCGAATATTAAATATAAAATAATTATAAAAGCATAGAAATTAATGAAGTTTTTAGTTATTTAATAAATGATAAAAAATAAAATAAAAAAGGACCAAAATTTATTTTAATTATCATATGAAAAACTTAAAATATTTTAAAATATTCTATATTAGAATAAGTTGCTTATGATTACATTATATACTGATTAATATTAATCATATTGTCCAACTACATTGCCACATAAAACATAGAATGCTTAGCTTTACTTGCCGCTTTCGGTACGTTTTCAAATTGGCCAACTTCAAATTGAAATCGTTGCCTCGAGTTAAGTGCAATATGTGAAATTTATTGGTTTGCCTTTTTTTGTGCCAGTTTCTGATTCTATTTTTTTTTATTTCTCTCTTTATTTGTTGTTACTTTGTCTCGGTCATTGTCCGTTGTGTGATGCTGTTGGGTTTGTTCACTTGGCATGTTGCATGGCTTTGGGTATTTTATTTATGCGTGAAATGCTTTCGAATTTTCGCAAACTTGCAACGCTTTGTTTAGTCGGATATGTTGCATTCCGTCCATGTCCGTGTCTCTGTCCGTGTCCGTGTCCATGTCCGTGTCTGTATCTCTGTCTGTGTCTGGGCCACTTCAGCGTGCGGAAATTAAAACTTTTTTATGGTCCTGGCAAGCTCTGTGTGTATGTGTGTGTATGTATGTGTATCTATGTGTTTGCGTGTGTAAAAGTTCCATATATATATACATGAATTTAAATATATTGTTGCAACTTGCCACAATTTCAAGTGGCGACCACACAAATTGGTGAAACTAATAAATTATGTGGAACTTAACTAGTTCCACAAGTTTTCTGTGCCAAACATCAGCAAATGTTGGTCAAAAGAATTTTCGTAAGCAAACCAAAAAGGAGGAAAGCCTTAAACGGATTTCAGGAAGATTTAGAAACAATTTTAGGCATAATGACAGCGCTTGCTAACTGTTATTTGATTGAACTTTCAGAAGCTTTTCAAAGGTTCGTTTGTATTTGAATAAAAAGAATATTTATATTTCTTTATATTTAAGTTACGAGAGATGCACAGAAATACAGTGAATAGATTTAAGTAAGTAAGCTTTGTAATCTGCTTGTTTCCGGATGAACTTTAGGATTAATATTTATTAAAAAGCATCAAATATTTTACGAATAACCTAAAGCTCTTTTATGTGTAATTAAAGTTTATTATTAGGATTAAGTTAAAAAGCATACTTAAATTTTCTTTATATATTGATTAAAAAGCTTCAACAATTTTACAAATTAACAAAGCTTTGTTAATGTGAGATTGTAGATTATTATTAGACTCTGTTCTTTAAAAAAGTACATAGTTAGACTCTGTACATAGTCTTCTAAGTTTGACGAAAGCGATTTGTGCGAAAATTTCATCACGATCGGACCATAAAGGAATGAATGACCACCAAGTTTATGAGGGCTGAGCAGCATTAGAGCAACAATAACAACAAGACTCGCTACGAGTACGCAGGTTCAAATCTCGCTGCTAACAATTTAAAATTTGAGTTTTATTTTTCAATTATTCAATTATTAATTAATTATTGTTATTTTATTCAAATCTTAAAGAAATAGAAATAACAAAATTTAGTTCAAAATTCGAATTTATGTACATATTTGTCAAATGCTAAAATACATGCTGCATAAGTATTGAGATTGCCGCCTGTGAACCTTATAAGTCAGTAGCTCAACTTAGAAGGCGTGGGATTTGCAAGCGAGAGGTCTGGGGTTCGAGACGACACCGTCAGCGTATAATTTTCTTTTTTTTAATTTTTGCCACGCCCAAGCCACGGTCCTCACAAACGTACAGAGTCTCCCACTGTCGACTGTAGCCTTAGCCTCTTTCAGTTGTAAATACTGATGCAGGGTACTAAACTGTCGCAGGCGCCTCGACTGATCCGCTTGTTAAGATTATATTTTCAGTTAATACGTTAATAAGAGCTTTCCACTTGAAAGCACATTGAAAAGCTTTAACATTAGTTTTATGTTTTGACTAATAAGCATGGCAAAGCTCTACCTAAAGATTTGTTTAGAAGCAATTTAAGATTATTACAAGGATTAAGATTGGAATACCGAGTTGCTCGTGCGCTACTCTTGCTTCATCACTAACATTCCGAATGTAAGTGCAGTGTATTTATATTTTGATTATTAAGCACATTAAAAAGCTTCCATATTTTAACCAATAGCTTTCCTATGATGCTTTGCTTCATTCAGCAACCAATCTTCTCTTCTCTTCTTACTATATTAACGTTAACGATAAATTTTATGTCTCTTATATCTTTAGACTCACCCGCGGATTAGATCCCTCGATTCTCTCCGTTCAAGCTGGGCTCTTCTAGTTTATTTCTCTGCAATTAACAGCAGAATCTTATTCATCAGCTCATTGGCCGCGGTTTCGTGCAGGGTATTCAGTCGTGCGGCAAGGAAATCACCGAATTTAATGTACAGCATCTCTCGGGGACTTGGCTGATGTCGCGGCGTGCCAATGACGCCGGCAGCGGTAAAGCTGCTGCTGCCCGGCGAGAGGCGACCGCCAGCGCCCATCATGTCCACATCGACAACGGGCGGACAGGGAGCGGCTCGATCATCATCATCATCTTCATCATCCTCATACTCCAGATCATCGTCATCGTCATCCAAATCGCCGGCATCCACATCGATCAGTTCATTGTTGGTGTTGATAATGAGATGCGGCGGCGGGGTGGCATACAACGGTGTGGCGCCACCCACTTTTGCCACCTGGAGACGCGCCTTAAGCTGTTGCTTTGTCTGCGGTCGAATCGTGGCCAGTTTCTGTTGCGACTTCCGAGCCGATCGACTGCCCGTCTCGTCCTGCGAGTCGGGTTCGTCCTTAATGTAAATGGAGGGGGAGCTGCTGCATGATCTTGAGCTGCTGCAAAGTTGCACGCGAGCAGGCGACGTAGTCGTTGGAGGCGCCACAACAGTAACTGCAACATTTGGCGGCGTCACCTTCTGCATCACAGTCAACGATGTCAGCGTCACGTCCGGTTGCAGTTGCAACGCCTGCAAATGCTGCGCCTGTTGTTGCAGCCCAACGGGCAATTGGCTGATGCTCGGCAGGATTGGGGCAGGTTGAATGGTGAGTGAAACACTATTAGATTTGCTGACTTGATTGTTGGGATTATTCGGATCGCTGGGTGCAAAATATTGATATTCATCGTGTGCCACACTGTTGTTGTTGTTGTTGCTGCTACTATTGGTGTTGTTGTTATTGTTGTTTGTATTATTTGAGTTGTTGTTGTTATTATTGTTATTGTTTGTAGTGCTGTTGGCGCTGGAAGCTTCCACAGAGCTGTGTTTGATGCGTTCACGAGATCTGTAAAGAATAAACCAGAAATTAATAGATGAATAGTTGTAGCTTTGGAGCTTTGGAAGTTCTAAAGCTTAAAGCTTTGCTTGGGCAAAATTTACTCTGATATTTTTTAAAACTTTTCTAAGCTACAACAAATAGTTGCTTTTGCAGCTTTAATGAGCTTTCAAAGCTCACTTACCAAGCGTGGTGTTGAAAAACAACTCAAAAGAGCAGCGTAAGTCTTGACAAACATACTACTCTGATATTTCTTAAGATTTAACTAAGCTATAACAAACAGTTCTTTGCGATAATGATCTTTCAAAGCTCTTTGGTTAAGCACAGTGTTGAAAAGTTTAAGTAGCACATAGCAGTTATTCTCTGCCACAATCAGCAGCCAGTGTTGTAAATGCTTCACAAATTTACAATATGGACTGATAGCTACTTCAGAGAATACCAAATTCATTTCTATAACTTCAAAACTTAGTTTGAAGACAGGTCAAATCCATTAATGGCATTACATTATAATTGTATTCTATAGTGTTGTAAAATGCCTAAGTTTTTTGCACACACAATAGTTTTCCAATAATCGTACTTACTTGCGCTCCCTGATGACCTCCTTGAGAAATGCCATCGCATCGTAATACTCCCATTTGGACTTGAATCTCGATGTGCCCAACATCTTCTCGTGATTGAGCTCACGTCGAAAGATCTCTCGCAGGGATGTAAAGGTGCGCTGCACTCGCTCCCCGTTCACATTGAACATGCGTCCCAGTTCGTTCCATTTTAAGGCCTTCTTCTTGTCGGAACGCTTGTAGTGTGGCAGGCGGCAGTCCCAGAGTATGGGATTGAGGCGCACTAGCTCGATGAGTCGGCGCTTTTCGATGTTGTGACGAGAGAAGGCCATGGTCGCAATGGGACTTAATGCCTGCTCTCTCTCTCTCTCTCTATCTCTTTGTCTGACTCTCTCTTTCTTAACACTCTCTTAAGTGTTTGTTTGTTGCTGTTGTTGTTGGGTCTCTTTTTTTTGCTACCACTACCAAAGCACACACTGCGCATGCCACACACGCATCTGTGTATATGTGTGTGTGTGTGTGTGTGTGTGTGTTGGCCTGTTTTGGATGCTGCATGAGTAGAGGGAAGTGAGAAAATCGTTAATATTACTTCTTGCCTGGCTTCAATGGTCAATAATCCGAAAAGTATGCAACAACTCAAGCATTTCTTAGAGGAGTTTGAGGCAATTTTGTCATTGTTTCTGGCCCCCAAGTTCAATGAACTGAATATGTCTGCCATGCATGGCATGGGTACAGTTAGGGGTAAGTAAATTGCCAAATCAAAGTGTGAGAATAAAGTGTTGAGCAGGCAATTTAACTAACAATCAAACTAAATAGTATAATAAGTAGGAAAAGTTAGCTTCGACACGTCAAAGCCTTGACACTCTGCATTTTATGAAATCTTTTTATAAAAATTAACATTAAATAAATTCATTTATAAAACATATACTATATAATTTAGTTAAAATATCTAGAAAAATTGCAGATATCATATTTGTTTAGTAATTTGGTTTAAAACAAATTTAATAAGGTGGCATAAAACTTTAACAAAGACATAATCTGGTTTATTGTGATGAGTTTCTTAAGGAACAATTAAATAGTCTCAAATTAAACCTCGATCGTTGCGGAGTTAGCTGTATAAAATAGTAGTTAAAACTATCTAAATTGAATACAAATTACTTAAATATTACCATTCCCTACATATACATATTCTGTTGCTACTTAATATAATCGATCTTACATTCTGCCACTCGAACTCTCTTTAGCTGCGTCTCTCTTTCGCCAATTCATAAAATTCTTTTTAATATTTCCCATTGTGAAAAACTCATTATTTTGCCTATACTTTGCTTTATGATCCCGCACACTCATTAGCCCATTATTTAATTCAGGTGAAAAACAAATGAAAAGAAAACCATATCACATTTGTGCATATGAATGTATATAAAATTTTATATATATGTAAGTGTGTACTTCATACACTTATAGTTAGACAAACAATTCGTATAAAATAAACAATTTCAACGTTCTGGCCACGCATTCTGAGAACTGTTGTGTTGTGGTTGAGCATATATATACATATGTATGTATGTATATATGCAACGTGTATATTTATATATTCAGTTTATAAATATGGCTCAATTCCCTGTGCAAATATAACTCATAGGTAACAGATATTCAAAGTAAGAGTAAGAGTAAGTATGTGTATATATTTAAATAAAAAGATTCATAACTAATATTAATATAGGGGCACCTTTCCAGGAACTACAGCTTCTTATGTTTATAGGTCACATTCAAGGTACTTTAGCTCTATTTTAAACGATTTAATTTCAAAAACGTTTTAATTTAATTTAAAATAACTAACATTCATTTTGTAATATTTTATATAAAATTATAATGCATAAATAAAGCAAGAATATTCTATTTTTAACATATTAAAATATATTTGATCATTATTTTGCAACTTTAAAAAGCTTCTAATTCACTTATTGCAGCGCATGCACTGCAAAGCTTATGCTAAAGCTTTAAGCTACGCTCAAGCGTGAGAACTTTTGATTACATATTCGCAGCTCACTTAAAATATAGGCATTAAATATTTAATCAAAACATGTTGTTTGGGTCTATAAATAAAGAATTGATTTTTAACATATTAAAAAGTTATAAATGCAATTTTAAGCTGTTAACATACTGTTGATTTAAATGTTAAAAAAGAGCTCGCAATTCTTGCACTTACCAATCCTTCGTTAAGCTTCCTTTTTGTTAACTGGCGCTCTCTCACACTTCCTCACACTCTCTCTTCCACTCTCTTGCGTTCAACGCTTACGTAACATAATTAACGATGCTTTAGCTTTATTGTTGTTTTTCATTGTCTTTGAAATTTGCCAATTTCTTTTTAAACGGATTTTCAATTGCGTGCCTGCTGCACGCACTCACACAAACACACTGACACATATGCATGCGCTCACACATACATATATTGAGAGACACGCTAAAAATACGCACAACAACGAAATAATCGCTGATACCAAAAAAAAGAGTCCGAAAATAATAAATTATTAAAAAACAACCAAAGCACACTTGCACTTGCCTTAATTTCAATTTCATTTACCGAAAATGATTCTATAATAGTATTTAGCTTTTAATATTTGTTGCGGCCAATTTTATAAATTTTTCTTGTTGCTCTTGGAATGAAAACATTTGACGGCTCGCAGGCAACTAAAACAACAATTTAGTTTTTTTTTTATATTTAGTTCACAAATTAAATGTTGTTTATTGTTGTTGTTGTCTTTATTAACAATATGAGCAGCACGTTGAGAATTTATTTCAATTTATTTCAATTAACATCACAAAACGTATTAGTAGCTGTTCTTATTGTTGTATTCGTTCAGTTTGCTTGGCTGCTGCCACTTGTCGCAGTGTTAGTAATTGTTGCTGTTGTTGTGTGTTGTATGAAGGCTATGCAACAACTATTTGCCACCACAAAAATCTGTAAACGATGCGAGCGCGAAATGTACCACAAAATTCACCAACACAACTGCAATTTCTGTTCATGTGCATGCATGTACACACACACACACACACACACATATACAAACAAACAATAAGCGGGCGGACGCAATGAGAGTAGCAATAACAACAACAACTGCTACTACAACTACACATACACACACTTACATATATAAGCACAATTGCAAGCTCAATTGATATTTGTATATTATTAAATTAAAATGTTTATTGCTTTGTCTGGTTGAATATAGCGGCAACTAATGCTTTGTTGCCACTTCTTGGCAGCAGCTGCTGCTCGTCGCTGTTTTTTCACAACTTGCCCCACAAAACCAACTGTAAACGAACTTAAATTTTCTTGCAAATTGGCGGCGCAGCAGCCACTGATGAGCGCACGTAAGCCACATTGAGAGCGCCGCTCTGCCAGCTGCCTGCTTGCTGCTTGCTGCGCTCTGCCAATGTTTTTGTTTGTGTGCAAAGAGAGTGAGCACTCTGACGACCCACGCGTTGTTTGGGGCTGCGTTCGCTCTCTTAGTTGTTATTAAAACACTGATGCCGATGCTGCTTCTGCTTGCTGCTATAATTGTTGTAGCTTCTATTACAAATGCTGAGAGGATGCTTTTCGCTGTGTGCTTTCTGCTGATGTAAACAATTGGGGGAAACATTTGCACTGTTGCCAATAATCTTTTGCAATGTGTTGTCCATTTTAATCAGGAGCGGCTACGATAATATCCCTTCGAATTGGGCCACTTAAGTATATAAATCAATTACACTTTTTAAGCGGAACTTGATTGTACATAACTAATTTTAATTTAATAAAATTATTTAGTACCAAAAAAAGCCTCTGATTATTTATCCCATTTAATGTCCATCAACTGATCATAAACACAAATACATATACATATGTAAGTATTTAATACTCTAGTCGTAAATCCTCCTCATATCTGCGAACAATACAGATATAAATGGAACCCCCGCCAGCGCAGATTGTCTTATCAACAAACACTTGGCAAAGCAAATAAACAAGAAACCAAAACCAAAACTGAGAGCAGCGAGAAAAGGGGCATACAGCCACAGACCAACAACAACAAACAAATGTGAGTACTCGTTAAATAAACAAAAGAAAATCGATAATGCCCAAGATTGGCAAGAGCAGCAAAAGACGCAGCAGCCGTCGCAGTAGCAGCATTAGCAACAGCAACAACTCGCAGGGCATAAAACAAAAACAAAGCAACAAGCAAGTACGCAGTAAAGCCGAACAAGTAAAGAGCGCACCAAAGAGAGTCCAAACATGAGAGCGAGGGTTGCGTTCACCCTTGAAGCTGGACCATAGAACTACTACCGTTGTTAGTATGCGGTGAGAGACTGAAATTGGCAGAGGCCGGAGCAACAAAATAGACTGTGCGACTACCGTTAACAATGGCATGTCAGCAGCATCTAGCGTAGGAGAGTTCAAATACATATGGGTTCTCTCTTTTGCTTTCTTGTTGTTGCTTATGCTGTAGCTGACATTTAACAATGCGAACAAATACAAGTAAAGCCAAATACACACACACATACACACGCCCTCATACACTGGCGCACACATATGCACACAAAGACAAATATTCAATTTGCCGTTTGCTACTGCCTGCAATCAACTTTATTACTCGCTGCCTCCGACGCTGCCGCAGTTGTTATTTACTTTTTGTTTGTGTGTCGTTGCCATCGTCAACGCGTCGTCTCGTTTGGTCATCTGAAAAATAAGCGTCGTTGACGTTGCCGTCCGTCGTCAACAGCGACAGCGACAGCGACGTCGGCATTCGTATTTATCAATCGTTCTGTGGGCCATTGCAAGCATATGCCCATCATTTTATTTCATTCCCTCCATTCGCATTGTTAGACTTATCAACATGCATATGCATGTATCTCTGTATATGTATACGCTTGTATGTGTGTGTGTGTGTGTGTGTGTGCTGATGCTGATGAAGCGGCCAGTGCTTGACACACGGTCCAGTATTTTGAATGAGATTAATTAACAACAATGTAAACGTTACATGCGTGTCCAAGTATTTACATACCTTCAATTTGTTGTTACTTTCATGATTTGGATGGAATTCACTTCATGTTCTTTGAACAAATGAACCAGTTTTGAACTAGTTTCACACAAAAGTTGTTACTAAAGTTGTTGCTTCAAATCGGAACAAACATTGTTTCGTTTATTCCAGAAACTATAATCGCCTAAAATTTAGAAATATAATAATATTTAAGTTAAGTATAAGAACTAAGTAAATCTAAATACGAATATGTCTAATTTGTATATTAAAATAATAAAAAAATTTAGAACATTTAATAATATATTATTTTGTGTTGTGTAATATTAAATTTAATTTTCTTTTAACATCTTCATTTCTTAAAATTACTATTATTTCCTTATTTGAAATATTATTCAAAAATGCTTGTCTACATATTGAAAGTTAATATGCAAAACATAGATGAAATTGAAGTAAACTTTACAGTTTCACATAGAAAATATTATTATTGCTTTCTTCATTTAAATATCTTTGATAAATACTATGCAATATATTCTAAACTTATGCACAGCATACGTACTTCATTTAAGTAAAATCCATAATCAATATCTCATAAAAAACATTCTTCAAACAGTTTTCAAGGAAGTTAGAGAATATTAAAGTCATGGTAAATTGTTGCAAACTACTATAACATTTGTTTAAGCCATTTTTCAACATGACTTTAAATAACATTCCCAATACTAACAATTAGTCTGTTGAATTATTTAGTACAAGTTGAGTTTTGATTGAAAATCATTGATGTTCCATTTGATTTGCCTTTGAAGTGAACATTTTTAATAGCTGTTTGATATTTTTGGCAATTTACTTGCCATATATTTGAATCTCAGTCGACTGGATTGGTTACGAACCGACCCGGCCCGGCCTGTGATGGCCTGGTCCAATTAGCAGCGATTGGCTAGGACGAACAGCAAGAACAACATCATCAAGGCAAAAATAGTCAAAGTTAAACACAAAATATAAAACTTTTCGGGGGTCCAGTGCAAAAAGTTTCTGAGCAGAAAACTTGTGAATTATTTAAAATTATGCTTGTGCAATAGGCAAATGCAGTTTTTTCTTGCTTTTTTTTTCAGTAACTGAAATAGAGTGGAATGGAGTACCGAGTACCCAGTACCGAGTACCGAGTACCCAGTACTTGGCGTATTTTCAATTATGTGTGTCTGCCATTTGCTGGCAAATTGAGGTGAAGCATTTAAAGGCAAATCGGCTTGGGGCTTGACTCATAAACAGACTCTTCAGCAAACAGATGATGAAAATGAAAGAAAAAAAAAAACACAAAAATTTGTTATCTTTCTGTCGGAGATTTTTCAATTCTCTCTCTCTCTCTCTCTCTCTCTGTCTCTGTCTCTGTCCTGTCGTTCTAGCTCTTTCATGCAGCTGGCCGCCGTCTGTTTCCATTAAAAATCCATTTAAATATTATCTTGTGCGATTTCTTCTGCCACATACGTCGCCTCTTGGCTTCCGTTTGACATTTAGCCAAATGACGAGAGACTTTAGACATTCCAGAGATACGAGTGCGATGCGATGCGATGCGATGCGACGCAAAGCGATTTAATGAGCTCCAAATTCATAATTATACTTTTCACTTATTAATTGAGACTTAAACTTGAGACCATACTCGCACAATTCACAATTCAATTTGCTATGTATTTGTATTTATGATATCATAATTGACTATGATTTCATGGCATTTCAAATATTTTTGGTCAATTGTAATGCTATTGCCACAAATGCGTTTATCAATATCCTCAATGAAATTAGCTGCAAATTGTTGCTATCAAATTCACAGACAATTCAGCCTCAATAAAATATTTGCTCTCTCTCTCTCTCTCTCTCTTTATCACTGTCTCTCTCTCTCTCTCTCTCTGTCTCACCAGATATTTTGTCCAGTCAAGTGAAGCGTAGAAATTGCTTAGTCTCATGTTGAGACGTAATAATATTTGCATAAAGTGTGTGGTATTTTGACTTTAATTGGCAACAGTTATGCTGCAATACCCTGTATCTTATAGTTACAAAGTGTTGTATGAACTATTTGGTGAATAAATAAATTGTAAATTAATAAACTTTGGCATAGTACTCTTAGCTTGAAAGCTTTTAAAGATAATTGAGCTTTAAAGTTGTCTTTGAAAGAGCTTTTAAAGCATTTTTCAATATTTGTATTATCTTTTTTTATATTTTAAGCAGCAACTTAATATACATTATTAAAAACTAAAACTATACTAACAATAACGTAAATTTTTATCTTTTGAAATTCAAGAAAACTGTAACAGAATTTGAGAAGGAAATGCCTGTTAGCCAAAGAAGCTTCTTTATATCCACAATGCTCTATTTATTCCAACCTTCAAATGGCTTGATGAGCACAAATGTTGCGCTATAAGTGGACAAGAAACTCGAGAAGCTTTTACAAAATTAATATTCATGGAGCTCTTAAGACTTGGGATACGACAAGCTTTTATATTATATAACTTGATGTTTAGGTACCTTTTCTAGCCAAGAGAGATAGAGTGAGAGAGAGGGCTGTTCTGGCCAATATTGTAATTCGCCCAATTCTTGGTTATTTCTTTTGCCGGGCAAAAGGCAAAAGCAATGAAAGAAAACAAAGAAGTCCGAAACGTTGGGCAAATAAATGCAAAATATTATTACGAAAAGTTGACCGAAAAATAGCGAATGGAGAGACGGATGAACAGTGAGAGATGGGAGATGGGAGATGGTAGATGGGAGGGGAATGGGTGGGGGCAGGGACAACTGACGGGGTTCAGAGTCATTGCACTCAGCTGGTGCGCCTAAAAGCACACACTTCATTTCTAAATAGAATTTTGCAATTTGCCGAAAGTTCTTTTTGCCATTCCCATTTTTTTGCCCTTCTGGCCATTACTTGTCCATTGATTTCAATTCCCTTTTTTTCTGCTTCTTTCCTTCCTCCCATTTTCCACATTGGCCTCTTTTGTATGCAGTTTTTCCATATTTTCTTCGCCCGTTTCGTATTTTAATGTGCAATTTAGCAAAAATTTCATTTTGATTTGATTTTTGAGTGCCACAAGAAAGACATCTTGGTCGTTCAATGATCATATTAAGGATGATGAGGATAATTTAATAGACAATGGCTATTGGAAATCAAGTTTATATTAAGCATCTTTAGGTTTTCAAATATTGTTATAAATTAAAGAAAATAGATGGCAAGCATTCAAGTGCCTTTCCTATTACTGTTATAGCGTATCTGCTAGTCGAGTATCATGGTTATTTCAGTTCTTTTGAAGAAATTTGATCGTTTTTAGACTCTGTACTAAAAGTATATAGTCCATTAAGTTTGACGAACCTACCAGGCCGAAGGAATCATCTCCGTCCCTATAAAGTATATATATTTATTATTAGATTTCAACTTCTCAGTAAGCCCAGACTTATCACGCTTTAATAATTGTGCTACAGGGTATCTCTTGGTCGAGCTCTCCCATCGTTCTTTTTTCTATAAGTCATGTCTTTCTTTGTGAAATATTTCTAAACTTCTAATTGTCTATTTAGCTTAATATTCTCCTTTCTATTACAGGGTATCCATTAGTCGAGCTATTTCAATTGTATTGTTGTCGTTTCAGTTACTTTGAATATATCAGTTTTTAGCTAACAACTCATTTTGATTTGCTACGCTATCTACGCTATGTGCTACAGGGTATCCTATATTCGAGCACTCCCATAGCTATTAAATACAAGTTTTCCTTTCTTTGTTAATCAATTCTAAGCTTCTAATAGGCACAACACTTATTTAGCATCATGAGTTACTTTGCAGGGTATCTGCTAGTTGTGCTCTTTCAATTCCAGATTATTTTTTAGATACTACATCTATTTTCGAGAATTGAGTTCAATCTTTAAAGCTTATTTAAACATATTTACAGTTCCCATTTTTCTCCCTAATAAATAATAAATAAATGTTTTTTTTTTTTGAATAAACTTTATTATTCCTTATGCTTCGGAGGGGACAGATGGAAAACTACATTAAAAATTTAAAAATTGGGGCAAGGGATCGATTCGAGCATCAGCCGAGCGGGGTAACTAGCCAAATTGGTAGCTCCTCCGGGTGCTTGGGCTGATTAACTCTGTGTACTATCAGGATCAATTTGGTTCAATATGCCTAAGTTCGGGTTTCTGCAGCTTAATGACGATAACGGTAACGGATGCGACGGACGGTCTTGTAACGGTAACCATCCTTGCCAACCTCGGTGCCCTCATCGGCGGCCTTAACCTCAGTAGCCTCGTCGGCGGGTGCCTCAACAGGGGGCAAGTATTCACCGTTGGTTGCCTCAGCAGCAGCAGCTTCCTCAGCAGCCTCAGCCTCACGACGATGACGACGGAACTTGAGCTTGCGGACGGTCTTGTAACGGTAACCATCGGCACCCAACACGGTCTTCAGCTCGGGGGCAAGCTCAACCTCAACAGGTGGCAGATACTCGGCAGTGGGCTCAGCAATCTCAGAGACATCACGACGATGACGAGCACGGAACTTCAGCTTGCGCACGGTCTTGTAACGGTAACCATCATCGGCAACCTTAGTATCACCAGCCTCGACGGCATCAACAGGGGGCAGATACTCCTGGGTAGGTGGCAGATATTCCTGGTTGGGCACCTCACGGCGATGACGCAGCTTCAAACGGCGCACCGTCTTGTAACGATAGCCATCCTCTGAGAGTGCTGCGGCCTCTGAATCACCAACAGGTGGCAGGTACTCCACGGAGGGATCCTGGACAGCGGGATCCGCAGATTGAGAGGCAGCAATAGCCACCAGGCAGAGAGTGAGTGCAGCAATGAAAAGTTTCTGTGGAAAAGGGTTGTCAGATTTAGTACAGCTGCTTTTAAGCTTGAGCTAAAGGCTTTTTAGTACATGTGTGCTAAAATGCATGTATTTTCAGAGTATTTTTAGTACACTTGTACCTTTAAGATTTGGTAAAGCTGTACTAAAATGTTCTAAATCAGGACTTAGTACATGTGTTCTTAACCACGCTTTAGTAAATGTGTTCTAAATCAGGATTTAGTACATGTGTTCTAAATCAACATTTATTACATCAAGTTTTAGTACACATGTTATAACTCATGTTTTAGTACATGCGTCTCCAATCAACATGTATTTCATGTGTTCTAAATTAAGTTTTAGTACACATGTTCAAATCAAGTTTTAGTACACATGTTCAAATCAAGTTTTAGTTCACATGTTCTAAATCATGTTTTAGTACATGTGCTCTAAAAATTATCTCTTTAGACAAGACTTTTGTAATATTATTGTAGTACAGTAGTAGTAGTACACCTTTACTAAAACTCTTTTAGCACACTTTAGAGGGAGATCACTCACCATAATGTTGCTTTAGTCCTTCGTATAATCGAACTATGCGAACTGACTGAAGATGTTACTGTGTCGTAGGTATTGAACCCAATGATGTCTTGGTCCAAATCGCTTAGCGTATTTATAGCGAAAAATGGGAGCATCCACAGCTGACGATGGTCTAAAAACACAAAAAATCTGGTTTTCGAAGCGAGGGGAAGAAGATGAAATGAAACGAATGAAACTAAATGAAATGAAATGATCGAGCCAAGTCGAGCCAAGTCAAGTGCGCATCAAAGCCAGCTTGGGCTCTATTAACCACTTGATAATGTGGCTATGACGAACCTACCAATCGACGCAAAAACACATTTTGGCCGCACGATCCGTTTGGTAAAACGTCCGCCTTCGGCTCTCAGCTGGCTACGCACTTGACTACAATTGTGATTATTATTACTTACCAAAAATAATTTTTGGATCAGGTTTTTGCATCTCAAGTGGCTTTAGATACGTACAACATCTTTGTATCTTTTGGCAGAGGTGAAGGTACATAGATGAATGTCTCGTTAGTCGTTACAGTCTGTGGATTTGCTACCACATTCGCTTAATTCTTACAAGACAATGGACCATAAATCTAATGTATTGACTTAATGCTCTCAACTTAACTTAATTCAAATTCAATTTAATATTTTTGTTTTACGCATTTCCAAGCACTTATTGCCACTCACTTGTTGGGTTCTTGGCTCAAGCATCTCCATAGAACACTCGAAACGTTCTCTGACCTTGAATATTGCCACATTTCAGATAATTTTAGCCAAAAAAAATTGTGTTTCCTGCTTTGTTCAAGCCACTTGAGTCTGTTAACGAGTATATCATTTTGTTGGCCATTGTTATGTAAGTTTTTATTACTTTTGATTGCTTTCGGTTGTACATTTAATACGTCTTACAATTCATTACAAGCTCTTCATGCTTCTTCTAGCTAAACAGTTGCTTCGTCTTCAGCTTTTAGGTAAGACAAATTCTTCGCAATTTTAGCTTTTTTTGGCAATGTTTAAAGTATCTTTCGCACTTGCTATTTTTGGCAAACTTGAGTGCTACATATTTATAGAGCAATTATCAAAATTTATTTTTGGTCATAAGTGGACAATGCCACAAGAGAAAGACGCATCTTCAATCTTGTGTAAGCGTCTTTCAGCTACGATTAGATTTGTAGCGTATATATCAATCTATATATCAATCATAGAATATTTCTATTTAACACAAAAAATATTCAATATCTCGATTTGTTTACCTATTTTTCGAAATTACTTTAATTTACTTTACTCTATCACATTTTAGAGCACTTGACAAAGCTTTGAAAGCACATGGAAGCAAAAGCTCAACGTAATCAACAATTTAAATTGTTGTCTCTAACTTCTCCGTCTCCTATTACTCTTTCTCTGTCTCTCTCTCTCTCATCTCAAACCTTTAATAAAAAGAACTGTCTTTCATTATATCCGTTTTTTTTAGGATCTCAGCAACTTCTCTCTCTCTCTCTCTCTGTCTCACCCACCCTAACTTCTCTGTTTCCTTTTATTCTGTCTCTCTCATCTCATATCTTTAATTTATAAACTATAATAAGTAGAACTGGCTTTCATTAAGTTTTCCCTTCGCTTCTTTCGTTTTCTGTCCCTTCTATTCAATCGACCTACTCTAACCTTACAACAAATACATCCTTTGAACTTCTCTCCAACTCTTTTAGCTTCTCTCAACAGACAAGTTAACTGCCCATCATTAATTCATTTGAAGCAGTCATAAAAACACGATCAACACTTGACAAACACAGACAACGGGCAAATACAAATGACAGCAATAATAACAATAATAATAATACCAACAACAACAATAACAACAACAACAATTACAATAACGGTAATAATGTGCAGCTCTTGAAAAATTATGCATTTAAATGAATCGGAGGCATTTAATTGGCCACGCCCAGTTGGCAGAGAAGAGTTGGCGCCCAAATAATATTTCGATTGTTTGATAAGGCAAAATTGTTTACTCACTGCATAAGGACAATGGCAGACTGATGAAGAGGGGAGCGGAAGAGGGGGAGGGGAGAGAGGCAGAGGGGAAAGGACACCTTGCCAGGATATGCTGTGCATTAAAATGAAATTAAATGGATGCGATGGCAATTTCAGTTATTGTTCTTGTTGTTGTTGCTGTTGTTGCTGTTGCTGTTGCAACTGTTGTTGATACTGTCATTGTTGTAACAAGCGTTGCTGCTGTTGCATATTTTATAATGCGAGTAAAAGGCAAAGCGAGCCGTTTGGGCAGAGGGCTGGGGAGAGGGCTGCTGAAGCAGAGACGCATCGATTGCAGTTTGTTTGCATTTTTTTGGACAATTTAAATCGCATTTCGTAACGTGAAAGCTACAACCAAATAGGCCAACACACAGGACGTATGTATATATATGTAATATCAACAATAATAACAACAACAACAACAACAATAACAACAAATGCATGCGTTTGCAATAAATCGACAGTAAATGTCCATGAAATAGACAACAACATAAAGTGAGCTGAGTAAATGTAAAGAAAGAAAAACATTTGAAATTGTGCAAATAGTAAGGTAATTAAAGCTTGCAAGCATTTTTACTACAATACCGAACGCAAGTCTTAAATACATTAATTACTGTTTTTATAAGCACAATTACATAAGTAATTAACAAACGAATATTAGGAATATTATTTCAATCTATATATAATATTAAAGAATTTACCTTTAAGTTACATAACTCTATCAGATTTTAATCTTTGATGTTCATTTCAAATATATATTTTATCTAAATAAAATAAATAAATTTATTAAATTAAATTTTAATTAATACAGGCCTTATTCTTATGTTTTATGTTAATCTGCTGACATATTTTCAAAATATTTAAATGAATAAATAGTATATTTATATTATTATATAGATCGAATACAAAAATAACATTTTTAAATATTTATTATTATTTTATAATGATCTAAACAATTAAATTGGCGTCAATTGACATACGTCAAAATTATTTAAATAATTACTTTAGTAAATAAATCTAATAAACAAATAACATTTATAAATATTTATTATTATTTTATAATGATCTAAACAATTAAATTGGCGTCAATTGACATACGTCAAAATTATTTAAATAATTACTTTAGTAAATAAATCTAATAAACAAATAACATTTATAAATATTTATTATTATTTTATAATTATCTAAATAATTAAATTCACAAACGTTACCTGCATAATGCGTATATTAACGTGTTACTATCTTAAGGCTATGCAAACAAATGTAACTTCACCGCAGTCGCTATTACTATCGCAGTTTCAGTTGCAGTTACAGTCGCAGTTGCGGTCACCGTCGCAGTCACCGTCACCGTCGCTGCATCTGACAGCTTCCTAGGCTGCAATGGCCTCTCATTCGAGCGCTGCCTCTCTCTCTTTCTTCTCTCTTTCTTCTGCTTGGACAGACGGTACTCAACGTTATCTGCTTGTGCGTGCGCTCATTTGATGCTGTGCATGTGCATATGTTTGTGCGTGTTTGAGTAGTGGTTGTGGGTGTATGTGTGAGTGTATGTGTTTGTTTGTGCATGTCGTTTGCCTTTGACTTGCTTCCATGATAATGTGTCATTATATTAAAAGCTCTGCAAATACGCCACCTACCGGGCAGCAGTTGAACTCCCTCAGCAACTGTGGCAGCTTAGCTTGGAAATTTCATTAGCGTTCAGCTTTTGTGGCCCGCTTTGGCGTTGTCGTTGTTGTTGTTGATGTTGTTGTTGTTCTCCATAAAACTAAGACGCCATTGGGAATTTACTTAGCAGCACAGCCTGCCCTTTCAGCCGTGTCGCCTTGTATAAATGTTGGCTTAAAGCGCCGCCTCAAAGTAAGCAATTAATTTGTTAATTGCCGTGAATATTGTTAGCCAAATTGATGGCATTTGACCCGTTCCACAGCCCAAATTCGTTGAGCGGACTACCAGCAAATTGAGTTTTCGCGCATGCAACAAGCAACAATTAATTGGTCTGTTAATTGATTTACGCACAAAGAGTTCCACTTGGAGTTAGTTTAATGTTAGAATTTAGCTTAATGTGAAGTCGAAATTGATTACTAGGATCTCTGTATCTTTGAATACTCCTTATTGGTTAGACTCTTGTTATTTGTTCTCATTATTCTTTATTCAACTGCAGTCAATTGCATTTAATTCCAAGTTATTCATTATCCCTATCGCCTGTTAGTTTTGCTAGCCATGTTTCTATATATTTACAGTTGAAAAGCTTGTATAATTGCCATGGTTTTCAATATTGTTATTTTTTTATTTGCATAACGTTGCATTTGATGGCCTTTTCATCTTTTCATTATGGTCATCAAAATACATAACAAGCTCCCCCTGCACATTCCCTCCACTCCCTCGTGCTGTCTCATGCTCTGTTGATTTGATTTACACTAAATGCAAAATGCGAATTTATGGTAAACTTGTTGTTATTTTAGCAGAGGTGCAAGCGGTTCAACAGTGCGTATGATAAATTTGGTTAAATGCCTCAATGCGCCAAAAACTATAATGCATTTCACATGTGTGTGTGTATGAGTGTATATGCGTGTGTGTGTGTGTGTGTGTGTGTGTGTGTTTACATTTGTGTTCTGTTTCTATACAGTTTTTACGGGGTTTGTCCATTGTATCTGTCGCCTGCTGTGCGTAAAATAAATATAAATTGCCACAAATTTTTGTATTTAGTCACATAAAATGCAATTAGTGCGCGAAGAGCGCAAGTGCAACACTTTTGTGGCTTAATTGGAGACCTGCACGGATGTAACTCATTCTATATGAATACTTACAAAATGTATTTTCAACTTTAATCAGCAAAACTGCTGAACAAATTGCAATTTTGTAAATCCTGACAAATCCCTTTATAATCAGACTCTAATGTTGGCCAAGTTAACTAACAAAGCAATGCAGCTTCCCTATTGCGTGTTTTTAATAATTTCACACTTGTTAATTAGCTAAAACAATTTTAATTGCCATTGTTATTTCATATATAAATCATTATTTAATCATTTAATTAAATTTAAATTCTATTAATCAAACAAAAAAATTGTTAATGCTTTCAAAATTGACAAATGGTGTTGCAAATGTAATTAATCGTCTTAAAAGTTGTCATTAATGATACAAAGGCCACATTAATTACAAATATCAAATATATATGAATGTGTGAAGCTGATTATTGTGTTGAATATATAAAATATATAATATAAATATATTTATAATAAATACAATCTTTACAAGATTTGTTTCTTAACTTAATTTATTTATATTGTAGTTTAATTACAGATATTTTCTATAATTTTATATATCTATAATATTTTTATTTCTTTTATATAATTATTTTGTAGTTTAGTTAATCCACAAATCCTTTTGAATTATATTTGTTTGTCAGTCGTTGCAGTCTATAAATGTCATGTATACGCCATGCAACACCTGTCAGCTGCATCATCATTAACAACAGCATCCGCGACTGTCCCCCACAAAATATATCTGCATCCTCATCCGCATCCGCATCCGCATCCCCATCCTCATCCGCATCCGCATCCTCATCCGCTTGGCCTCAGCTGCAGCAGCAGCAGCAGCATCATTACAACCAACCACATGACATGGTTCAGGAGTCTTTTTTCCGCTCGTTTAGCATATGTTGAAAATGTTCGCATAATGGTCTCTTAATTCCCGCTCTCTCTCTCTCTCTCTCTCTCTCAGTCTCTCTCACTCTGCCTCTTTGCTGTTGGCATTGTGACCACTCGACGACAGTTTTTGCCGCTTGGCTGTTGTCAAATAATATTTATATACTATTCGCATAATGCGCGGATTATTTTCTTAATTGTTGTTGATCGGCCTATTACACGAGTATGCAGAAGTCTCCCTTTTAACACACCCCCCCCTCACTCACCCTTCCTCCCTACAGCACTCCACAGTTTTATTCAGCATTTAAAATTAAATTTTTAAAAACTTATTTCGAGTTTTGCGGTTTGCAAAAATTTATTCACACTAAAAGTTAATTTGATTTTGTTGACCGCATGTAAAATTTTCAAACTTTTTGACTTTGACAACATTTTTGCAGCGGGTTAAGGGGGTCCCTGTCGGGGCTAGGAGGGTAGCCGGTCTGAAATTGTGCCAAATGCCATTAGCCATTTGTGGCATTTGTGAATCATTAGCAATTTGATGCGACTCTTTAACAATTATCATATTCATTTCATTCCACATTTTATATCTATTATAAATATATATATTTTCTATTTTATAGTTTGATTTAATAAAGATCTTAAAAAACATTATTAAAGATATATTGCAACATTCAAGCTAAAAGCTGTATTAAACAAAAACAATTTTAAATTAATATTTTATATTTTATTTAATTTAGTACTTAATACAATCAACTCAAGAAATATGTAAAAATTATTTATAAATATAAATAATATTAATGCATCTTAATTATCAACATATTTAATTGATTATTTTTCAAATTAGAATTACATTTAAAAATCATATAAATATTGCATAATATTTGATTTACTTAAGTATAATTGTTAAAATATAAAAAAACGTTGCAAAACTTTTAATTTTTATAGTGAAAATCTATTAAAATAATTTGCATAAAATACAATTAAGTAGAGAATCAATTAATTAACCTTTCAAAAGTACTTTCAAAACACTTGCTGACATTTATTACGATTGTTTTTTAATAATTTATTATTAAATTTAATATTATTATTATTACTTTTTATTTATTGCAATTATTTTTTAGGAATTTAATTGGGTTTAATATAATTATTATTTATTTATTGCTGTGGTTTTTTAATAATATATTTTAAGTTTAATATAATTATTATTTATTAGAATTATTGTTGATTATAATTAATATTTATTTTTAATATTTAAATATTTTTTTAAATGTATTTCAATTGAATTTCATTCTAAATTTCCTTTGTCATTGCTTGCCTCTCACATTCCCCCACTAATTCCCTCAAATTGTATGCTAAATCTATTAAGCATAAAGACACAGCTATTTATGTGTGTGTGTGTGTGTGTGTGTGTGTGTGTCTCCTTGCTGTTGTTGTTGCTGTCTCATTGCTGGTAACGTGCGTGTCCAGTTGCATATTACAGGATTAAGCACTTAACAACAATTTCACGCACGCATTTTAAATTAATTATGCGTTATTTATAAATAAATGAAATGCACACGCAACGAGTGCAGGCATCCCCCTCCCCTCTCCATCCCTCTCCAACCTCCCCCACCCCGTCGCACTCTTCACTGCTCCCACATGACCACTCCCTTGAGTTGGTGTAGTGTTGATGCCACATGAGGGCGCTGCCAGAGGATTTGATGTTGAAAACCACAGGACGAACATGTTGCGCTTAAAATACTTTGCTAATTTTTCGCTAATATTTGCCAGGTGAATGTTGAATCGATGTTGTTGTTGTTGTTGTTGCTGTTGGGATTTGTGTGCCGTTGTTGTTGGTCGCTTGGTTTGTCTGCCTGTCGGAAATAACAAATATTTAAACGTATTTAATTAAAACTCACAAATGAAACCGCACGACGCGCATTGAGCGTTGAGTTTCTTCACTCACCCCAAACACGAATTCTGTTTTGCTTTTGTTGCTTTTGATGCGTCTGTTGCTCTCTGTCTCTTGCTAACACCGTTTGCATTACATTTTATGCTAACACACACACACACACACACCCACGTGCAGACACACACACTCATAGAAATGCAAGTATAAACGCGGCTCAAATTATTGTTTATTTATTTACAGCTACAGTCACTGTGCGTGTGTTTGTATTTCTATTTGTATTTGTATTTGTATTTGGATCTCTCTCTCTCTCTCTCTCTCACTCTCTCTCTGTCGATGTGTGTGTGTGTATGTGTGTGTGTGGTCTTCTAAAACGTTTTGGTTTCGAATTTTGGCGATATTGGGGGTACGGCTCATAAAAGCAGACAAATACTCTCATTTCTGAAGTAGAACTCCTTTTTAAACTATTGCAACAACAAATGAACATATTAATGGTATTAAAGCTTTTTCCATTTAATCAACAATAAGCAACAATTTTTAATTAAAAATGTTTAATTAGAATATAGTTTAATATAACAAATATTCGTATTTTCTTTTATATTTATTATTAATATGAATCAGATAAATGATGTAAATATTATAATAAATACAATTTATATATTAGATAATTGTATTATAAATATTTACCATTTTAAATTGAATAAAATGTAATATGCAATCATATTTTATTTATTTTTATAAATATGGATATAAAGGGGGAATAAAGTACGTCACCAACCATAGGTACGCCTAAGTCACGCTCAATGTCTCTATTCCGCATGTACCAAGGCGCATTGCACATCCTCCTGAGGATTTTGCTTTGAGCCACTCGAATTTTGTTAATGTTTGTCTTGGCGGCTACTCCGTAAACTTGAAGCCCGTACTTCCAAATTGGGCTCAATATCGCCTTGTATATGGAAACCTTGTTCTGCAGAGAGAGCTTGTTTCTCGACATCCTTGTCGCCTTTGCCAGGATTGTTTTTTGCAACATTGTTGTCTGCCGAGCGAAGTTTAGGCATCTGTCAAGGATGACTCCGAGATACTTGTAGTGCGATTCATGACTGAGGATTGATCCCAACATCCTTATTCCTGGACAGAATCCAATTCTTGTAGCGAATGTCATGTTCGCACACTTACTAGCATTGATGCCAATGTTCCACTTACGGGCCCATATCTCGAAGCTCCTGACATATTGTTGCAAGGCCTCGGCGGCAGTCCCAAGAGACTGGCTCCTGGTAAGAACAGCGGTGTCGTCGGCATATGATGCGATAAGAACGTCCTGAGGGTCAACTGCTCGTACTGCACACGGCTTCGGCATGTCGACTGTGTATATAGAGTACAAAGTTGGTCCAAGTACACTACCTTGCGGAACTCCTGCGCATATCAGTCTTTCTGAGGATTTGGCACCATCGACAATAACGCTGAACGACCTGTCAGCCAAAAAGCTGCTTCAGCTTACAACGAAGACCATTGTGCCAGACACGGTCAAAAAAAAGCCTGCTGAACACAGCCACAGCATACTCTTTCTGCTCCATAGCCTCCATAGCCTCCAGTGCTAAATTCACAACTCTATGCAATTGTTCTGGTGTACCATGTCCCTTACGAAAACCGAACTGCCACTTTGGTATCGCTTGAGATACGCTCTCCAGACTTAGGATACGAGTTAAGATGACTCTCTCCATTACTTTACCCAACGCGGGAAGGAGACTGATTGGTCTGTATGAGTTGACCCTCCGTTGGTTGCTTCCCAGGCTTGGGGATCCTGGTAATCAGTGCAGACAGACGACTCCCCACTTCCCCCACTTAAATCGTATTCATATTAATATTACTTCAGCGTGAAAGTATGCAATATTAAATGTGAATATTTCGAACTAGGCGTTGTTTTCCAAGTTTTCCAACAAATTTTGGGACTGCTTCTGCGATTCAGCACTTTATGAAGCTCCCTGAATAACCCCCCAGATTGAGTGTATGTTAGATTTGCGATACCTCACTCCCCTGCCTCGCAAATCGCGCCTGAAGACAAAACTTGTACCGCCCACGCCAACGCAGACACTTCTTACTTGGCACGTGCATAGAGAGCACCACATGGAAGCAATGCTGAAAGTTTCATTAAGATCGGTCCACAAATAAGAAAGAAATCAGAAAAATAAAACTGAAAAAAACTTCCGTTACTCGATTTTTTGCCCCGCCCCTTTTTAAAAATTCCGAGTTTTTTTTGTGCATTTTGTTCGGTTGGAAGGGCTGATTCGAACGGTACAAAAAAAATGTTCTAGGGGGCGGCTGGTTTTTGAAAAAAACCCGAAATAAAAAAAAATTACGAATTTGAAAAGCGCGCGCTGACGCAGCGAAGTACAAATTGTGTTGCATACTTTCAGGCTGGTTGTTTCTCTCGTGCGTCGCACTATGGGGCCTATCGCAATAAACGTGACAAAAAACGTATTTTATTGGATATAATTCGAATATTGATGAATATTTTCAAGAGAATCAATTTCCAAACCAAATAATACAAAGGTTTTTAATTTTATCTAAATATGTAATAATAGTGTAATTTAATCTATATGAAACTAAAACTACTTTATATATATAAAAATGTTACTTATAAAATTTAAATTATTTATTTATTATTTATATCTTTATAGACTCAACAGTTATGTATTTTGCGGTGCCAAATGGGAAAAGGCCCCTCTGTGCGCCGCCTTGGTCAAATGGCGTACATCAGGCCCAAATGGTGGAGAGCTTATTGCATTTTTGATGATCAGATGCAAAGCAAAGGTATTTAACAATAGAAAAGCATTGCATTGAATTTAAAAAAGGTGTTGTAATGCAATTCAAATGAGTACATTTTCAATACAAATATTTAGTTAATATGTTTTGCGTTTTAAATGAATTGTATTATCATTAATAAACTATTTTCGATTTATAAATACAATATTAAAGAAATTCATTTCATTCTTTCGATAAAGTAAAGCTGCTTAAATAAAAGAATCAGAAATCTTAAAAAAAAAACTGCAGATTTTCTTTTTATTGCTAATTGACAGCGTGTGAAAAATAGAATCGTTTCGCAGATGTGCACAGACAAAGCAAAAGGGGAATAAAAACTTCTATTACAATACACTGCACAAAACGCAGTAGAGCATTGCATAGAGCATGTGGGTGTGGAGCTCCTTTGATGCTTAAGCGTTTGATATCCTTTTTAAAATGCATAAATTAATGCGGCACAAAACAACAAAAAAAAAAAAAAAAACAAGAAAAGAAAATGAGAAAAGAGAATTGAAAAGCGAGAAGCGAGAAGCGAACCACCAGAAATACCAACAAAACAGTTTTATTTTCTCAGTGACCATTTCCCTTCAATTCATATGGATATATGTATATGCATACAGCTGTGTGTGCTTGTGTGTATTGTAGTGTGTGTGTGCATAAGTGTTTGTTTGCATTATCCTTGCAACTTCCGTCTGGCTTTTTGGCTCGAGTTTCAGTTTTTTGACTTGCCTCCTTTTATTTACTCTACTGCGTTCTATTCCCTTACTTTGCTCGCCGAGGAGAAACGCAAAGCCAACTTATTTACCATTTACCATTTGCCATTTAACTAAGCTGGTTAGCTAACTAGTTGGAGCTGAGGCTGAAGCTGAAACTGTAACTGAAACTGAAACTGATGCTGCAACTCCAACAGAGCCCAAGTCTAGTTACCCTACGGTAAAGAGATTTCACTGAGAGAATTCTTTATACGCTGTTGATTTTGGTTGATGCTGGTTGCCTTTTTGTCTAATGATGGCTAAAATATAAAAGAGATTGAGAACATATGCTCTAACTGCCTTAGACAAAGAAATTTCCTGGGTGTCACTGCGCCAACTCCTTTAGTATAACAGTTTGTCTGCCTGAAACTGTGCTAATCCTTGTGAATAACAACTGCCTATTGCTACTAAGAGAAAGTAAGATAGAATGAGTTCTTCTTGTACTGTATTTAATTCTACTGCAATATGTCAAACAAAATTCACTGGAAGCACTTTACAATCGCCAACGACAATCATATTGATTCTTTAATCATATTTCGATTATTTCGCGATTTCATTCTTGATTAGATAACTTTAAAGACTATTTTTCTCAACCCCATGCCGCGTTAATGATAAGATTCAACCTTCAGGCAATTGATTTTCTATCAAGCTAGGACTATAATTTAAGTTTAAATTTCACGCTTTCAATTTCAAGCAAGCGAATCAGTCGAGCGCACGCGACTTTATAATACTCTGTAGCAATCTCTACACAACTTTAAGTATTTACATAATAATAATTACATATTTATATTTATATATATTGTTTTAAGATAAGTAACAGATAAGTAAGAATATATATAATTTAATCCAGCTTGCATAATACTTTTAGATAAAGGTACAATTAGATATAGGATTATATAATTGAGTTAGGCTTACAATTAAGAGAGAGATTTAATGCTCACGCATTTCTCTTTAATTCGGTACAACTGCACACATGCGTTAATGCAGAAAGCACTGTGAAGGAACGGAATCAGCAGAAGTAAAGGAGACGCAAACTAGATGAGTGCGAACGAACAGCTGATCTGCGTTCGTGGCCTCGACATGAACAAACTGATGTGCTTAAGCCTGCGGTCGTTCAAGCGGCTGGAAGAAATTCTCTCTTACTCTTACTCTTAATTCAGAATTGTATGGGCTTAATGTTATAGTGTGTGTATGTATGCGCAGAGGAGCTATTCAATATGTGAAATTAAGTTAATCTGCGTTTGGTATACAGGAATCTTTATGCCAAATTTAGAATCTATAGTTCTAATAGATACTGCGCTCTGTTACGCCGCCTTCTGCCTGTTTCATTATATATCACAGGTGCAGGGTATATAAATAATTTGTTGTTTATTTATTATTAAAGCAATCAAGTAACTAAATAGAAAAAAATAAAAGTAAAAGTAGCGGGTTCAATCAATTTTTGATTATAAAGCGAATCCAAACGATAAGATTAGAATTACCTCAGATCATGTGGTCTAACGATAATGCGATAAGGTTTCCCCTACTATTCTTTGCATAATCTTTCAATTAAAATACTTTCTAAATTAAGAAAAGAAAACAACAACATTTCATGTACAACATTTAGTATATTTTCACAAATAATTATTTGGAATGGGAACAAATTCGTTTCTGCATTTTGGAATGGTTTTTTTTTTTTTGTTAACTAATTAACTTAAATACTGAACTAGCTTAGGATTGTACAATTGACATTACTAATTATTATTATTATTATTATTATAATGAAACAAATTGCATTCATAACAAGAATAGTGACAATGGTATCTATTCATATATATATATATCAAAAATATATGTGATAATTAAAGCCCTATATAGTATATACATATTTTTACAAATATCACAACAAAATTTGGGTCATTATGTACAGAAATTGAAAGGCAGCAACAAATTGAATGGAAATAAGAAATAAATCAAAGCAAAATAAAAAATAATAAGTAATAAGTAATAATAAGTAAAAGTCTGCATTGAAGGGTCTTAGGAAGTCGTGTGTGTCTAAATTTCTGGCGCATAAAAATAACGAAATCATAGATGATGATTGGGATCAATCTACGATAACATTTAATTTTTATGCGCAATCTATTCATCTCTCTCACAAACACATGCCAGCTAAACTGATAATACAAAAATGTCAGCAAGTAAAATAGAATTACTAGAAGAAGTAACTAGCAAGATAAGTGGGGGGGAGGGTATTAATATTTAAGCTTAATTCACAAGGCGATAAAGCACTGAAAATGGTGTGGACTGTTCCAGCTTACACAATCGCCATTTCGAAGTAACGTTTGCAATCTCAAATCATTCAATTATCGCTGCTTGGCGAAAGTGCAAATGGGAACAGGGAACAGAACACGGCCTCAGTGCTGCTTCGTCTCTGAGCTGAGCTTAACTCTACAAGGCAACTTACAATACTTTTTCTCTACTTTCTTATCGAGTGGCAGCCTCAACTCTACAGTTTCTCGGAGTACTCATAGCTGGGCGGCGCGGACATTGGTTTAATGTCATAACCATTTTCCACCTTCCAATCGGGCTCAAAGCCGCGATTCTCATGCTGCTGCGGATGCTGTTGCTCGGCGTTTTGCAAGGCATTTGCCGCGACCTCGGCATGATTGCGATTCCTTGTGATTTGCGTGGAGTTGCGTATGCCGTATGCAAAGTATATGCAATAGCCGATGGCAATCCAGATGAGGAACCGTATCCAGGTGTACAAGTCCAGCTGGAACATCAGGTACAAATTGACAAAGACACTCAGGCAGGGCACAAACGGCACCAATGGCACCTTAAAGGTCAACTCAATGCTAGACACAGGTTGCATGCCAATGACCACACAGATGAGGATCAGCAGCAGCCCGACAAGACTCAGGGCGACAATGGTTCCAGTTTCCTTTAATTCGAAGACCTTCATGAAGATGCACCAGATGAGACTGACGACGGCAAATACCACAATGCCAATTTTGGTAATAGCTGAGGTCATCGTATTTGGCTCACTGTACGAGTTGCAGAACAGTTGACGGAAGACATTGGGTGCACGTACCGAGACCAATTTGGTCATCTGCTCATCCTGATAGCGCAGCACGAGCACACAAATGGCCACAATCGTGTAGGCCAGCAAGGTGCCAATCGACATCATGTCAACCAATTGATCCAGATTGAATAACATGGCCATAATTGCCGCAAAGATGCCCGAAACAATCGTGGCCAAGAGTGGAGTCTTCGTATATGGATGCACAGAGGACAGACCCTTGAAGAGAATACCATCATTGCCCATGGCATAAAGAATACGTGGCAAGGGGAACATGGCACCCAACAGGCTCGTGCACAGGGCAAACACAGCTCCAATCGTCACAATCCATTTAATCGTATACCATTCAACGGCATCGAAGGCTTTGGGGAAAGGTGCATCCGGATCCTGTAGGTAATACGGCAACATCATGGTCAACACCGTGGAGACACCGAAGTAGGCCAAGAAAATGATGATCAACGACACCACAATTGCCAAGGGAATGTTCCTCTTGGGATTGATGGCCTCCTCTCCTGTTGTCGCAATGCAATCGAAGCCCACAAAGCCAAAGAAACATTTCGCAGCTCCAGCCATCACTCCAGCAATGCCAAAGGGCATGAAGCCACCTGTGCCAGCTCCCTCAGGAACCGAACTCGCAGGCAGACGCCAGTTCTCCACATCAGCTAAAAGCAGGAAAAGAGAGTGAGAGGGGGGAGAGATTAGAAACTGATTTTCAATATAGACAGTGCTGCGTGCTGCTACATATATGTACATAACATAATAACATAACATAACATCATCTGATAACATGAGCATCACTTGGATTCCACTGCTGCTCCGCTCCAGCTCCACACTGTGGATGCAAAGTACGGAGAGCATTCCATACACCAGCAAGCTGCACGCAATCACTGCAGCTGCTCACATATACATGCAAGCTCACTGCAGTGCGCTTGCCTAACTGATCACATAAACACACACATGCATCAACTTTGCTGCGAGCAAGCACTGCAGCTTATCACACTTACATGGATGCTCACTGCAGAGCGCTCACACAACACTTATGCATAAACTTTGCTTTGAGCAAGCTCTGTAGCGACTTCCCTCTTAACTGCAGACAGCTTGCCGTTCTGATCACACATACACATAGACAGGCTCGCTCATACTCATAGAGAATGCTTGTGGGAGGCAATAGAATACAAAAACAAAGCGGCAGCTCTTAGCAGCTCTATCTCTCTTTCGCTCTTTAAAATTTGTTTACAGTTTGATAATATAATATATTTAAATATGTAAAAATATTTCAAAATATTAATATTGATAAATATGATAAATCCTAAAAACTTCTATAAGCTGTACTAACTCAAATTATTAAAACATTTCATTTATTTATTGAAATAAATGCCACTGTCGATAACATCGATAATATTTACCTAACTAAACGATTGTTTTGCAGCTCTAATAAGAATAAGTGAATTGAAACTTACCATTCATGCCGCCAGCTACAAGAACAATGCCAATCGTCACCAGATTCACGCTGGTGAAGATGTTGTTCAAGAAACTGGACTCTTTGGCGCCAAAGGCCAACAATCCGGCCAGCAGGAGAATCATGCCAAAGGAGAGGAAATCCGGATAATCTCCAAGGAAGCTCACTTTAATCGGCATCGTTTCATTGAGCGCCTTGGACATGTTGTTATCAATCAACGAGTCAAAGTAACCGCTTAAACCACGTGCCACCGACGCCGTACCAATCACATACTCCAATATCAGATTCCAGCCAATAGTAAAAGCCACAAACTCGCCAATGGTCACATAACTGTAAACATATGCACTTCCCGCTTTGGGAACACGTGCCGCAAATTCAGCATAGCAAATGCCCGCAAACGCTGAAGCGATGGCGGCAATCAGAAACGAGATGGTAACAGCTGGTCCCGCTATATTATAGGCCACTTGACCGGCCAACACATAGACACCTAGACCCAATGTGCTGCCCACTCCCAAGGCCGTCAGATCAAAGAGATTGAGCACACGTGCCAGCTTCGATTCCGCCTCATGGACATCGTCCGTTTTACGGCGTGTGAGCGCATTCCACATTCTCGACATATCTGTAAATGGGATAAAAACGAATTGATTAATTTTAATCAACAGTAATGGCAGACTTTCTACAGAGGTAAAAGAAAGAGATTGAACTCGCTTATTTGCTAAGAGGAGAAGTTCCTTTATATGCACTATATACACAGCTTAGGGAAAATATTATATTGTTATAACCACGGTTGCCACAATTGGTACTTTAGTACCATTGGTACTATTTTTATGGAAACATTCATTATTACTACTACTACTATTACTTCTTCTACTACTACTTCTAGGACTACTACTACTCCTAATCCTAGTAAACTCTACTAGTACCACTACATATACTACTACTTCTACTGCTAATTCTACTACTAACTCTACAACTAATTCTACTACTACTTTTACTACTACTACTTCTAGTACTTCTACTACTCCTAATCCTAATCTATCACTACTACTACTTATACTACTAATTCTACTACTTATGCTACGAATTCTACTACTACTTCTACTACTAATTCTACTACTGTTTCTACTACTAATTCTACTAATACTATTACTTCTACTACCAATTGTACTACTAATTCTACTTCTACTGCTTCTGCTACTACTACTTCTACTACTCAAATACAAAGGGCAAATGAATCATTTATAAAGTTGGTAATTTTGTTTTCTTTGGTACTTTTTTCCCGAAGATTTCGTACTAATTATACCCTGTACAGGGATATATTAACTTTGTGAAAAAAATTTTTGTAACAGGCAGAAGGAGTCATCTCCGACCCTATAAAGTATATATATTCTTGATCAGCATCAACAGCCGAGTCGATTGAGCCATGTCCGTCTGTCTGTCTGTCCGTCTGTCCGTCTGTCCGTCTGTCCGTCTGTCCGTCTGTCCGTCTGTCCGTCTGTATGAACGCGTCGATCTCAGCAACTATAAGAGCTAGAGACACCAAATTTGGCATCAAGGTTCCTGTATACCATACGCAGATCAAGTTTATTTTAAATTTTGGATACCTCCCCCCTTCCCCCGCAAATCGAAAAAAACGAATAATAGCCACATTTTTCAACGTAGACACTTCTAACTTAACAGGTGCGTTAAGAATGATATGTAGAAGGAACGCTGAAAGTTTCATCAAGATCGGTTTGTAAATAAGACAGATAATCAGCAATAAAAGTTATTTTTCCACGGAATCTTAGAGCAGCAGGCAGCACATGTGTGCGAGCGAGACAGCGAACGACTGTGACACATGCGTCTGCTTACCATGTGTGCATATTTGTGCGAGCGAGATAGGGAACTACTGCGACACAGGCATAAGTAAATTAAGTGTCGTAACACTCAGCTTTTGATTGAATATGTATAAATATGTGAAAGTGAGCTGCTATAAGCAAGCAAAGAATTCATATGCAAAATAAGAGTTTCAAAGGGGTTTTCTTTAAACACCTGTTATGTTCTTACTTTTATTTTAATCAAAGTATCTATTATCAAAATACTCTTAATATAGAAGCCTGTACAGGGTATTATACTGTCGAATGCGGTCGACTGTAGCCTTTTCGACTGGTTTTTAATATGAATACATTATTTAACAGAGATAATTCTGTCGTACTAATTATACCCTGTACAGGGATATATTAACTTTGTGAAAAAAATTTTTGTAACAGGCAGAAGGAGTCATCTCCGACCCTATAAAGTATATATATTCTTGATCAGCATCAACAGCCGAGTCGATTGAGCCATGTCCGTCTGTCTGTCTGTCCGTCTGTCCGTCTGTCCGTCTGTCCGTCTGTCCGTCTGTCCGTCTGTATGAACGCGTCGATCTCAGCAACTATAAGAGCTAGAGACACCAAATTTGGCATCAAGGTTCCTGTATACCATACGCAGATCAAGTTTATTTTAAATTTTGGATACCTCCCCCCCTTCCCCCGCAAATCGAAAAAAACGAATAATAGCCACATTTTTCAACGTAGACACTTCTAACTTAACAGGTGCGTTAAGAATGATATGTAGAAGGAACGCTGAAAGTTTCATCAAGATCGGTTTGTAAATAAGACAGATAATCAGCAATAAAAGTTATTTTTCCACGGAATCTTAGAGCAGCAGGCAGCACATGTGTGCGAGCGAGACAGCGAACGACTGTGACACATGCGTCTGCTTACCATGTGTGCATATTTGTGCGAGCGAGATAGGGAACTACTGCGACACAGGCATAAGTAAATTAAGTGTCGTAACACTCAGCTTTTGATTGAATATGTATAAATATGTGAAAGTGAGCTGCTATAAGCAAGCAAAGAATTCATATGCAAAATAAGAGTTTCAAAGGGGTTTTCTTTAAACACCTGTTATGTTCTTACTTTTATTTTAATCAAAGTATCTATTATCAAAATACTCTTAATATAGAAGCCTGTACAGGGTATTATACTGTCGAATGCGGTCGACTGTAGCCTTTTCGACTGGTTTTTAATATAAATAAATAAACAAAAGGAAATATTGAAAATAGTTTTGGACATTATACTTTTATCTTTAGAAGATACAATTTATTTAAATTAAAACAAACCTATAGCGTATTCTTAGACTGTTACTAATATTGAAAATTAATTTATTACTTCATCTGTTCACCTACAATTCCCAAACAGTATAAGCGCATTTGTATCTAGATACCTACATATGTTTATAGTCTGATCATTATAGCTTAGCCATACTTAATTATAGTTATTACTATCTCATCGTCTGCGACATATATTGTCCAGGTCATGTTGATAACTACAAGCTGTTGCATATCTTATCGCATTCCCACAAAGCTTTTCAATACAAGTCTCTGCCGATAAGCTGAATGCAGCAAATGCTTTTATTACTATGACGACAATCGAGCTTCATGTTTTATTTCTATATCGCAACAAGTTATTTTTAATGGCCCAAGTCAACTCATTGGTCTTGCCGAACACGGCTGAAATAACAAAGGTACAAGCACAGACACACACACACACACACACACTCATATATACATTATAAGCTCCGGGTTAGTTTGGGTATTTGAAACAGTTTAAATTCTAGAGACACAATGTATATAGCTTATTTAACTGTTTATATAATTTGTTTTTTCATTTATTTATTTCATTATCAATTTATTTATTTATATATTTCTTACTTATTTATTTTTAATTTATTTATTTATTAATTTATTTATTTATTTTTAATTTTTTATACCCTGTACAGGGATATATTAACTTTGTGAAAAAAATTTTTGTAACAGGCAGAAGGAGTCATCTCCGACCCTATAAAGTATATATATTCTTGATCAGCATCAACAGCCGAGTCGATTGAGCCATGTCCGTCTGTCTGTCTGTCCGTCTGTCCGTCTGTCCGTCTGTCCGTCTGTCCGTCTGTCCGTCTGTATGAACGCGTCGATCTCAGCAACTATAAGAGCTAGAGACACCAAATTTGGCATCAAGGTTCCTGTATACCATACGCAGATCAAGTTTATTTTAAATTTTGGATACCTCCCCCCTTCCCCCGCAAATCGAAAAAAACGAATAATAGCCACATTTTTCAACGTAGACACTTCTAACTTAACAGGTGCGTTAAGAATGATATGTAGAAGGAACGCTGAAAGTTTCATCAAGATCGGTTTGTAAATAAGACAGATAATCAGCAATAAAAGTTATTTTTCCACGGAATCTTAGAGCAGCAGGCAGCACATGTGTGCGAGCGAGACAGCGAACGACTGTGACACATGCGTCTGCTTACCATGTGTGCATATTTGTGCGAGCGAGATAGGGAACTACTGCGACACAGGCATAAGTAAATTAAGTGTCGTAACACTCAGCTTTTGATTGAATATGTATAAATATGTGAAAGTGAGCTGCTATAAGCAAGCAAAGAATTCATATGCAAAATAAGAGTTTCAAAGGGGTTTTCTTTAAACACCTGTTATGTTCTTACTTTTATTTTAATCAAAGTATCTATTATCAAAATACTCTTAATATAGAAGCCTGTACAGGGTATTATACTGTCGAATGCGGTCGACTGTAGCCTTTTCGACTGGTTTTTCTTTTGTTTTTTGTTAATTTCTTTATTTATTTACTTATTATTCACTTCAGTTATAATCTTGTAACACCTTGGTTTATACAGTCATCAATTCACTTTTGAACACTAACCACAAATACTTTTATGTAGAATAAGTCATTAACATTGTATACTATATGAAAATACAGAACGCTGCTAAAACGAGATATATTTAGTATTATTCATATATTTATTTGCATATAAACTGCGGGAGTAAAGAAATATTATTTGAATAAAACAATGTTAATAAAACTGGTACCCGGCTTGCTAAAATTAAAATTAAATGCAGTGATTTATTTGTACTTGTTAAATTATTTATTATTTAAATATAACAAATATGTCAGCGTACTTTTAATAAATATATCGAAAGTACTGTCCAATTAATCTATAAGAGTTAATTTTTTAATTATATATGAACAATTTATACAAATAACATATTAAGGCTGCTATTTTAATTTATTTAATAGCGCAGTAAATTTGTTTATGCTCAGAGTCAAAGTTTTGCACAATAAACATTTAATTGGCTAAAGAAACAAGCTCAAAAACTATGCATATTAATAATAATTTATATTAATTAATTTGACTTATTATAATTAATTTTATTATCAATTATTTTTGACAATTTTGATTTATTCAAATTAAATCTGCAATTAATTATGGCCATTCTGTCACACTTAGTAGCAGAGTTATTAAGATTCATTTAACTGTTAAAACTTTCATCTCACATCTATCTATCTATCTCTTTCCCATCTATACATTCAGTTTCAATATCTATTTACACTCTCTTTGCTTTTGCTCTATTTCTTTGCTACTATCACGCTCTCTCTGTGTCTCTCTCACTTCAATGTCAGCTTCAATCTCATGCTTATTTCGCTCTCCCAAATTCTTCTCTTTCTCTGTTGCCTATGTCCACTTACTATCAGTTAAATTTGCTTTGTACAGGCGCCAATATAAAGCAAATTGCCAATTAATCATCGTAAAGAATAAACTGGCAATTTGGCAGGCAATAAGCAACAACTAAGTTAGTATTTAGTATATGTTTACAATCAACATTTCGACTTGTCCTCTTGTTTAATTGTTCAATTGTTTGTGGGGGGTAATAAATTGATTTATAAAATTCTAGCTAAAGCGGCGACTAAAATGTTAACGGCACTTCGTCATGTTTCAGACATTTTGATAGCGAAACCCCAATAACCGAACTCAATATTGATAAGTCAAGGGACTCAAATGCAGCACCCGCCCAGTATCAACTATCTAATCAATTATTTGTCGTTATTCTCGCTGCGATTAACCTTTAACATTTGAATTTACCCACTTGAAGTTGATGTAATTACGTGGATTTTGGATTTATGCGAATATAAAAGAGTCGAATGTATCGAAATCTTGAATAGAAATCATTAAAAACCTGCGATAATCTTTCATGGACACTCTGATAAGCGGAAATCAATAACAACTACAACAAGTGCTCAATGTAATATCCCTTTAATGCCTTGTCATGCCATATGCCTTTCTATACTATAGCGGAGACTGTCTCTAAACGGCAAACCTGTTCCGTTATCTCTTGATGCTTTGATTAATCAGCGCATCTCCATCAAATTTCCCACGCATCGAGCTAATGCCGAGGCCACTTGTCTAATTATAATTGAATTTTATAGGTCACATTGGATAGCTTACAAGTATGCGAGGCATACAAATGTTAACAGATCAAGCGAATGATTATTGAAATTATATGAATTGAATTTTATTATTATTATTATATATGCTAAACACGTGCCATACAAGGCTAAGACCATAAACAACTGTTTGTGCAGGTGTCTTAATATTAAAACAGCTGCTCGAGGAAGTAAATAAATCAGTTATATAGAAGAGTTATATGAATTCATCGTTAACATATGTATAATATATATATATGTATAAGTCTAATGCTTTACCTTGAAGCTGTCAAGGAAATCTTGATGTACTTTCACTTTACCGCTAAGCGAAATCAGTTAATACTTCTACACCATTCCAGTATTTCAAGTGCTCTGATAACACTTGAAACATGGAGGACATTCTCAATTGCAAATTCAAATAGTTGATATGACCTCATCCAGTAACATTAGCTGATTCCATAAATCTATTTAAGTTCTACTCCCAATAGGTCAAGCACAAAGAGAAACTAGTTTAAAGCTGTTATATGTAATTAATTATTAACTGTGGAGAAGCTTTAGCATGTGATTCTTGCGTGTTTAGTATTGTTTAATACCTTTTATAATAATAATATAATAACTTGGTAGCAATTAGAAGTAGTTCTCTTTAAGTGTTAAAAGGAAAAACAGTTCAATTTGATTGTTAGACTATTGTACTTTGCTTTAGACAACTATTCTCACATTATAAATTCTTTATTATGATAATTGCATATCAAACGCAAAATAAACAATGAAGTTGTTAAAGAAACTCGATTATATAACAATTAGACTCTTCTTTAAGTTGTTTGCTGCAATAAAAGCTACAAATGCAATTGAAATCATTTGTTTTCTAAATGTTTTTTAAATTAAACATTTCATTCGAATCGCAAAATCAACGCTGACTCTGAAGTTGTACAAGAAACTCAGTGAAGAAGCAGAAGAAGCAGAAACAGAAACAGAAGAAGAAGCAGAAGCAGCAAAGCAGAAGCAGAGGCAGAGGCAGCGCTGTCAGGCAATTGCACACGTATCTCATACTGAAGTAGATGCTATCTCTGTCGCACTTGTTGTCTGCATTATATGTTTTATTGTTATTATTTTTCAAAATGTTCTTGAGATAAACGCACACGTTGAACTCCAACCGCATTTGTGGCTTGTAAATTGCACAATTTTATGATTCTAAACGACAATAAAGTTGCTTAAGTACATTAGAATTACTTGAGTCATCTATTATTATTATTAATTGTATTTTTAAATATTTTATTGAAATGCTTAATTTTATAATTATATCAACATATTTTTAAATAATATTCACTAGCACACTGAGTGCTTTCAACACTTTATGCTATTTCCCCAAAAAGGATATTTATTATTATTATTGTTATTTTATTCACATACTTTTCTCTTATTCTGTTGCAAGTTTTTGGCGAATTCAATGTGTATCACAAGTGTTCCACTTTATGCACAAATTAACAACTGACTGAAACACCAGTAAAAGTTGCTAACGCTTACGGCAGACGGCTGACGGCTTACGGCCAAAAAAAAGCTAATTGAAACTTCAGAGTTAACAAAAATTCAACAACCGCGCGCGACGCGCTCCAAAGTCGTTCTGATCGTGCGGCGTTGGCGTTGAAATGCTTATAGCTTTTGCCTGGCTGCCGGCCAGTAATAATAATAACAACAGTAACAACAAAAGCGGTAACAACAACAGCAACCACAACAACAGCAATTTGTTAACAACTTTTTCTTAACGAAAGCGATCCAACGACAACACGGCGTTGTAGCATTTTCCCAACGCTCGATTTCCGGTTAAAACCGATATTTTCGTCTAGTCGCAATTTGGCCAAGACTATTTTATTCCTTCTGTTGGACTTGTAACAATTCGTTGAACCCACATTGACCGAGAGATAAGTTAAGCAGATTAAACATGGCTATATGAGCGACCTATGACGTCACATCGATTAGCTTTATGTCGCACACACCTCGCAATTTGTGGCTTGAAATGGGTATTTCGATTGGTTAGCTGATTGAAAGGTGTTTACTAAATTAGTAAATTAACGGATTTATATAACAAGAGTTTAGTTGCTTTCAATGTTAAGGAAAAGCCTGCTTCTTAGGTAACTATTCAATTATATTAGAAATTTAAAATTCAAATAACAATATTTAGGAACTCTTTAAATTATGATGTTGAGAAGCTTTGCCAAACTCTTCAAGCAATAGGGTATCTTACATCTAATTTAAATCTTCTGAATAAAAGCAGGGTATTTTATAGTCGAGCTTTAGACAGTTATTTCAATAGATAACTCAGATCAAATTGTTAGTGCCTTAACATTCATTAACAATTACATTTCTATCTTAGCTAAAGGGTATGTCTGATATAGGATATGTCACAGTCGTGCAACAGATCGCTTAAGCTGGTTGTTGTTTTTTTATGAGTCTTCACTGTCGTATGGCGCTCGTGCCATTGATTAGTCTTGCGGCTTTTGGGCCGCATATCAGAAATAACGTTGACAGCTTGTTAAACACATTTACAGCCCGCTTGCCCACTTGTAACCCACGGCCTGTGAGTATTTTTGATAAGAGCCAAAAAAACATTCAGACACGTTCGTCGAGGTTTAGTGATCCCCACCCCTCGACGGTTACAAATTGAGCAGCAACAACAACAAGTTTATAGTTGTAAAAATGTTGTTAAAATGTCAACCAAATATACGTCAAGTTTATAGAATTCGGGCCATAATATACAGACATATATATATGTAGGTATATATATCATTAACTTGTAATGAAGTTGACTTACAAACAGCCTATGGCTTAACCTTGACACAGTTACGGTTTTAAATAGTTGAAAAGAGTGGAAAATGCGTTAAAGCATTTTTTTACACAAAATGCTTCAAAAGATACTTGGGAAATATTAAAAAAGATACAAATATATCTGTGAAATTGATCTTGTAATTGATTGAAGATGAACTACAGAAATGTTATTGTTTTTTATAGGTGAGGAATTATTTAAATATTAAGAAGAAACGAATATTTCTACAGAAAAACTTTTGCCATAAATTAGATAACTAAATATTAATCAAATAAGAAATTAATGCAAATAAAATAAATTTAATAACAAATATTTACAATTGTTTATGGTTTATATTTGAATATAAATTAAATATTGATAAAATAAGAAACTTTTGAAACTAATAAATGGGCAAATTATATTAATCTAATAATAAATATTTATTATTGTTTGTGGTTTACATTTTAATATAATCTAAATTGTTCTCAAATAAGAAAATGTTGGAACTAATAAATGTGCAAATTATATTAATTTAAAATAATAATAAAAAAATTTTTTTTTTGGTTTATATTTAAATTTAATTTAAATATTGATCATATCATATTAAATAAATATTTATTATTGTTTGTGGTTTACATTTAAATATAAATAAAATATTTATATAAAATATTAACTTTTGGAACTAATAATTGTGCAAATAATATTTATGAAATAATAAATATTTATAATTGTTAATGATTTATATATAAATATATACTTGATAAAGTTTTTCTCTTATTATTTTTTATTTAAAATGTTTGCTTTTATTTCAGAAAACTAAATAAAGTTAGAAATTAAAATAGAATCAATGAAATGAATAGCTTCTTATAGGAATGATTAGACCCAGCAAACTTTACACAAAAATGAATTGTAAAAATATATGTTAATGCGAGTGTCCACTGTAAATGTCACATGACACAGTCCATTAAGACGCCTCGCAAGTGCCGTCTACGCATAGGCCGTCGTATAACGAGATTTGAGACGAGCCCAGTTATTTTCCATTACCCGCATAAACAACACTAGACTCTATGGCGAAATTGGCAATCGAAAATCAGAAATCTAAATTTAAATAGCTGCAAGTCAACATTGGCCAAACGACAACAGCATCTACTTGACCAACGGATAGATGGCTTCAAAGAATGACTCCAAAGTTCAGGCAATAGGCCTCGAACAAGATCAATGACTTGTGGTGTATGTTTTGAAAACTTCTCGAATGCAGACCAGCAAATGGAATAGCCTAGAAAAAACCAAAACAGCAAAACAAACAACCAAACTGAAACTGAAACAGAAACAGAAATAGTAGACAAACGTGTAAAAAAAATTGACCAAAGCAAGTTATAGACAAATTACATATGCAACAGGCCAAGCTGAAATTGAGAACCCAAACGAACTTAATCCAAGACAAGACAACACTCAACACTCAACCCAACACAATCCAATTCAATCACTTTTATAGCGCAATCCATGTTTGAAATTGAAATTTTATTAGAGCTCCATTACGGATTCAATTCACAGTTTCACTCAGAGATTATTTGACGTCATGAAGCATTAAGTAAGCCAGGGACGTCACAGAGCCAACTGCTCTAAAAAGCATATAGTATCAAAATTGACTGCTAATTAAGTTTTTAATCAATTATTTGCAAATATTTACACAATTCATTCACAACTTATTATTTAAGCCAATAATTTGTCGAATTTCTGTCACTTGCCGATAAATATTTTGACACCTTTACAGTTTGTCTATTGTCGTTTTATATTATGCTTAAATACCTTAGATAAATAGAGTTGACGTATGTTACCACGCGCAATATATATGTGTCACAATGGAGTCTACTTACACACACACATATATACACATATATATATATATATATATATATATATATATATATATATATATAAATAAAGAGATATATCTATTTATCGATTTCACTCTACACTCGCTTCATATCCATTTCATTTATGGTTTGCAGTTTGATTTATATTTCTGTCTATAAATAAACCTATATAGTAAATGTGCTGTACAACTGTGCTCTCCATCTATGATGATTGCATGAGATAAAAATCTAATAATAATAATGATAATAGTAGCCTTTAAATCAGCGGTTTATCTGCACTTTTATCTGCACATAAATCGTAGCAGATGTTCATGAAAATTTAGCTTTTTAAAAATAGAAACTCTTATAGTTTGTTTTTATGTAGTTAAAAGTTAGTTAATAAATGCATTAACTCATCATATTTATTGTCATTTAAGTTCTTTTCAATTTTCTACCTTTAATTTGATTTCTTTAAATATCTATAATAAACTATTAAAAAGTAATAATAGTTTTCAAATCTATTTGCTAATCGGGCATATAAAAAATAACAACCTATAAATGGATCTAAAGTCGATCAGAAATCCCCACTTTATGAGCTTGTTGTGGGAGATTTTGTACTGATTAGGAATAAAGTTTTTATAATACAGACTTTTGAGACTACGATGATTAAGTTGAGCCCAATAAAAACATAAATATTACCATTTAGCAATTCTACCAGATGCTTCACCTATTTTATGATCCCCCCTAATAAATGTTTCTATACTGCCATTAAAATAGTATTGTTCTCTTGAAACTGGTGAAATAAGCAGAGTACGAGAAAGTACCCGCATATAGTAGAGCTGGTTATATGGCTTCCTGAATGCGCAAAATGGTGCTTCATCTTGGCAGACATCTAGTATAAGTATAATCGACGGTGCCGAACCCCAAAGTCTGGTGAAACACGCATTTGGCAAGTGCAAAGTCGGCCTGTGTGGGCCATATAAGTTGATTCCCTTAATAATCATTGCAATTAAAGTAGGTAAAGGCAACCATTCATCTATGAAACATTTGCCAGACTTTCGGAAAGATAAGAGATAATTGCACATTATGACGATTCTCAACTGAGGCGAACATAACATTCATGTTGTGTCGACGACTTGATAACAGATTCGTTTAGGTTTTATTTTAGTTTATTCCCCTCTCTCCCTCCCCCTCCAGCACCCCACTTCTTTTCTTTTCTTTTATTGTCTTGAACTGTGCCTAGACCGTGGCATTATCTGGGCATATGTCTAAGTTGATAATCGGATTGCAAAGACATTTTTGCACTGGTCTTGTTTTGGATAAAGACTGAAGTACTTTCTTTCCCTTGACTTCTACACAACTGCAGAGGCGTCTCTCGCACTTGAGGAGGGATTGGCCACCCCTTAGAATTATTTGAGAATAGTTTTAGCCATTCTTGTTTAACAAATTATAGCAAATATATAATAATAAAATAGACTACAAAGTAAATCCCCCTTTTGAGCGACTGCTCTGTAGGCATATATAATTTATGATATTTTGTTTTCTAGCAAATATTTACCGACTTTAGGCACGAGAGACTCGTGACAAGAATTCACGATCGTATAACTTGCATAGCATATAGTTCAGACGATTAAAATGTGTTTACAGTTATTGCGGGGAGTTTTAAATTGAGGTATTATTCGAGGTATTTAACGATGAATTATGATAAGAATACTAAAAGGTGTTAAGCAAATATACATTTAAAATAATTTATCGTTTTTTGTATTTTTGTTACATAGTATATTTTACCTAAACAGCGAAACTTACGAAATCATTCAAATAGATAGTAGAGAATCTTCTTCTTTCGGAAGCTTACATTGCATTTGCTTTGATATACTACTCTTATACTTTAAAAGTGATATTAAGAGTTCTAACCTTCAAATTGTAATTACCAATCACACAGCTTGTTCTCTTATCCTCATACTTTTCAAGCGATTATTATGAATATATATCTGTATATAACTAATGATTTATAAAACGATAGTTGAGTGAGAGTATATAAATCTTAATACTTTGAGTTTATATATATAATTTTATTTTTAAATTAAACTGCTTATTTTGCAGTTAGCATACTCTTATATTTTTCTGCGTATAAGAAGCAATTCATTGAAAGGTACTGAAATTGGAATACTTATACTTTTACTTATAATCAGCATACTGCGAGTGTCTAAGTCTAGACTTCTACACTTATACTTTTCAAGGAATGTAAGCAACAATTATAAGAGTAGTAAAAACGCGATAATTTCATGCCGTTAGTGAAACTTGTAATATAAATATGATCATTACATTAATTTCCCCAACTATAATTATTAACTCTGATGAAACCTTATCATTTTTTGTATACAAAACCCTTTGCCATTTACCAAATAGAGTCACTGAACTCGTGATTGTTAAAACATCCATACAATATGTACGAGTACTTGTTTCCTTTTCTTTTAATTTTCGTTTTGGTTTCGACATTTTTTCGAAAGTTTCAATTTGTTGTGAAGAGTCTCATCATAAATTGTTGTTGTTGCTGCTACTTTGGCGACATTTACATTATTAACAATTTTCCATTAAAAATAACGAAATTGTAATGAACTGCCGCTGCCTGTCAGACTCGTTCGTTGAGCATCTGTAGGCCAGCCGAGTCGGGAGTATTTGTATCGCATAACAATGGGTTGTATTTTAATGCGGCTTGTTGAGTGCTCAGCGTGGCTTGCAAATTGTTTGTGACTTTGAAGCACCGCATGCGGTTGCATTTATTTAAACACCCAAAAGGGGGGTAACGTGGGGCAGCTGTGGTGCCTATGACTTTGATAAGAGGGGGAACACCCTTCTTGACATTTGCCTGCCGACTGCAAAAAGGCAAAGGCAGCTTGCAACGGGTTACTCAAGCGAGTTAATTATGAAAAATGTTTTTAAGCTTAAAATATAAAAAACCAACAGAGCATTGCCCCAATGAAATTTATTATACAAAATAATGATGAATTAAAAATGTTCTTCAAATATTCGAAATTATTTTATATTTACTTAACGTTCATGATGATTATTATAAATGATTTATTGAGAAATTGCCAATTAATACAGTTTTATTAGAGAAACATATAAAAATCTATGTGAAAAAGCTTTCTAATAAACATTTAAATACAGATTATCAACTGTTTATTAATCGTGGGAAATTAAATATTTAGAATATTATTGTCAACTTCCCGACTTAGTCAGCAGCCCTACAATTACCATAGTCTTTTTAACCATGAACTGCCCTTCCAGGTGCCTGATTCCTTTACATTATTATCGTCATTTACAATGTACTGCAGTCAACTTTGAAAAGCCTTTAACTACAACCATAAAGTAATTTGACATCGTCTCTAATGTGAGGTTTCCCACGGCTGCACTTTTAAAGGCCCATTATCATTATCAGCAGACTAAGCTCACCAGGTTTTTACTATTTATATAGACTTTTTGAGGAGATATTATTGAATAAGTTGCTCTTCAAATACGTGGAAATGTGCAACAGATAATAATCTATTGCTAAATTACTGATGAAATACTTTTAACAACGTTAAGTATCAAATCAAAATCATACTTAATCATGTACAGATAATTTATTAGATTACTGTAATCGTTATTATAGAGAATTTTGGACCTGCTCAAGAAGTAGTTGCCAGGTGGCCCTCTCAATCATATTTTGTTTTAAAAGTTATCATAACATATAAATAATTTCTATGCGATTTATTCGATTAAATAAATCATTTAGTAATTGGGAGGTCGTATTGTTTTACAGACTTTCTAGTATTGTAGTTTACTTTATACGTTTACACTCTCTTTTTAATTACAGGGTATATAATGATATTTTCTAAGCTTTGCATTCAAAACCATTCACTCAAACAGCAACAAAAGTTATACAAAACTATATTTCCGTCAACACAATAATCACGCAATGGCCTCAAGCGAAGAATGGAGACTGGAGAACGAACAAACATTTTGATCATAAACAGTACAAAATGATGTCATTAATGTTATTAAAAAAGCAGCTTATTAACATTGCCAAAAAGCGTAAACAGAATGCAAAAAGCAAAAAGCAAACAGCAACAAAAAGAATAATATAAATGAGAAAAATAAAAAAGAGAGAACAGAAAGTGGTACAAAAGCAAATTATGTAAAACAGGGGCTGCATGGGCAATGAATTAACAAACAAATCGTTTCGATTATATAGTTTTAATATTAATTGTATTTTATTGCATTATGTTTACCCACTCGTATTTTGTTTTATACACTATTTTCTGTTTTGTTTTTATGCACTTTTATTAATTTTTGCACGTTTTCACGTTATACACTCGACGACAACTCGACGTTAAATATTTTCACAAATTATTTGTCATTTTTACTTTATACCTGAGATTCACTTAAGATCCGCAACTGGAAAAGGAAACATTCGATGTGCTTATTAGCTTAATTTATTTAACATTCACGTTTATAAACATTTTTACACACTTGACGCGTCTTCATTTCTCGCGTCTTGTTAAATGTTGAAAGAAAAGCAAAACCCCGAATTAAATTGAATGTAAAGCGAACGAGTGAAGAGCCGTTGTAAAGATGCGTACGAAAGTAAATGACAATAAGGTGAGCTTAAGATAGATAAGCGACTAGCAGTTGCCCTGTTGCTACCGTTTCTCCCCTCTCTTTATAGCTGCACAGCAAAATTCTTGAGCTTCAATAAAGCTAAAGTATCTTCATTCTTTTAAAAACCTATATGCCGCTTTTTGACACATATCCAATTTTTAACAGCAATTTAATGTATATTTTATGGCTACAGGGTATATTAAGAAATTACATAAACCTACAAAACAGACACATATGTCATCACAATTCTCACTTCGACTTCATTGTTCCATTTGCACGCTTCTTTTGTGTGAATGATGCTCTCTTAATATCGTTCCGTTACATTTTTTGCGTTGCTGTGTTTGTGTGTGTGTGTCTGTCGCTTATACACTTATGCAAACACAAATGCATTTGACAAATACATATGTATGTATATTATTATTTTAAGAGCAGCTATTGCAGAGCGTTGGTTGTTCAACTATTCTTAATGTTGTTCTTAGTGGGCATATGTAACTAGTACTAATTATTTCTAGCAAAAACTGACAAATTTAAATTAACAAAGCAGACCTTTAAAAAAATTCAAAGTAATATTTTAAATACTTTGATGCATTTATCTATAATATCTATTATAAGCTCTACTTCGACTTTACCGATTATGTTATCAATTAATACTTTAAGTAGAAGAATATAAATTTTTTAATGATTCATTCAACTAATTACTACAAAATCAATATCTATTTGGCTATAGCTAGGCATCCACATCACGTTAAACTAAAGTGATTTGTTCAATTTTCTCGTTTTTTCAATTAAAAAACTATTTGAAATATAATAAAACAACGTGATTTAATGTGAGCATTACATTACATGGACCCTTTGAATACACTAAACATTTCGCACAATAATCTTTGACTCATAAATTGTAACAACGAATTTATGGATTAGATAAAGGTATTCCCAGAATTCATCATAAACAAATAGCATGTGAACGGAACGTGCCTAATGCCAGACAACTTTATTTATAAATTTATTTAAAGATCATCTAACTATTTATTCTCGTCTTGGTAAAGTGCGAATTTGTAGTTAGAGCTGTAGTTCAATATTTAAATCATAGGGAATTCCATTTTCCATTTTCATGTACCATTCGATGCAAGTTCTCTAAGTGCTATCCGAAGTTAGCTGTAATCCAAGGTTAACGGGTTAAGGTCAACAAGTATATGGTAAATTTACCTGAGTAAGCAATTAAGCAATTTGTTGACTGTTAAAAAAAAGGTACATACATAATAAGAGAGTATGATTTACAGTGGGCTGTCGAGGTTTTAATACTCTTTTCTTAAGCTTAAAATAATACTAAACATCTGTTTCATAATTTTAAGAGAAGAAAAGGTACAGAGGAATCATCGGAAAAAGTCAATACAAAGAAATATGTTGGGCTTTATATACAATAACATTAAAGAGAGAACTTCAACGAGGTAGAAATCTTACAAATTTTCAGCTCGTAAACTTTGAAGAGAGTTTAATTCTTATAGAAGAGATGTACCCTCTGCATGCGCGTAAGGTATAACTACGATGAGCTTTATATAGATTTCTTTCCCACACATTTCAAATTAGCAATTAACCAAAAGGCAATTGCAAATAATTGAGCTTGTACGTAAATGTATTAAATAATTGCATTGTATTGTTGATAACCAAAATGAAAAAGTTTAATTTATGGCATTAATTGTCCATTTGGTAACGGGCCATGGCCATGGCTGTCAGTCTATCTGTCTAGTCTATCGGCCTGGTCTATCCGTTCGGATTACCAATTTCAATATTTTGCCGGAAATTATTTGCCGTATGTTTTGCTGTTTGCTTTGATAAATGAAAACCCATTCTCTACTCGCATTTTGTGGTTTTTCTTTTGTCAAATGCACATAATGTTTATTAATAATATGTCATGATGCATGACAAAATCAACAACAACAAAAAACATGATTAAATTAAAATGAAAAACTGGAATGATATAAAGCATCAACATTTATAGATATTGTTAGAGAGTTGCATATAATTAAATCACTTTAATGACAGACATAATTACAGTCGTAGAGTGTTTCATAAATGTCTGGCATATTCTTCTAATACAGCATTGACTAGGCTTAAATTATAGGGTATTTTGATATTACTGGTGATTTTATTACACAGAGATGTCCGAAGGAAACTCAGCAAATATAAATAGAGAAAAAATATATTTATTTTCTTTTTGTTTCAATTAAAATTATCAAAAGTTTAAAGTTTGGTAAGACCTTTTGTAATATATCTAGGTGCTTTTGGGCCCTGAGTATAAAACTAGGAAGGAATCCCATTAATAAGTTGTTCAATTTGTTTGTTGTTGTTAAAAAGACAAGCGTTCAGTTGAGCAGACACTACAGTGTAATACCCTGTACCACTCACTATAAAAATATACATAATTTTTTGCTTTTGGACAAAACAAGAACATTTTAATAGCAAGCACAGAGAAAGCCCTGCAGAGAGCCCACGGACCTTTGCTAAAAATGCAAGCGAGCCTGCTGCATTAACCATACACATTGGTATTTCTGTCAATGTCTATGTCTGCAGCGCCCGCATGTTCGGGTGTTTGTATGAGCAGTTGAGCGACCCAAAGGTAAAACGCTCCACTGCTTGCTCTCACCAAAGTCTAGGCATTTGTGTGTGTGTGTGTGATCAGCTATGCACGCTCACTGTTGGGAGCATGCATTTATGTGTAAGCAGACGCGCTTAGCATCCACAGCTCTGTAATCGAAACAGTGTCCAAAGAGAAAATCGTAGAAATTCAGCACACATACACTCAGATATATTTATGCATTTATTTATTCGTTTATTTCAATATCAAAGTTAAATATATCCCTGTGCAGGGCATTAAAAAACTCATAAAAGTAATGATTATTTCAAGTTGCTAATTACAATTTTATTGGAAGTAACGCCTTTTTCTTGGCTCACTAATTCATTTGTTTAGCAAAATTATATATTGAAAAGCAGCTGCATTATATCCCGAGTGTTAATAAGTATTACATGCCGTCGGCTTTTTATAAGCCCCTCAAAAATAAACTATACAATTTAAGAATATATAATAATTAACTTTTCTGTAACACGCGAGCCTTAATATCGGGTTTGTTTTTATAATTAAACTTGTTATTTTATTGGATATTGTGGCAGCCTGTCACTACGAGCGTTAATGAGAGCGGAGAGCATACTGGCTCTCATTGAGTCAGTCGTGTATATACATTTGTAGGGTGCGGATCGCACCGAAGAAATAATAAATATTGTTTTGATATCTTAGTAATTGCGTGCAGTTGGTTTGTAATTATTGGGCAATTTGCAGGTCATTACATTGGCGACGAGAGAAAAAAAAAAACCGGAAAAAAATAGAAGAAGACCGATAAAGAATAAAAATTCGTTTCGGCTGTATGTGTGTTATGTTGATACATATGTACATACATATAAAAAAAAAATGGAAAAAGGTGTGGCCACTTAAATGTAGCCTAATTGTGGCAGTTTTAATACAGCCTACGAAAATAAGAAAATAAGATAAAATGAATATGTGGCCACTTAAATGTAGCCTAATTGTGGCCGTTTCGATACAGCCTACGAAAATAAGAAAATAAGATAAAATGAATATGTGGCCACTTAAATGTAGCCTAATTGTGGCCGTTTCGATACAGCCTAGGAAAATACTAAAAAAAAAAAAAAAAAATTGCGCGTTATTACGGCCTTTGTAATAGTTGGTCACTCTAAACATATTTTTCGAAGTAGCGTGGGCGCAAAGTTACATTGAGAATCGAATAAGAAGAAAAGGAAAAATAAAACAAAGTAATGGCCGAACTTAAGCCATTTCTATGCAATAGCATAGACAAATCACTCTGGCGCTCCGAATGGGAGGTCTGGTTGCGCGCATTCAACATATATGCGGACAGCGAAGAGATCAGTTCAACTCTTAAAAAGCGCAATAAACTTCTGCATTTGGGAGGTTCACAACTGCAGTCCATTGTTTATAACTTGCCAGGAGCGATGGTCCCTTATATTCCAGAGGAGCAGAACGATGTCTTCACACCTTTGGTGGAAAAATTAAATGAATATTTTTCGCCGATACGCAATTCGGTATTTGAGCGTCATTTGTACCGTGGCATGACACCGCGGGATGGAGAATGTTTCACCGAGTTTCTTATGCGATTGCGTCAGCAGGTGAGGAAGTGTAATTTTGGCACTTCCAAAACAGAAATAGAAGAGATCTGTCTCAAGGATAAACTAATTGATTCTTGGGCACCGGCTGAGCTGAAGAAAAAGTTGCTGTCAACTGAACAGTCCTTGGAGGGAGTCATATCTGCTTGTCTAATTGAGGAACAGGTGAGCAAGCAGACGCAATCAATGTCATCAATGCCATCAACTGGATGCTCAGGCTCTATGGTCAATAAGATTGCATCGCGCACGGCTAAATGGAACAACACCAAAGTAGAGTGCGGCAGATGTGGTCGATATGATCATGATTCAAATAGTTTGCTTTGCCCAGCGAAAAATGCAAAATGTAACATATGTTCCAAAGTCGGGCACTTTGCTAAGAGATGTCGGACTACTGTGAAGAGATCCGGCGGAAATTATCGAGGAGGTACAAAGCGGCGCTATGTAGATGAAGCACCGGTCCGAGCAGTGAGTAATGGTCAACAATTTCACAATCCCTGTTTCCGAGTTGCGAATGATTGTGACATGGGCGAAGTCATTTCCTGCCGAGTTGGTGGCTTACCAGTTAGCATGGTCATCGATTCTGGATCCAAATATAACTTATTAAGTCAAGATGATTCGAATTATCTACAAGAAAAAGGCGCTGCTATATTAAATCTGCGAACTGAGTCGACAAATCAATTTCGGGCATATGCTGCGGATCAGTTGTTACAGATCTCATGTGTGTTTGAAGCACCGATTGCAGTTGGAGGGAATGCTGAGTCTATTGCAACCTTTTATGTCATAAAAAAGGGTAGGCAATCGTTGCTTGGTCGCGAAACAGCCATAAAACTCAACGTGTTGAGACTGGGCATAGCTATAAATAGAGTCGAAAAGTTGGAACCTTTTCCAAAGTGGAATAATGTATCTATTCGGCTGTCAATAGATCCACATGTTAGGCCCGTCAAGCAACCAATGCGACGCATCCCAGCCGCCATTGAGGACAAGGTAAAAGAAGAGCTAGAATCGGCTTTATCTCAAGATATAATAGAGCCAGTACACGGACCAAGTGAATGGATTTCTCCAATAGTTATCGCATTCAAAGGTGATGGGAATATAAGGCTGTGCATTGATATGCGTCAAGCGAATAAAGCAATTCAACGGGAAAATTACCCATTACCAACATTCGAGTCGTTTTTAACGAAGCTGAAGGACGCTAAGTATTTTTCTCGACTGGATTTGAAGAGTGCGTATCAACAGTTGGAATTGCATCCAAATAGCCGAGAAATTACTACATTTATAACACCACAAGGACTGTATAGATACAAGCGTCTACTCTGCGGTGTTAACTCAGCACCTGAGATATTTCAAAAACTGCTGGAGGAACGATTAGCGAAATGCCCGAATGCATTAAACTATATAGATGATGTAATTGTCTTCGGAAGTTCATTGGAGGAACACGACAAAATGCTGGAGATGGTAAAAGTTATTTTCAAGGAAAACAATATATTTCTCAACAAAGATAAATGCGTATGGAAAACACAGCGACTTAAGTTCCTCGGGCATATATTATCTGACGCAGGCATTTCTGCTGATCCAGAGAAAGTACAAGTAATTACAGCATTCAGGCCACCAAAGAACAAAGAGGAACTTCGTAGTTTTTTAGGCCTGGTCACGTACGTGGGAAGGTTCTTGCCAGATTTGGCAGATACAACAGAACCGTTGAGAAAGTTACTCAAAGCGGATGAGAAGTTTCTGTGGAACCAACAAGAACAGCAAGCATTCGACAAATTGAAAATTGGAGTTTCACGAGTTTCGGAGTTGGCATATTTTAACGTGAAATTAAAAACTCGTGTAATAGCTGATGCTAGTCCTGTAGCGCTGGGAGCGGTCTTAATACAGTTTGATGTCGAAAATAATCCATTTATCATATCGTTTGCAAGTAAGAGCCTTTCTGATGTTGAGAAACGATATTCGCAAACGGAAAAGGAAAGTTTGGCATTGGTATGGAGTGTTGAAAAATTTCATTACTATGTTGCTGGTCTGGAATTCGAGTTGGTAACTGACCATAAGCCATTGGAAGCGATTTTTAAACCAACTTCTAAGCCTCCAGCTAGAATTGAGAGGTGGTTATTACGTCTACAGGCATACCGTTTCCAGGTGATATATAAGTCTGGGAAGGAAAATATTGCTGACTCGATCTCACGCTTATGTGACATTTCAAGTACCAAATCATTTGATTGGGGTGGAGAGGAAAACATATTCCATATGATTTCAATTTCTACTCCCACATCTTTAAATATATCTGAGATTTCCGAAATGAGTACAAGAGACGAGGAAGTACTAGATGCTATAACATGCCTGGACAATGACTGCTGGAATTCTGCAGCAACTAGCCCATATTATCCGTTTCGCCTGGAGCTGTCGAGTATTGGTAGTATTCTATTAAGAGGAAGCCGTCTGATCATTCCCCAACAACTACGACAGAGAGTTTTAATACTAGCTCATGAGGGACACCCTGGAGAAGCAGCAATGAAAAGGCGACTGAGATCAAAAGTATGGTGGCCAAAAATTGACAGGGATGCAGAAAAATTTGTCAAGGATTGTCGTGACTGTATATTAGTATCTTTACCAGATAATCCAGTCCCAATGAGACGTCATGCATTTCCGAGTAGCCCATGGGTATGGGTAGCCACTGATTTGTTAGGACCATTGCCAAATAATGAGCACTTGCTAGTTCTCATCGATTACTATTCTAGATACATAGAAGTAAAATTTGTACAATCAATAGGATCGAAGGTGCTTATTGAAGAGATGTCCGAAATTTTTAGTAGATTGGGGTATCCAAAAAAGTTAAGAACAGACAATGGCAGACAATATGTGAGTGTAGAGTTTAAAAAATATTGTGAGACGAATGGAATTGACCTCATTACAACCCCTCCATATTGGCCTCAAGCTAATGGTGAGGTAGAAAATATGAATAGGTCATTAGTAAAGCGGTTGAAAATAGCACATGTGAATGATAAAAATTATAGACATGAGATTCAAAAATTCATACTAATGTACAATGTCACTCCCCATGGTACTACGGGCTCGCCACCATCCGAGCTTATGTTCAATCGCACAATTAGAGACAAGATTCCGGGAGTTCAGGATATAGTAGGGGAAGTGGGAGAATCTGAAGAGAGAGACAGAGATTTCATTAATAAGGAAAAAGGAAAAGAGGTGGCAGACAAAACTAGAAGAGCCACGGAATCTAAAATACAACGGGGAGATAAAGTAGTGCTAAAGAACGTAATTTTTCCTAACAAGTTAACTCCTAATTTTGATACAACAGTCTATGAGGTAATTCAGATAGATGGAAGCGTAGTAAAGATATCGGGAGGAGGTAAAACGTATTTGAGAAACATAAGTCATGTTAAAAAGATCTCAGGGGGTTCTAGTTTGGGCATCGAATCTTCTCAACAGTTGGATGGCAGCGAGCAAGAAAATGGTGCCTCACTTGGAATACTGCCACCACCGCTACCACAAGCCGAATCAATTCCCGATATCTCCGTGGAGCCGCCTGCAGACGCGCAGCAGAACTTGAAGCTGAAGCTGAAAAATATTGGAGGGATGTGGCAGCCTGTCACTACGAGCGTTAATGAGAGCGGAGAGCATACTGGCTCTCATTGAGTCAGTCGTGTATATACATTTGTAGGGTGCGGATCGCACCGAAGAAATAATAAATATTGTTTTGATATCTTAGTAATTGCGTGCAGTTGGTTTGTAATTATTGGGCAATTTGCAGGTCATTACAGATATAATACGTGTTTTACCATTTTTAAGTACTTGTTTTCATTATTTTGTTGTTTTTTATTTTTGCTTTTGCTGTCAATCAACAAATTTCAATTAAGTGTAAATGTGTTAAGTCTGGTTTTGTTTTATGATATCTAGATTTTGTTTTGTGCTCAGTTGGGTTGGTTGCAAGGACAGATATTTGAACTATATCCCTAGAGCTTTTTCTATATTTAAATGTATTTAAATATATAAAATAATAGTATTTAATATAAATGTTTGTAGTAAATATATTCAATTACTCAAAGGTAAAGGAAATTATTTACTCTAGTGCAGTTCATGGGAAGTGACTTAAGCGCCATCTAGCGCCTGTTGCCTGCAAGCTGCTTGTGTGTGAGTTTCAATAAGTATAGCTTATACTTCCTCTACTTCTCGTCATTTCAGCTCTTACCATGTCTCAGCGCTTAAATAACTTTCTATTTCTTTGTCTAGATGCCATCGCTTTGTATTCCCGCCTCGTCCCACTCACTAATTAGTTATAATAAATTACAAATTGTTGCCATTTTATTATGCATAGCCAATTTGCAGAGAACTTGGCGAAAATGCAAATAAGTTGAGCATGTTTGGCTCCTCCGAATCAATGGATAGGCTCGCAGAGCAAGCACAGAACAAAACATGCCACAAATACTTGACGTTGCCCTCAAGCAACCTCTTTCCTCTGTCCCCTGTCCCCTGTCCCCTGTCCTCTGGCCCCTTCCCTTGTTTGTAGCAGCCCGTACATGCCTTAACAAATAACTTAACAAGTGATTAGCCGCAGAAAACTTTACAGCAGCATCAAAGTTGCCTTCGGTTACTTTGGCTGCCAAATTATACAGCACACTTTTAGGCGTATTTCAAGCATAAATTATTATATGAAAAGGGGTAACATTATTCGTTAGTTTCAACTCCCCCACCCCTTAAGGGGGGAAGAGTATGGTTGCTAATGAAAATGCTGTCTGCATTCATTTGCCTATGCAATTTTCCTAATGACGAGAGAAAACTTAAAGTGATGGAAAATTGTGAGCTCGCAAGCTGCAATTAAACCAAATGCTAATTGCAGTCAATTGTCCACCTATTTATATGAATTACATAGTATCTACATATATAGTACATCATATATCGTACCTCGTATATCGTACCTCGTATATATCGTATATCTTATCTTGCATCTCGCTCTATCCAATTCACAGCTCGCCTCAGAGCGTCAGGTGCCTCATGCGGAAGTGCGCTTTGAGTACTCGGTAAGTCCAGTAATTAGTTGCAATAGTGCTATCTATCCGGATATGTCTGTCTGGCCATTAAATGGGTATTGTGTCTATTTATTTGGAATGGGACCAGACAATGAATTGACCTCTCTCTCTTTTTCTCTCTCTCTCTCTCTCTCTCTCTCTCTCTCTCTCTCTCTCTCTCTTTCTCCCTCTCTCTCTCTCTCTTGGTTTGCCAAGTGCAATCACAATTGTTCCAAGTTCAACAATGTAAAGTGTCAGACACAAGTTAGCTGTACTCATAGCTCTAATTATAAGAATAAATATTGGGTGATGTGACTGGAAACCCGGTTAGAAAGCTTCTGAAAGAGGTATTCTAGTAATGCTAGTATAATTTTACTAATATATATTTCTCTGTAACATATATTTCTATACATAAAATAGAAATAAAATATAAAATTGTCTTTCTATTCCAACGATTCTTCTACTCATGAATATAGAACAGACTTAGAGTAATTATTATAAAAATATTCTTTAATATGATATTAAAAACAAGGTATAGAAGTTATTGAAAGACCCTTAGAAAGCCTTGTAAGTATAATAAATAATGATATGTGAGTCTTCATACTACTGTAGCTAACTTCTATTCTACTTATATAGACTCTATGAGTTATGGCATAAGTTGAGAGCACTTCTTATAAGAAGATTCATTAAGATTCAGTCTTGACAGCATAAGTAAATCTTTTCCTCTCAGAATTATCTTTGAATTTATTTCAAAACAGCTGTTACTGTATCTAAGATCAACTTATCAGCATTGCATTCCTTGGATACTTCAGATCAATTCATCGAATAAGTCTGATAAATATTTATTTTGCAACACATACAGACACGATAATATATGGAGCAATCAAAGAGCAATTCCTATAATAAACATGATTAATATTTAATTAATACAGGTCTATAAATGTTGTGCATGAGTCCCAGTCATTATCTTTTTCTATTATTCTATGTTGATCTATATCTAAGGTCAACTTTTATCACTCACGTTATTAGCATAACAACTTCAACATCTCAGTTGTCTTTTACTCATAGAACATGATAAATGTGACAGTTGTTTTATTGCTATTCATTTGTTTACCCGAATGACTTTCAATATTTATAGATCGCTTGAGCAACTTAAGTGTTGTTTTGATTTATTTGTCTGCTATATTTCTCTGAGATTGGCCCACAAAAATGCTTGAAGCATTAGAAATGCTCTAACAAACTGCAAATTATTCGAAATACTACAAAATATTTGTATTTATTGTTGTTATACGAGTGTGAGTATTCGATAAAACTCAAGTATGAAGAAGTATGAATGATATTTGCAGTTTGGTTCGGTCATAACCAGTTTTTAACTTGTTTAAGGCAGTGTCATTGACGTTCAGTTTAAGCCATATACACTTTTTATGGCTTTGTAAATAACAAAAAAATATAAACAAATTTACAACAAAAAATATGAATTGAAGCTGTAAAAATAGATGTTATAACAATATTATAGCATTTCAATTAGAGATTTACTATTAATTTCTTCATTATAAATATTTTAAATTAATTATTAATGAATTAATTTGTTTGAATTATATTTAAAGCCATGGAACTTAAAGCTGCAATACTGCATTTAGCTGTGCTAATTTTGCTATAAGCTGCTTTAAAGTGTTATACTCTAAGCAGCACTGTAAATATTTTATTTCCAATGAAAACTGTTAACTTACTTTTGTTATATATGCTGTTGCGTAGGATTTTAAACTGTTATACAGGATTGTGTTTATCCAACTGTAGCAATTTACAACACTGCAAAGTTTAGCTGACAATTTCTCGACTGGGCGCCTAAACTTGCAATTTCACACAGCAACGCATCGATTGTTATTACTGTTATTATTACACGTATTATTAATAACAAATTAATGAACAAAAAAACACCTTTGGACGCCAGCTGGCATGTGGAAAATGCGAACCGAGTGCTGCGAGCGTTGGCGATGAACTCGCGCGAGACGCAGACAAAAGATTCGCCAAGTTCAGATTCAGATTCAGATAGGGAATAGAGAATACAGAATAACAAGAATTAACTGTGAATGACAACAAAAATCACAACCACAATAACAATAGACTACTACAGCTACAAAACATTTCATAATTAAGTTTCAGCAACATTAAAACTGCAAATAATTGAATTTGCAAATAATTCTAAAATTTCGTAATACTTGAATATATATATATATAAACAATTCTGATCTTTTCTTCTCTTCAAATACAGAATATAAATTACTTACATTTTATTTGAACATACAAAAACTTATTTGCAACAATTGTTATGCATCTAAAATGCAACTTTAGCTTAAGTCTATATATCAATATTATTTGAAGTGTACATTAGCAAGGCCCAAAGCAAACATCAGAGAACTCTAGAGAGCTGGCCCACCCTTGAAGGTCATTTGCTGGCGAACATCGCCTTACATGGGATACTGACTGCGCTGCTTGGAGGTGGAAGGCAGCATTGTTTGCTGAAGTTGTGCTTGTGGATGCTGGGAGTCGTTTGTTGATTTGCCGCCTTGCTTTTGGTAAACCAGACCGGCTACTCCGGGAATGGTGTTGCAGCCCACGCAGGCGTGCAGTGTCTCATGGATGAATATATCACAGTCGAGGCAGAAGAACTGATTGCAGTAGCCGCACTTGAAGACGCTTTTGTCCGCATTCGCGTTGAGCACTTTAATGCAACTGTAGCACTTGCGCAGACCACCGCATTCGGGAACTTCCAGCGGAACTGCTTCAAATGGCAGCTCCTCGAAATTGGGCACAGGGAAGAGATGATGATAGGAGCGCGCTAAATGAGGGGCAGAGACGAGCGTGAGGCCACAACATTGGCACTCCACGGGCAGCTCACAGTACTTGCTGTTGCATTGTGGACAATGGTGACCGGTGGTGGACAGTTCGCTGGGCTCCTCCAGATTCTCTATATGGCACATGCACATGGAGAGTGGGGCGTCCTTTCCCTCCACCTCGCTTTTACTGTGCGGAAAGCCCATGCGTATAAGTGAATTGTCCTGAGTCTTGGCAGCCGGCGGTGGATCCACCTGGGACAAGAGCTGATCACGATAATGCGAATCATCCAACACAGCGCCAAAGGTGCCCGTCGTTTGCTGCGTCAGATAGCGACAAATATGAATTTCGGCTGATAATGAAATAACCGAACAGCGTATGCGTTCCTTTTTTAACTCATCGATAGTTTGATTGATGTCCACAGGATCGCAAGTGGTCAGTGAGCCCATAATGATGACAATTTCCCGCGATGCATGCGAAGGCACCACCTTCAGTGTCTTTAGGGCCAAATCCAATCCATTTTGCAACGACGGTTCACTCGTCAACGAAACACGAGCCAAGCTGCAAGAGATAGAGCGGCGTTAAAAAGATCTGTAAAGGAACCCGGAGAGATACTTACTCTTCCAGAGCCTTGAGGTGCACTCGCGAAGTACCCGTTAGCTCGGTTATCTTCTCGGCACGCTTGGCTTTTAGCGCTATAATGCCCAGCTGGCTGATAGGATTCTGATCGAAGAACTCCTCAATAAATATCTCCAGCAACTTTAATGTGCACAACAGACGCGTGGGCTTCAAATCGGGAACGCTCATAGACTCGGAGCAATCCAGGACAATGAACATGTGCCGCATCATACCCAGGCGATTTTGTTTCGTCTTCTCAGCCTGTCGCTTCCTCTTCGCTTTCTGGATAATGTCGGCAATGGCACTGTCCAGCAGCCCATCATCATCCTCCTTGATGGCTTCCCTGCAATGCAAAGGAGAATCTTGAGAAAGAGAACTACGATGAATAACTGTGATTCGGCCTTTTACCATGTCTTTTCGTATCCCGTCTCCCAGCGATATTCCTTTTGATCGTCCTGCTCATCATCGGCCATTATGAGTTCTTATTTATGTAAAGTTGTTGTAATAATTACAAAATTAAACAAAGCCGTCTGCACCTACAATATTAGGCCGGCAAACAAAAAAGTGTGTACACAATAAGATAAAGTGAAAAACGTGCAGATGAAATACGTAGAGTTGTCATTACATCTCATATTCGAAATATATGTCACAATATCTGGGCAAGAGATTTTAAATAAATTAAAAAAGGAAATTATAATGTTGTAAATATCTAAAATCTTCCAGCTAAAATTTTTTAACCATATTTATAATAATTTTTCATTAACTGACAACTAAACAGTGCTGCCACATTGACAGCAAAGATACACCACGACACGCCATTGGCTTACAGAGGGCTACAAAACTCGGACGAACGGAAAAAGGCGCTACACCGCTGAGCGAGCATATACGACTTAACCAAAATAATAAATCCAAAAAATCTGTGGGAATTTAAATGCTACCGCCATTTAAACTTTTATAATTATTTAGAAACTTAAAGTAAAATATTTTTACATTTAAGAAACAATTGTTTGTATTGTGTTTTATATATGCCCCTATATGAGAAAGGACATACAAAAGTCACCCTAACCATATCCCGAAAACAGAACTGGCCACTTCGTTCAGTTGTACAAACTTTTTGGCATTCAGAGTTGGCGCGCGTGCAATTGTGAACAGCGTTGCTCGAGTTGGAGAATAAAAACAGTTAAATATAAATTAGTTGTTCAAAAAATACCAATATTATATTTTTGTTTAAAACTCATTTTTTATGAAGGTGTGTGAAATGAAAGCCTAACGCAAACTCATAAAAATACATGTGAAAAATGCATACAGAAATTAACCACAAACGGGCGCACAATGCAAATTTAATGCTGCAACCTAGCGAGATAATTGTTTGTATTGCAGTGAATTAGATACAAAGCATATTAAAGCCATTAAATCAAACATTTCTGTCTGTCTATGTGAATGGTGTGTATTCATTCATTTAATTCATCATTTGCAATTGCAAATTCAGTGTTCGGCTTTTTGCCCTGAAGTGGTGGCTGGCTTATGATAAGAATAAAACCAACGACTTGGCTGTTGCTATGTATTCATAACTAAATAATAAGTGTTTTCCATCCTTATTAAAAGTTTATGTTGTGCTGTTGCATTTTTCGCGCCCGGTTTTCTCTGTTTTGTGCGTCTACACTTTGTGCGGGTGTTCGCTGCATTTTTGCTCATTACGCTTTGTGCTCGCCTTTCTTCCTAGGCGCTGTAATCTCCGCAACCATTACATACGAGCAATAGTCACCACAGTCGGTTGCCATTTGTTAACGTTGCCACATCGTTGTATAAACACACCACGGCACTGTACTTTTTTTTTTTTACTCGCATGTGCGTGTGTGTGTTTGTGCGCGTATTTCCCACAGTTTTTATTTGTTTTTAAATTGAATAAAAGTATTTCAAATTGTACACTTTTTAGCAACAACGTTGGTGTGGTGTATAATGTTGGCACAGGAGATTGCACCAACGGAAATTGGCAAACACGCAAATATCATTAGAGGTAAGCGAATGAAAAAAAGGCAATAAAGGAAAACAAAAAAAAAAAAAATAAACTTCCTCTCCGAACTCAGCTGCCCAGGAGGAATTAGCCAACATGGATGTGCTCGTTTGTGGTCGCTGTTTGCGCGCCTTTAACTTTGTGGAAGAGTTCCGGTCGCATAAAGAGGATGATGCCTGCGAAAAAGAAAACTCAAATTTAAAAGAATCACTGGATACGAAGCCCACAATCTGGGCATTTACGCTATGGAAAGCCACACAGCTGCACACACGCAAGGGAAGCAACTCTTCGAATTCTTGGGCACTCTATCAGCACTGGGTGAAATTGGAGGAAAGTGTACGAGAGCCGTGGATTGTTGCCGGCAGGACAATACAGTCCTTTGGCAAAATCGGTCACGGCCAACTTCAGGATATGCCAGTCCGCATCACTAAAACTGTTGTCAATCCCAACAATAATAATAACAACAATAGCACTGCGAATAGTAACACATCATCCAGTGTTTCACCCACAAGAAGTAAGAATTAAGGATTTATTTCAAATGTTTTCATATTTATGTTGATTTGTGAATAACATGTCAGATTTATTTTCACTTTAATTCTAAAACTGTTTCTCTTTCTATATAGAATCTCCCGCGGGCAAATTGCCGACAGTCGCTTCACAGTTAAAAGATACAGAAAACGAACGACCCAAATCCAAGCCGGGAACGCCTACACCAACAGGCGCCTCAGCACCAGCGTCAGCAGTTGGCGTAGTCAAGAATAACAATCGGATTGCCATACGCGTCGATCCAAAAACAGAACAGCGGACGGAGGAAGCAGTAGAAAGTATTGTGGCGAAACGTTTTAATCCACGGAGGAGAACCCACGAGTATCTGGTGAAGTGGATTGATCGATCGCACAATGAGAACACATGGGAAGTGATGGCGAATCTGGAACGCGTGCCCTACTTTCTACAAATGTTTGAGAAGCAACTGGCACGCCAGAAGCTTAAGCGTGAAAAGAGTTTAGACGCACTGAAGCGAATGCAGCAGGAAAAGCAGCAACAGGATAAACAGACAACGGTAGTTACTAGCAAAACGGACTCAGCACCACTTAGCCCCCAATCTTCAGCGGCTGTTTCGCCCAATTCTTCGAACATTGCGGCGTCACGTCCATCGCGCACTTCTAAGACCAAAGCCATGGATCAATTCAAGCAGTGGGTTAACGAGAGCGGTGGCGGCGAAGGCTCCACATCGCCCTCCTCCGCTAACGAAGATGAGTCTGCCACGGAGCAGGATTGGTCGACGGCCGCATCAACGCCAATGGCCATAAAACGCAAACTAAATCATACGGATTCCAGCGCCGAAGGCTCTGGTCTTAATGCCTCCAATGAGTCCATGGAACTGGAAGATCTTGAGGAGGACTTAATACCATCGCACACGGTGAAGCGGTTAAAAAACGGCGGAAGTTCCGTGCAGTTGAATAAGCCCAAATTACAAACATCGATGCCAACAACGACGGCACGGATCAATGGCAACTCCTCATCCTCTGCCCTTAGCGAGAAAGAGCCTAAAATGGGCGAAATCATCTACACGGATGACAGCACCAGCACGGGCATGTTTCGTAAGCCCGAAATGCCCAATACCATACAAACAGTAAGTTTACAAATATATTAACACTTATCGATATATTTGTAATGGGAAATATATGTGTGATAATATATCGATCATAATTACTTGTGCTTATCGAAAACCAATATCGATTTATATTATTAACGATCAAGTGATCTTGAAATCGTAAACTAATTGTGATGTAATCGCTTAGTGAATGAATCTATCTTTTAGTTCGGAAATGAGTTATGGTTTTCTCAAATAATATAATCGTCAATGATAATCACCAATAATCGAAAGGCATTGTTATCGAATATAATATCCATATTACTATGAAACAATTAGTTTGGTTTTCATCTGTCCGATTCGTTATCGGAAACAATTTCTTATCGATTTCGAACATAATATTATATCGATTTCTAATTAAAATATTTATTCTCTTCTATTTTCCCCTGCAGAAACGTCAAAAAACCGAAGGCCCGGTGCGGTATTTAACGCGATCCGAGATGACCAGCAATAGCAGAGGAATCTTTCGTATAGACAATTCAGAGACTAGCGCTGTTTCGCCAGTTCACAAGAGCAATCCTGCAGCCTCTTCAGCGAACCTCCCCCCTGCCAAACGCATGGCAGTCGCTCGAGCCTCTGGCAACAGTTCACCAGTGACTGTTGGCCAGCGTCCGCATGTGTTGCGCACATTTGGACAAGGAGCTCCGTTGCAACGTCGTCCAGTGGGTGCTAGCAATACAGCCACCCCACTGCGACAAGGGGTACCGCCCACTCGAGCCGGACCACCGGTTAGCAGTGGTCGCATGGTTGTGGCACGCGCCAACACGCCACAACAGCGGTCGGTGCCAGGCACCAAGGCTGTTACGCCAGAGCAAAAGATATTGCAGCTTTCCAAGTCTGGAGATCTCAAAGTAACGCGCAAGGTGATGACGCGCGAGGATCTGTTAGCGCAGCGGGCGGCGCAGGTGCGTCAACAGCGGCAACAACAAGCTCAGGCTTTACAGCAACAGCAGCAGCAACAGGTGCAGATTCAGAAGGTGCAACAACTGACACCGCTGAGGCAACGAACTGTAAATGCATCTGCAGCCAAAACCATGCAAATAGAAATGGAAATAGAACAAGAGGAACTGCAACAACATCAGGCACAATTGTGTCCCATCACTGGCAAACTAATTGGCCAAGAGGAAACGCAATTGCAAATGGAACAGGAACAACAACAGGAGCAGCAGCGTGAACAGCTTGAGGCTGCCGCACAAGAGCTACTGGGCAGCGAACAGCAGGTTCTCACCAATGAGGATGGGTCAGCGCTGCTTGTGCGAGGGGAGGATGGCACCGTCTATCAGGTGGCTGGCAAGAATGCCGAAGGACAGACCATTCTTGTCACCCAAGGCCCCGATGGAGAGCAGCAATTCGCTTATGTGGCCGCTGCCGAGGGTGAGGATCAGGATGTGCTTACCCTAGACAATGCTGTTGCTGAGGCAGTGGCTGCCGTTGGCCACCAAGGCGAGGCCACAGCAGATGGTGAGCACATACTTGTCAGCATGACGGAAGAGGAGCTGGCACAACATCAGGCTGCGGTGTTGCAGCAACAGCAACAGGAGGCGGCGCCAGCGGGCAGCACACCACATACAGCGCAAATTCACATCACAACCTCGGACAGCGACGGCACTGAGGCGCAAATACCTGCCGAAGTGGTCCAAGCTGATTTACCATCGCCGGGTAAGCAACTAATTCGATATCAATTAAATAACTTTATTTTCATTTAAAATTTACGATTGATTTACAGGAGGAACGCGTCGCGTTGTTTTGTTGCTGCAGGATGGCACCTTTATGATGACTGAAATGCAGGAGGATCAGTTCAAGACGCTAAATATCCCGACGTAAATAAACAAACAATATATCTAAACTCCTAGGCATATGTATATGTAGCTTATAAGCATTATTATGATAAAGCATGGGTCTTTGTTGTAAGGAGAAAGGATACAGAAAAGGCCACAAGAAAACGAAGCCGCTTAGACTTAATCCATTAGGCATTAACCTCATCCTGTAGCTGCTCCCATTATGCCAATCATATCGCACTCCAATTGCTCTCAAATTTATCCTGTTTTCTTTGTTTTTTACAATATTTATTTTCCACTCGATGCAATTAAAATGTTTACCTCCATCAAATATTGATCCAAGTAATGAAATGGATAACTACAATAAGTGAATAGTTCGACAGTAGCGTAAATAATATTCGATTTTGGATCTGTTATTATATATTAATAAAAAAAAACTGCAGTTTGTATCTATTGCTGGACATTAGCAAATCCATAATCCCACTGGAGATTTAATGACTTGACCATACTATAGGCACGAAAGATGAGAGATAAGGAAACTTAACTACAAATATAACTTGTAATTGTAATAAATAAAACAAAAACCTATCCTAATTTAATTAATTTACATACAAATAATGCAATGTGTAATTCTTTATTCTAGGCAACAACTAAATGCAGCAGTTGCATTTTGAAAAACTGTTGAAACTCACAACAAAAATGAAACAATTAGATTGCAACAAATGTAATGACAACACACACACACACACACTCTTATACACAAACATATTACGCATAAACAAAACCAACACTTAGGCATAAAGAACATGTAATTGTAATATTATAATTATAATTATGAGATGTACATTATTTAAGTATTTTTAAAATATAATTAATGATCAGCAAAACAATAACAACAAGCTGTTCAATAATTTTAAATTTGAGCAAAACAAAAATAAAGCTAAAGAACATGCCACAAAAACTTAACAAAAGCATAGTTGTAAAATATATAAAACAATATTTAAACTGCAATTTAAACTAAAATAAATCAAGAAATACATGCGATTTCCTCGGACTTTGGATTAAATTCCTTAATTTCCTGACTTTATTGTCACACAGAAGATGAGAATTTTAAGATGCATTCAATTTATTTTTTATTCAAAAACAATATTTTTATATAATATCTAATTCCTGACTTCTCTTAGGAGATCTTCTGGAACTTGGCTATGAAGAATCCAACTGTGTCCAAGTGTTTCACACGATTTTCAGCGCTTGGGCCAAAACGCTGCAGGAACTCACATTGTGCAGCATCCAAATCCGGCAATGGTAGGCCAGGTGCACCAAATTTGGGTGTAGCATCTACCAGTTGCAGTTGCGGAAACTTGCGCAACGCCCATGCCACCATCTGTTCACACTCCGCTTCGGTAACGGTGCAGGTGCTGTAGACGAGAATGCCACCAGGTCGCAGCAATGGCACTGCCTGTGAGAAGAGACTATGCTGGATGTGTGGATAGGATTGCAGCACTTTGGGTTGTTTAATATTGCAAGAGAGCTGCGGACGATTTCCTAATCCACTGCAGGGTGCATCCAATAATATGCGATCAAAGCTGTTTGAGGCAAAAGGCGGTTTTGTGGAGATTTCATGCCCGCTCTCATCCCAAGCTTTGGTGGCATCAAATTGATGAGATTCAATGCAGCTATAGTTGGCTAACTTCTGTTGCATGCCTCTTACGCGACTGGCAGAGTTATCTAGCGCAATTATACTGCCCACGTTGCCCATTAGCTCGGCAATGTGGGTGGTTTTGTTGCCTGGCGCCGCACACATATCTAGAATGCGTTCACCAGGCTGTGGTGCCAGCACACGTACACACACAATAGAGGGTAAGTTCTGTAACAGTGCATCCTTATCACTTAGATCGCCTAGTGTGGGCACGCCACTTACATTCGTTGCCATGCGAACGGCAATCCCTGAGGCGGTCTGTTCTATGTTATTGTTATACAGCTGATGGCGTTGCATGAGTACTTGGCCCACGCCCAAAAAGACCTTCTCGTCACAGACGTAACGTGTGGCAGTACCACGCTTGCATTTGCCCGGCAAATCCGCAAACACGTTGACCATCTCCTGCAGTTGTGTTCCTGTTTCCATAGCCAAAACACCGGGTGCAAAGATGTGTGCGCCACGCAGTAATGCTGCACCACAGCTAGTGTCCACAATTAGCTCCTTGAGAGAGTCGTCATATGTTAGATCAGCAGGGGTGTCCAGCGGTGCTATGCATAACATTTCTGGCAATTCCGGTAGCCCATATACTCTGGGCGCTTGCAGACCATATTGTTTGCTCAATTGAGCTTTTAATTTGGATTTGTAGTCTGCTACGGTGGTTCGAAGGGTGTTAATTCGATAAGTTGTAATGCATGGCGTCTGGCATAACCATGGCAATAGTTTGGGCAAAGCTGAAGACTGAGAAAATCCATAAATTAAATAGAATTTTTAAAATCCATGTTGCGCCATCAGATGTGAATTATCGAGGTATTAATTATGCGATACTGACTATGCTTCCCTATCAAAATCGATAGTTATCGAGATATTGTAATCACGTTATCTGCTTCTTATAACTTTTAATTGTCATTTGACATTTTGCATGTGTATGTAATGACACATATTGATTTGAATTATTAAGAAACTCTACTCACGTGCACTTTAAGGATTTCGTTTTCCAGAAGCAATCCCTTGCCCAGAAATGGCGTCTTTGGATAAAACATTTATTTGCCAATCAATCGATAAACAATGTGTAATGGTAGTCACGGCTGCTTGTCATCACTTAAACTCAACACACCGGCCTCGCTTGTGGACAAGACGTGGCAGCATATGAGAGTGCCGCATGAGAAGTCACCACAAAAGTGTATAGTCATGCTGCTCTAACAAACGTCCACGCTTAGTGTTGAGCGTACGTTTAGCATTGGTGAGTTTGCAGTTTTTTCAACGGCAAGTGTATTCTCGGTCAAGTTTTATTTCGCTCTGTGATTTTTTGACATTTCCAAGCAGAAATTTCTAAAATTTCTGCTCAAATTGGTGCGCATTTGATTCAAATATTTGGTGCGTATGGATTTTCAATCATGTTTTGGGTGCCTATGTTGCGAAACAGCGTATTTTAACAAAAAGCTGTTAGCGTTTTTATTATTTGGTATGAAAAATGCTGCAGCAGCAATGTGGGTGATGTTGGTGTATTGGTGTAGAAATTTTGACACACGCACACATACAACTATCGTGAGGAACTGGCGATGTGAGAGTGCACGGAAATGGAAACGTCGTCTGTTATAAAATAAAGTAATTTACGTATTCAAAACAATAAGAATCATTAATGATCATTGTTCAAAGAATGCGGTGATAAATTTATATTATATAAAAATTTTCTGCCTTTTACCTCGAAATATTTGTAATCGATAGGTTTCACTCACGTGCATATCGATTCAAGCTATCGCAGACAACTCTGTCACCGCCAGCTTGTACATTCTTCTTTCGCCGTCGGTTTGGCAGCAGAAAATTTTATTAAAGGAAAATTTACAAAAAAGCTGCAGAGAAAACGGTAAATAATGAGTGCAAAGTGCAATAGTTCAAATCAAAATATCAAAAAAATGCTCAAAGTGTAAAGCCAACCATTATTTCAAATGTAAATTAACAAAACAAGGAGGCCGCTGTTCGACGAACGGAATGAAAAAAAAGCAAACGTCGCCGTCATCATTTCTTGATACTCATACAAAGGCAATCACACACACATATAGAAAATGCATAGGGCTGCCTAATGTGTGCGTGGGCTAGCCGTGCAATAAATTTTCGTGCAAACAAAGAAAACTTAACAATTTTCTATTTTCATGCGAATTGTAATGTTGAATAATTTGGTATCTGTGTGGCATTGTGCATTTAACTCGCCGAATATGACGACCACTTAACACGCACATAATAGTTTTAGGCAACCCTAAACTCTCGTGTGCGTATGTTTGTATATTGTATTTGTGTGCAGGGTGTTGCTGCTGCGGCATATAAAAGTTGCTACGTGTATTTTTCATTTTCTTTCACATTTTAAATGTGACATTGCGATTTCTGCACGTTTTCTTTTTTGGCAATGAATGTATTTTAACAATGCATAAGACTATTTGTAATGACGTGTTGCGTGTTTTCTTTTATATATGTATATATATGTTCTGGTCTGCAGTACTATCGCCTCCAGATGTGGCTGCTGCCGTTTATTGTTATTGGCGTAGAAGAAGCCTCCTCTCGTCATATAGCAAGTCAAATAAACTTTCAATTGTATATTTGAGCGTATCTGTGTGCGTTTAAATGCTTTCTACTCTCACATACACATACGCATTCGTATACTAGTTAAAGCCGACGCTGCTCGCTGGCGCTACTTAAACTTTGCCGCTGCTGCTGACTCACCAAAGATTTTGAACGACACCGCTGGCTTGTGGCCGAGTCATTCGCTTTGCATTTCAACTGATAAATCGTAATTTATTTCATATACTCAGGCTAATAATTTGTACGTTTTTTATAGTTATGATTGAATGAGACAGCAGGGACCGACGCCGACACACATACACAGCAACATCAAAAATCAATATCTTATCAGTTGTGCGGTATCAGCGTCAACGCTGCTGCGTCGTCGTCTATGTTGGCAGCATATTTATATCAAAGATATTTTCGACAATTAAATTAGCGTTTTACAGAAGTTCTTCGCTTAGTTTCTTTATTTCGCAAAAGCTTTCATCGCTTTTTCTACACTTTCTAGCTCCGTTAGAGGCTTTGTTGCTTTTACATACTCGTATTTAACAATTTTATTGGGAGTTTTCATAAGTTTCATGATTTCGCTTTGGGGTTTCCGGTTTACTCATCGCTTGTTCAACACGTCAACTTAACAATCGAAGCTAATGTGTTGAAATCTTATTAAATCAGTGTGTAATTAACCGTCGAAACCTAAACAACACTCGACTAAAACTTCAGTCGTCTCATTTAATTGTAATTGAAGTCAGTTTCATTGCTTGTGAGGGGTTGATTTGCCTTGCTTCCCTTCCATATGCCAGCAGAAGTTTAATTAAGTCGAATTCAGTTAAGATGCAATAATTTGAAATTTTATTCTATTTATTGCAGTTTCTTCACGTCACAAGCAAACGAATCCAACAAGAGTTGCATATTAACAGCAGTTGCAACTCGGATTTGAACTTGTTTATATAAATCCAGAAAAGCAAGAAGAAACAGTAGTATAACAATTTTATTAACAATCCCCTCCACATTGAAAGACAAGAAGCCACAGCAGCAACATGGGAAATGTATTTGCGAATCTATTCAAAGGCCTCTTCGGTAAAAAGGAAATGAGAATATTGATGGTCGGTTTGGATGCCGCTGGTAAAACCACAATTCTGTACAAACTCAAATTAGGCGAAATTGTTACAACGATACCTACCATTGGTAAGTACAATAAATCAAACAGTTGTATTCAATATTTATCTAATCCTTCTGTATTAATGTTCATTCTCTTCAGGTTTCAATGTGGAGACTGTAGAATACAAGAATATTAGCTTTACAGTGTGGGATGTGGGCGGCCAAGACAAAATTCGTCCATTGTGGAGGCATTACTTCCAGAATACACAAGTACGTTTCTATCTGCATATGGCAATCACAATTTATCAACTCCTAGATGATGTTAACAACTTGTAATGATTATACTATGATTAGTCAAAGTTTATTTTGTTTCAAGACGGGACTGATATTTATATATATCCCCTTTTATCAGCTTTTATCTGTAATTTAGTCTTAAATAACGTGTTTCTTATCTCTTTCTTGACGCAGGGTCTTATCTTCGTCGTTGATAGCAATGACAGAGAGCGTATCGGTGAGGCGAGAGAGGAATTGATGCGCATGCTGGCAGAGGATGAGCTTAGAGATGCTGTCTTACTAATATTCGCCAACAAACAGGTAAGTTTCGTTTTCTTATTCATGCTTATAAGTATTTGTTAATTTGTTGATACAAAATACTGAGAGATAATCCGGTTTTGATACGCATTAGTGAACTCCTCGTCATTTTATATTTATTCACTTTAAATGTTGTCAGCATTTTTAAATTGATTGTACAACATTTCTGGGGCTACAACGCTGTTGTGCGCTCTCGCACATGTGCAAAAAAAATTTTCTGATAAGGACCGGAGGTGTTGTAGAGATAAGAGAGCCTTGAAAATGCACTCTTCGTAATTGAAAATAGTATGTTCACCTTAAACAATATTTTTAATGCTTTTCTTTTCTTCTTTTCGTTCAGGATCTGCCAAATGCAATGAATGCGGCTGAAATCACCGATAAGCTTGGCTTGCACTCACTCAGAAACCGCAACTGGTATATACAGGCGACGTGTGCAACCAGCGGCGATGGACTGTACGAAGGACTTGATTGGTTGTCCAATCAGCTAAAGAATGCTAATCGCTAAATAAACTAAAAAACAACAGCAGCAACCACAACAACAACAAAATAATTATACACTAACTTTGATTTACAAAGCAAAGCAGCAAAAACCTTCAACAACAACTACAGCAGACATAACGGCATCATATATGTAGGTGGGAAATAATAATAATAACAACATGAACTGAGGGTTCTGTGCATTTCCATCTATAATAACACGCAAGGGCGTCGCGCATAATTGAAATTTGTTCAAACATCGCAAACACCGCAAAAAAAAGCAAAACACAACTTTTGAAAACAGCATCAGCATATAAAAGAACGCTATGATTTAATTTAAATTTATATATATATAATTATTGGATGTTTAAATGCAAAAATGAGTAAAAAGAGAACCCAACACCACCACAGCAACAACAAAAAAAGAAAAAACAAGTATATGGTATAAAATTGTCTTTTTAAGTTATTTTTGCCCTACCCCCTCATCAATATATATTTCTTTTTAATTTTATAAATGTAAAAGTAATAATAATGAGAAAAACAAAACTATAATTGTAATTGCTCTTTAAAAATACAAGAAAAAAACAATTTAATTTTTTCGTTTGTCTCCGTCGCTTGGCAGCAAAACAAGTAACAAACACACATGCATAAAAGAAAAACTATATGAAAACGGAACGTACTATTTATAAAGGTAATTCTAAATAAAATTGAAATAAACAAAACTTGCTAAACAACTTTTGATACACGTAAGACGAGAAACGCAAATCCAAATTACATTTAAATTCCACTGGTTTTCGGCAATTTCTTTAATACGATGACATTGTGAAATGCAACACTGCTTGAAATCTTAATCAACACTGTCGACATTGATATCGCCGCATCAGAAGGGTTGCTATAGCCGATAACGATAACCAAAAATCTTGTCCGTCTGCTGCTGGTGCCAATTTATAAGTAATTTTTCAATTAAATTAATACAAAGCTAGAAAACTCAATCAAAATGTCGGCAAAGCAGAACTCCAAGAAATCGAAGTGGGCCCTCGACTTTAATGTTAGGTAAGAACAGTAACTTCATCAATTTACACAATGGGCTCAAAGTTTGTTTCCTGTGATGCAGCAAAAATGCAGATATGCCCTCACCGCCTGGCTACAATCCCACGGCTCTTGTGAATCAAACTGAAGTTGTGCGCGACCAACGTTTGGTGATAAAAAAATCCTGGGATCTAGCTTTAGGACCGCTGAAACAGGTAAGTGAGGCTTTCACAATGCTGTGACCCAGGTAACCCAATACCCTAATTTGCAGATACCGATGAATCTGTTTATCATGTACATGTCTGGCAATTCGATATCTATATTCCCCATTATGATGGTCGGCATGATGTTAATACGTCCAATCAAGGCAATGTTCACAACACAAGTCACTTCAAAAATGGCCGAGGGTGCTCAGGGCACGGGACAGCGCATTGTCTATATTTTGGGAAACCTTGCCAATGTCGCCCTCGCGTTGTACAAGTGCCACAGTATGGGTCTCTTACCAACGCATGCCTCTGACTGGTTGGCCTTTGTGCAGCCCCAGATACGATTAGAATATTATGGTGGAGGGGTTTCCTTCATTTAGAATGTAATTTTATTCATTTGATTTATTTGATTATAGATAAAATTGTTTAAACAAAGAAGAACTAAAATATAATATTGTCTTTCCTCTCGAACTGGAAGTTAATCATCCAAAATCTTTTTGGCCTCCTTTTTGATATCTTTCACAATTTGTTCGACTGGCGTGCTGTAAAATATTTTCAAATTGAAAGTGATATTGCGATTTTATTGAGAACTTATGATTAAGATGATGATTATCATTCACAGTCAGTTTGTTAGGAAACGAATCACGAATTATGTTAAATGTATTGTCAACAAATTTATTTTAAATTTTTAGCGCGCGTAGTTGAAATTACATTTGGTATACTAAAATAAAGTGCTTGGCGTATAATTGATGAGTATGAGGTTACAATTTCAAAAAAAGGCCTTTACTTTTTCTTGCCATCGATAAGCTCGCGAAACTTTTCATTCGCACGTTCCACCAATTTTTGGGGGTCGTCCACACGGGGCACCTGCGATGTATAAACATTAGCTGATTAAAACCAATTTATCGATATGTATTTACATACCTCATAATTCTGCGATACGTAAATGCCGGTATACACTCCGGCCCCAAAGGTTAACTGCAATGGAGATAAGTCAATAAATTATAATTGAACTCTATCTGACTTAGTTTAAGGATATGTTGGTCTGCTGACCATAGAAAAAAACATAACGCGACCTCCTGTCCATAAAGGTTTTGGTGGACAGGGGGGTAATGCGTCACACGGCTGATGGCAGCCACATGAAGGTTGTCCAAATGAAGATTGGCTTCGCTTCACGATCTGCATTCCCAGTCCAAACAGCTTCATTGTGTTTTTTATATGAAATTTGATAAATATACGTATTTTTCCAAAATTGAACAAATGTAGTTGACAAATGACAAAACAATATATGGAAATACTATGTATAAATATCTGACATTTCTAAATTTTGAAAAGGAATACAAAATTGACGACAAAGAATCCTGTTTATGATATTCGCCAGTTATGTGTATAGAGTAATCGATATATCGAAACAAAGTTATTATAAATTGCAGTAATACCATGAATATATGTACGAATTACATATTTAAATATTTTGTTATTTTGTCGACTTTGGACCGTTTAACAGGACATTTAACAAACAGGTCATACAACAAAACAAAAACAAAAAAAAAAATTTTTATTTATATAATTTTGATTTGTTTTTCATCTGCAGCTGATTTTTCTCAAATTCACATTATATGCGTTATATGTTGGTATTTCTTTGTCGTACGATAAGCAGTACAACAACAGCACCAATATCATTAAATCATCGCCATAAAAAGAACAGCAAGATTTTTAAGTTGTTTCTACATGCGGACACCTGTCGCCCATTCACAACTCTGCATCGTTGAGTTTTACCAAGTTTTGTTTTACATTGTTTTACTTACTAAAAACTTAAACATTGTCCAAATATTAAAATCACTATTTTCACCCGCTCGCGCCAGTGTGAGAGCCAAAACAACAACTGCGTCAAATGAATTGCCAAAATCGGACGCGCGCCGCGTGAGAGCGAAAGGCGACGTGTGTGTATGTGAGCGAGAGGTTGAGAGCAGACTACAAACAGCTGGCACACTGAGTTCTCTTTATTTGGTGTTGTTATATTTCTTCTTTTTTTTTGTATTATCTAATCACAGGCAAAAGCCAATTGGCTGAACTCTTTATAAGTTAACTACTTAAAGTTGCTGACTAGTGTAAGTACAATTTGTTTTGATGGGCGCGTTGATTTGTGTTAAAAAATCAAATTAATTTTATATTATTCACAATTGTAAAGAGCGAGTTTTGAACAGCGCGACGAACGAACAACGTGTTAGATGTCTAGAAAATGATCTAAGCAATATGTAAAAGAGCCTAAAATAAAAACCTGTTAGTTGTTAGTGCTTGGATGTCTATGTGTGCTCAATACATAATAATGTACATGAAGAAGCTTTATTGATAACTTTCTCTTTTAATCGTCATTCGTTTTTTAGCTTTTAAATACGCGCCAAGATACTGAGCTATTCTACACTGAAGATATATTTGCGCTATACAACACTAAACTCATCCGCTTGGGGACAATATAATTTTACGAGATTGTTATTACAATGTGTTTATTAACAAAGTTCTGTGTACATGCATTCAACATTCTTAACAAATTCCACGATTTACATAGCTACAATTATACAGATAATGCTAAACAGTTTGATAAGACCACAAGTACATATACAAAGTAAAATCTTCGATGTCTATTCTATCTTAAGGTAATCAAATTTGTCATTTAAGCCACTTTCTAGGCCAAAATCGCAGGTCTCGTCTTCAGATAAATGAATGCCACAATCTAGACAATATTTATATTATTATACATAGAGTTTTAACAATTTTGTTGATCTCTTCTTACCATCATGGCAATGACGCCCAGTGCCGGTAGGACAACAGTTCCGATTTTCCCTTGCATTTGCGCGTTTTCCATTTTGCGCTCCTTCTTCTGCTTGCGCGTCTCCTTAACTTTTCCCTTTAGTTGGCGCATTTTCTAAATTTAACGAATTAATTATTTCATTTGTTGGTGGATTTTTAATTCAAATAAATTATTTACGTTTCGGCTATAAGTCGAAGACTGCTGACGTGTAGAGTTCTTATGCGTGCGTGTATATAATTAGAATACGCAAACGCCGTCAAGAAGCGGGCTTCAGGTAGCTGCCGCCTGCTTTGTCAACAAGTAGTTTCTGGATTGTTTTCAATACTTCGTGTTTGCTAGCTCTCATCAACACTCTGCTAAGAAAGTCGTGCAGGTGGCCGTTGTTGTTATTTTGCTTATTGTCACAGCTGTGCGAAGAGGCACATAATTGAGAAGATTGTTCCGAGTTGTGTACGACAGAGCTGCAGCACATTAAATTTGTTAAATTCTGTTTATAAAGTCAATAAAATTCTTAAGCAGTGGCTATAGTATTAAATATAAGTTAATCGTCAAAGCAAATAAATTGTTTAATTTATATTTATTGAAATAAACCTCATTGTTTCTCCTGCGCTGAGTGCGAGAGTGCGAGTGCGAGAGAGCAAGAACAGTGCTGCCACTTGTTTAGAAAAAATGCAGACAGTGTTGGTAAGGTTTTGATTGGCGCAATTTTCAAATGCAAGCAAAGTATTAAATTAAGGACTGCACATGCAATATTAGTTTTTTTTTTTAAATTTTTTTTTAGTATACCCTTTGCTGCTGGTTTGTGTTATTTTTTAATTTAATCCTGCATCAACAGCTGCTTTTTTTCATTTTCTCTTGCATAAACGTTGAAAATACGTTTTTCCAATACAATAATAAACGGCCACACACGCATTGGACTGATTTTTGTTACTGATACTGCGCATTGCATAAACTGTCTATTATTAAAGTTGGCCTTAGCTTTAAGTACGCGCCCACAGGTTGCCTTTTTGTCATGGTACGTATGATGTTTCGTGCATTTCTTTCTAACCCATATTTCTTTTCAATTTGCCAGCCGTTTTGTCGTCTTGCCGTTTTGCTAAGCTCTCTTGGCATGGCTCCAAGAGGCAGTGAACCAGATATGCCCACTAACTGTTGCACCTTCACCTTTAAATGCGATTTTGAAAATGTATGAGCAGTTCCAAATGGGCTTAGTAAAGAATGGCGGGGCAGCCACAGTCATTGCTTGGGTTTCCCTTACGCCTTCTCGATCTCCTTCTCCGCCAATTCGGTTGCCGCTTCTTAATCGGCAGTGAAGTTCATGAAAAGGCATGGCTCAATCGTTCAGTGGTGCTCCTCTCTTACGCTAATTGACAGCATTCTTCATGGCCAAGGAATTGTTGTTGAAAATGAAGCAATAATAATGCAAAATGCCGCTTGAAAACCGTTGCAAATCATTTGAGACGCACGCCCAAGTTTGTGCATCGGTAATGAAGCATTCGATGGTTGACCAACGGCCAACCAACATTTTGGCATCTATGTTCGTCCATTACCATAAATGGCAACCCGATCAATTTGGACACGGATTATTGGCAACTATTTAGTCGGCCAGACAGACAGATAGACCGGAGGACGGACAGACAGTTAGCCAGGCCAGTCAGACGTCAACGGTTGGGCTTTAAAATGGCCCAAAGCTGCCACTTGTCCAAGTCGTCAGGCTGCCGTAAATTGAGCTTTGAATTCGTCTATCTTTGAACACCCTCCTCCTCTTCCCTGCCCCTCTCATCATGTCCCATCACGCCCTCCTCCCTCCTGTTGATTTTGGCCTCAATGTGTATGGAGCATGTCGAAAATGCATGTTTCCTGATCGCAACTCAGGCTCAATCTGAGAGGCTCTTGGCTTCTAGTTCTGCTTTACGTTAAACATGACTTTAGACTTGTTCGTTAGCCGCAGCTAGCGATGGCCGCGTGACACGTACAAACAATACGATACGATATTATTTTAATAATAATAAAATGAATAAATGATAATAGTAAAATGAAATCATTTAATCTAAAACTAAAGAAGTTTAAAAAAAAATGGGAGACTGTAATGCAAATTATAATTACCGAATATTTTACATAAATATATTTAAATGCATAATTGAATTTTTGCATAATTTGTAATATATAATATATTTAAATCTAATGCATACATTTGCAGATTACTTGTGAATTCCTAAACGAAAGTTCGACTGCAATTAAAAGAAACTCTAAACGATAGTATCGCTTGCAAAGGAATTCAAGCTGTTGCCATCTCTATCTTAAGCTCAGTCAGTCACTAAGTCAGGTTAACCAGCTAACCAACTTTGTTGGTCGTTGATTGGCCACACATTGTCCAATTGTCCGCTTGTCTGACTTTTGAGTTTGACTCCGAGTTGGAGTTGAAATTGGAGTTCAAGTTGTAGCTCAAGTTGGATATGCAGTTTGGAGTTGGAGTTGAAGTCGATGCCCGACTCCTTTTAGTGACTTAGCTAAACTCCTTATTTTGATTGCCAAGTCGTAAAATGATGGATTACCGAGTTGGGATTTATTTCTTGTTACGGTCATAATAGATTATCTTTGCTCACTCATTGTCAGAATGTTTCGAGCCTTCTGCTTTCGACAAATGCTCGTTAGGCCATTTCCACTTGCAAACTGTTGGCCATGCCTACCGCTCTATTCCGCCAAACTATTCTCCTGTTCTTGGCCAACAAGGGATTGAGGACTACACAAATCTGGCTTGATGATGCAGCTCAGATCTTGCTGCTGTTGCGGCTTAATCATTGGTAGCTACCTTAGCTTGGTGGGTTTGTGGATAAGGGTGGATGGGGATAGGCAAAAGGGAGCAGGTCATAACGTTGCGGCATATGATTAAGTCGATTAAAAATAACGAGGTATGCAATAAAATTATACTTTCAGCTAGCAGAATGATTAAATTTAATGCAATAGTTTATAATAATATTTGCTGAATGTTCGTTTATATTTTGTTGTCTAACAATGATAATTTCATAAAGAAATAACAATAAATAAATATCAAAATAAAATAATAATAACAAAATGTTTAAATTCATAAATAATATCAATAATGATGAGCATCATTAAGCTTTAATCAGTGCTGTAAAAGTTCCACTGAGAGTTTAGTATTGTAAACTATACAGTTGTCAGTTATGGAAGATCTTTAGTTGAATTATCTTTTGTCTAGATATGAATAATAAACATTCGTTTAGTTCCCGTTCTAGTTTGTATTAGACTGTCTTGTGTTTAGTGTTGCGCAGTAAACAGTATTGCACAATTAACTTAAGGCACAATTCAGGGAGAGAAATTTTAGTATGTATTTCGCTATTATTTATTCGATCTAATAATAGGAGCAGCAGGAAGATACAGCTTTAGCTCATGATGAACACTTCATTCACAATCCCAGTGTTGTCAAATGAACAGTGTTGCACAACTGATTGTTTACTGACAATACTGAGAGATAGAAGAATTAGAAATATAGCAAAACCTTGAAATGGCTTTTAGGTTAGCGATTTATTTAATATAATTTGATGTAGAATTTTGGATGTCAACAATAAGCAGTGTTGGAAAACTGCGATATAGAATATATAAACTGAGATTAAGCTTAGGCATTTATTCTATATCATCTGATCCACATTGAATATGAATACTTCACTGTGCAGTGTTGCACCATGAACAGTGTTGTACAATTTGAAAATGAAGGTAGACTATTCGTTGCTATTAAAGTTAGGGTTTTATTTGTTATAATTAGAGCTGCAATTCATACACAATTGGGAATGTCAAGCTAATCCTTGCAGATTCCTAGCCATAGTAGGCGGCATAGTATTGAGGTGCGGCCACGTAGGCAGCAGGAGCTGAGGCTGCCACAGCAGCTGGTTGTGGTGCCGCTATAAACTTGGCAAATGTCGTTGGTTGCACGAAACTTACAGCGCCAGCGGGATAATAAACAATGGATGGCGGGGCAACGGGGGCCACGGGCGCTGGAGCGGCAACGGGCACTGCAGGCGCTGCTGCTTTGGGCACCTCAACTTCCTCGGCGGCATCGTCAATGTCCTCCTGGGCCTCGCTGTTGGCCACCAAGCGGGCTGGCTTGGCTTGCAGGCGAGCGGGAGCAGCAGCGGGTGAAGGAGCAGAAGCAGGGGCAGGAGCGGAAGCGGGAACAGCAGGGGCGATGTACAATTGCTGGGGTTGTGGGGCGCCATAGGTGCGCGAGGGTTGGGCAATCTGCTCCAGACGTGCTGGCTGATAGTTGTAACCCTGTTGCTGTTGTTGTTGCTGTTGTTGTTGCAACTGTTGGGGATAGCGACGACGCTGTTGCACATCCGCCTGGCAGAGGCTCAGCCAAAAGACGAACAACACAATTATCACAGTGGTGCGTTTCATTGTTGCAACTAACTAACTGAACGACTGACTGAATTGGCGGCTCTTAACTGCTTTTTATATGTCTTCAAGTCTCGACAGCTGATTACCATGCCAGACGCGTCTACACAGACAGAGACAGACAGACAGAGAGAGAGAGAGAGAGAGAGAGAGAGAGAGAGAGAGGGAAAAAGGGGGAGTGGCACGACCTCACAGCGGGCAAAACAAAATTGACATTGACCCCAAAAAGAAAAACATAACAAACCCCTCAAAACTGTTTGGTTGCATTTGCATTTGCAGTTTCGTTTCGATTTAACCCAAATCGAAGCCACAACAATCATCCAAATGCCCCACCAAAGTCAACGTGGTCAACATTATCATCGTGGCCAACGTTGTCAACGTTGTCATCAATATGCAGTCGATGTTCTAACCATTTGATTGGACTCTTTTTGGCCCGTTGCCCACGTGTCAGTAGTCTGGGAGCATTATTCATTTGTTATTGTTTCTTTATTGTTGTTGTTATTGTTGTTATTGTTTACTTATTTTTTGGTCAATCATTAGATTGCTCGTTGCTGTGATTTGTGGTGCAACTTGTAGTTTAGTCACGTCCATTGTAACACTATAAATTAGCCCAGACTGGCACAGGTGTCCATGTAGTCCGAGTCCATTTACAGCTCGCTTAGTTTTAATTTTTCCACCTTCGTGAGGGGGAGCGTGATCGAGGGGGGGAGGGGGCAATGAATGCAGTGGACAAAATGTGTAATTGAAACAAACTCGCAAATTATCAAACAACCAAGAGACAATTCACTGGGAATACCTCTTCAATCAAAAGGTAGTTTGCAAATTATTTGAAATATATTTGATTTATTTATTTATTAATTAATTTATTTAATTGTTTATTTCTTTATTTTTTTATCTATATTTTTTATTTATTAAGTTATTTACAATTAACTTATTTATTAATTAATTTATTAATTAATAAATTTTTTTTTACTTGTTTATTTATTTATATATTTTTTTTTAAATTTATTTATTTGTTTACTTTTTTTATTTATTTATTTTTACATTTATTAATTTTTTATTTATTTATTTACTTATTCATTTCTTTATTTATTAATTTATTTACATGTTTATTTATTTAATAATTATTTATTCGTTCTTTTTTTTTTGTATTTATTTATTTTTACATTTATTTATTAATTATTTATTTACTTATTAATTAATTAATTTATTAAATTATTTATATATTTATTTACTTTTTTATTTATTTATATATTTATTTAATAATTTATTTATTTATTAATTTAGTTATTTATTATTGACCGTTTATTATTGATTATAAAAGCTACTTAAAATGTTCTTGTTTAGTAGTAGATGTTTACTTATTCATTTTCATTAATTCTTTTGATTCTTTTTTATTTTATTTAAATTATTTTAATTTAAAGATTTCCTGAACCTATTAAAAGTGTTTTACAACATAAAATTAAGGTTTTTTCTTAACTTAATTTGAGTCTGATTTAAATCTTTTAGTTTATTCACTGTTTATTCTCCATTGTCTGCTGTTGCTTAGTTCTGTGATTAGTTGTTGTCCTCCATAGTCACTTTATTAATCTATCTAAACTCGCCTAAACTTATTCTAACACTTTAAATGCAAATCCAATAAAATGCACTCAAAGTTAATCGATACAAAGAGGATTCAATAAAATTTCACACTCCTCGCTGACACCCCAAAAATTAATCAAAGCCAAAGAAAAATGAGAATGAAATATCAATTAATTTATGGCTTAGAGCAAGTGCATAAATTGCCATGGATTTAGATTTAATGGAGAAACGCCCCCCGAGACTGTCTTTAATCTTGAGCTTCTGTTTGAGTCGCAGTTCTTTTTTTGAGTGTGAGAAATGATCTATAAATTAAATTGAAATTGTGGTATGCAGATGCGTCTAGCACAATATTTACAGGGATTTCAATAAAAATGCAACAACTAATTGATGTAATTAATTTATTAAATTACAATTGCCACTATTCGTTGACCGTTGCCGGTTTCTTTTATTGCTCAACGGGTGGCAAGTTGCATTCACACAGGTGGACACAGTTGAATACAGTTGAACAGAGTTGACTGCAGTTGGATACAGGGATACAGTAGTTGGCAGTCAGTGGCAAGTCGTATTGGCCAAGTGGCCAGTTTATGGGCCACAAGAGAAACTGCGATATCAACGTGTTTGGGCCACAATGTCGTGGAGTCATTACCATTTGGCATGTGCTGCCGATGGCACTTGGCTCTGCTCTGCAGTAAACAACTAACAAATTATGTGACAACTGTACTTTCCTGGGATATTAACTTAACTATTAGCTAACTCGAATTCCTAGCAAACTTTCTAGAAATTAACTAACTATCTGTAAATACTTGATCATTGGATCTATACTATAAATATACATGTGATTCTTAAATAGGAGTTCTTATTATAATTACAATTACATATATACTCTTTATACTATATTACAATTATTGCAAATGCGAATAGTTAATCATTCGTAATTAATAAATACTTAAAGATAAAGAAATAAATATTTCCCATGACTGTATAAGTTTAAATACTTCTTTATGCGTTAAACATATCTCAAATTTATTCTGGCCAGTTTCCTTAACTAGTTTTCCATCAGCTAACTGTTAAATCTAACTTTATTTAAAAATTGTTATTCTCTATGCGCAATTAACCAAACAAATGACTGCAGAAGAATAATTGGTAACAAGCAGTCATCTTATACATATGCATTACAAATGTTCATTTGCGGAAAATTGAAAAGAAAAACTTGTCTGACATGGGGTTTTCTTGGAACTACGTCTTTACATGTACATACGGCTATTGCAAATAAGCAAGATTCATGTAACATAGCAAAAAAATAAAAAGTGCGTCTTTTCATTCAGCACAACCTTTGCCAAAACTTAAGCGACTTTGATCATTGTGTAAATGGGTTATTTTATTTATTAATTATCAATTCATTGTGCATTTAAGTTTTGATTGTTTAAGAAAGATTAATTTTTTTAAAAAGATTCCTCAATTTATCTGCTGAATCTAAGTAGAGTCCGCTTAGAGGCAAAGATCTGCTGTGCTAAAATGAGAGGAGTAAAAAGCTGTAACGATGTAATGCACAGTGGAATCTATGAGTGTGCATTGAGCATTAAGAGAGCAAACAGAACCTTGGCAGGGGAGATCGAACTGTATTCAGCTTGCATAGTGGATTCTAAGTGTACGCATAAACGATTGAGAGCACAAGGGAGCTAGCAAACAAATGAGAAGGCTGTTAAAAGGCAAATAAAGGCAGCTTTTGCAAAATGGGAGACACAATTATTGTCAACATGCGTAGTGGATTGTAAGTAGAAGCTACATATATATGTATTTATAAGAGTACTTAGATCATCTAAGCGCTTTCACTATAAAGAGAATAAGAGCAGTCCTTTGGGAATCGGAGAGAGAACGGTTGCCAGCATCCACAATGGAATGTGTGTAGTGTATGCGCATATGACAGTTGATTGTACGATTGTAGTGTGAATTAAATAGTGTAGTCTTCACATGTGTGGATCATGGACAGCCACGCGGAAGAACAGCTGGTATAAATAGGACTTTGCGCTGACAGTGGGCGGCAGTTGTTGCTGCAAGTTTGGTCTGCTCAAGAATATATTAATGTGTTAGGCGTGACACATTTCATGTCGAAGCTATAATACTCATAGCAAGGGTATATGAAAAGCTTGTCTATTGGGAGTTCCAGGAATCGCATACACCAGGCATGTCTGTATATGCATGTCCATTAGAAATAGGCGAGACATTCGTATCTATTGCAGAAGTAGAAAACTGGGCGTCATATTTCAAATGACAGTCACGGGAAACGGACAACGAACAACGGGCACGCATGCATCTTGGGTCTCGGGGTGGCTCGCAGCGGGAATTATGTAGATGGCCTGGACCCAGTCAGAGTTTGCAGCTGGAGCTGTAGTTGGAGCGTGTTTGCGGCGGGCTTTACAATTAATTTTCGCCTGGTAGCTGCTGCTGGTAGATCGTACCCAGAGACCGGATCGCCGGTTGAGGCAACAAAAAGTTTCTCTAATGTTCGCCCGGTTTGCATGGTATTTTTTTAGTGATTTATTTTTGCTTTTAGTGTCTTTTATTTTATGATTTATGCAGACTGCAGACCAAAAAGAGAGCCTCATTCTTCTGTCCTGGTCTGATCTGGTCCAGCTTGCGATCTCGTTTGTGTGTCGACTTTGGCTTTGGCATTGGTGATTTTTCATTATTTTCATCGTAGATCAAAATTAAGTGATTTTAATGATGAAATTTATTGGCGCATTTATTTGTACATGATTTGGAGCAATCTAACTGCCAAACTAGACCCCCAGTTCCCCACATCCCACATCCCAGACGTGAGCCTGTGCCCCGGGGGCGCTATGCCAATAAATATGTTGGACATGTGACAGATTTTGTTTGAAAGATAAACGACTCTTGGCTCTTCTATGTAGCTACAACTGTAGGCTGGGAGGTCTATTCAAATTTATTCAATATGCATTCCATTTCAAGCTCAATAAAATGACATACTTACAGTTTTAGATATGCATTTTATTCATTTTAATTAGACTATTTATTTGATCGTTTTTAATTGTTTTTTTATACCCTGTACAGGGATATATTAACTTTGTGAAAAAAATTTTTGTAACAGGCAGAAGGAGTCATCTCCGACCTTATAAAGTATATATATTCTTGATCAGCATCAACAGCCGAGTCGATTGAGCCATGTCCGTCTGTCTGTCCGTCCGTCTGTCCGTCCGTCTGTCCGTCTGTCCGTCTGTATGAACGCGTCGATCTCAGCAACTATAAGAGCTAGAGACACCAAATTTGGCATCAAGGTTCCTGTATACCATACGCAGATCAAGTTTATTTTAAATTTTGGATACCTCCCCCCTTTCCCCCGCAAACGAATAATAGCCACATTTTTCAAATTAGACACTTCTAACTTAACAGGTGCGTTAAGAATGATATGTAGAAGGAACGCTGAAAGTTTCATCAAGATCGGTTTGTAAATAAGACAGATAATCAGCAATAAAAGTTATTTTTCCACGGAATCGTAGAGCAGCAGGCAGCTCATGTGTGCGAGCGAGACAGCGAACGACTGTGACACACGCGTCTGCTTACCATGTGTGCATATTTGTGCGAGCGAGATAGGGAACTACTGCGAGACAAGCATAAGTAAACTAAGTGTCGTAACACTCAGCCTTTGATTGAATATGTATAAATATGTGAAAGTGAGCTGCTATAAGCAAGCAAAGAATTCATATGCAAAATGAGAGTTTCAAAGGGGTTTTCTTTAAACACCTGTTATGTTCTTACTTTTATTTTAATCAAAGTATCTATTATCAAAATACTCTTAATATAGAAGCCTGTACAGGGTATTATACTGTCGAATGCGGTCGACTGTAGCCTTTTCGACTGGTTTTTATTTGTTTTTATTTATTTACTTATTTACTTATTTTTTTATTTATTTACTTACTTTTTTATTTATTTATTCATTTATTTATTTATTTTTTTATTTATATATTTATTTATTGATTTGTTTATTTAGTCATTTATTTATTTGTTAATTTATTAATTAATTAATTTATTTACTTATTTATTTATTTATATATTTATATATATATTTATTTAATTATTTATTTATGTATATATTTATTTATTTTTTTTATTGATTTATATACTTACTTATTTATTTGTTTATTCAATCAATTATTTATTAATAACAATGCACAGTGGACCCAAGAATCTAAATTCATAAATTTAAATTAAATAAATAAAAAAGAAAATTATATTTAAAATGAATTAAATGAATTTTCAATTGGAATTTGGTACATAGAAAATAGAAATAAATGAAAGAAAAAACCCAATTTAAGAAAGTTATAGCTTCAACTCATTTCTTTATATTTTAATGAATATTTATTTGTCTATTTTTAAATAATTTAGCCATAAATATTTGCGTTATTCGTTAATGCATCATTTTCTTAATTTGAATCTTGACATTTCGTGTTTAATGTCCATAAGTACCATCGTTCCATATTAATATGAAGCAAAGAGTGGGCTCTGTTTGTGTTGCTCAAATATTTTGCATTTCTGTTGCTGGATAATTTAATTAATTATTGTCTGCCAGTTTCGGTTTTTTCCCTCATCTATATATTTGTTGTTGTTGTTGTTGTTGTGGTTGGTCGCGGTCTGTGGAATTTCGTATTTGCACACACACATTTTATAAATTATTTATTAATATTTGTGTTTTTCTTTGCTCGGGCTTTTCTGCATACAAATGAGGCGTAGTGTGCGTTTAAACTTAATTTATGATTGCGAATTAAATCAAACGATAAAAAACTACAATTTGTTGCAGCAAAAATGTATAAAAATATTTTAGCGACAATTTGGTTTATGTACAAATGTAGATGCATTCAATAGCAAGAAAAATGCATTAAACAGTAATTAATAATAAATTAATTATAAATGATCTATGAAGTACAAAAAAGGTTCGCAAATGCGCATAATTTGCATAAATTATATAATTAAAATTTATACGCATCATTTGTTTACGAAAAGTCAACAAATAAGAGCATGAACATAATTTCATTAAAGTGCAACGACAATGTTTTAATAATATTAATAAATGTAGCATAGATTGTTGATAAAAGTTCAAATACTCTAAGGAATTTATAGAAGTTTATATTTGTTTAATGGTTAGCTGTAATGCTAAAGTTATATATTGCTAATCAAAATCTATTTTCATAATTACTTATATACATACATATATATATATATATATATATATATATATATATATATATATTTAATTTCCTTAAATGTAGATTATCAGATATATTATCTTTTATTCTAATACTTTATTCAATATTGATTAAATATCTTTCAAATAATAGAACTGACTGCTGGCGTCTACTTTCTTACATATAGCTTATAAGTTTATAATCATATCTTCATGAGAGCATAATGATAATACCCTCTACAAGAGTATAAAAAGGGCATATAGCATGATTTGCAATAGACTTCTTTAGTATGCAAACAATGAGCAAAAAACTGTATTTATAATGGTCATTTTTTTCATGGTCTTCATCACATTCCACTTGTCATCATTTGTCCATGTGTTGGTTAAGCACAAACAATTAATAATGAAATTGTTAATAAATGAATGTTTTTTTCTCTTGCATCAATAATTAATGCGCAAAAACAAAGGAAATTTCAATAGAAAATGTAAAGGCAGAGAGAGAGAATGAGAGGAAGAGAGAGGGATAACGGGGAAATGCTATCAATAGAAGAGTTTGTGGTATTGTGAATAGACAAAAGTCCAGACAATTGGCTTTTAAATTCTTATCAGTCCATTCATGGCACTCTTCTTCTTGCTACTATGAAAGGTCAGGGACTCGGAAAGTCAGACACAGTCATCAGCTATGTATGTATGTATGTATGTATGTATGTGTTGGTTTGCCTCTGGACATCATTGCTATAAGAATCTCCCGCCTGAGATAAGAATGTGTAGGAAACAATTGACTAGCATTGTCTTAGAGTTGTCTCTAGAGGGTTGAGATTGAGAGACTGACAAATACTTAGACACTGTTGCTAATATATTATTTATTCTTTTTCTTTTTTCATACAGAGTGGGTTAACCTGCCGCCACAGAGAGTCTGCTCGACTTCTTTTACCTGCTGCCCAGCAAATCAAACAAAATTTGTAATGAAAGCCACGGAATCTGGTTTACACAGACACACATTTTGTCTGCCAGAAAATCCACTTGTAAGTTATTTGAAAACCAGAGGGAAAACATTGATTGCTTCCAATTGATACCCTGTAAAAATAAATATATTTATTTAATTAATTAAAAAACAATTAAAGATAAAGAATGAATTATCTGAAATATAAATAGATGAAAAATAGATAAAGAAATTATATAAGAAGAGAGGATTAGAGATAACGATAGCGACAGAGTCAGACTGGCAAAGAAAGAAAGAGAGAGATAGAAATAGAAATAGAAATACAAATAAAGAGAGAGCAATGTAGATAAAGAAAAAGAATAAACATCTTATGAATTAATTTATTTAAATTAAATTACAATAATTCCTTACGCTTTAAGCTTCATCTCACGGCAATGCGAGCATACCCTCTTATAAATAACTCGTTGCGTGGTATGAAAACCACAGTTAAAAGGAAAAAAATGTTTGTTTGCGTGCTTCAAGTTGAAACCGCACTCGGCTTTTTATTTGCTTAAATGAGTTTCGCTTTTGAGAGCTGATAAAAAAATGAAGAAAAGAGAAAAAAGAAGAAGAAAATAAAAAAAAGAAACTTCCAATTCCTGGCGCGTCATGTGAATTACAAGTTTGCATTTAACTAACCTTGAAACAATTTCTGTTTGCTGTTTGGCCAACCAAATGGTGTGCAAAAGCTCAACTCTCCCCGCTCGCTCCTCTTTCCCACCGCTATCCGCAGGCAACACCCCGCGTGCCACTTTGCCCACCTGTCCAAAAAGTAGCATTCGATGTGGAGTTGCCTGTCCAGAGTTGAAATTTGATATCTGGCGGGACAACAGCAACGACGACAACCTGTTGCCTGATTTGTTGCATGTTGTTGCAGGCAATCAACAGCTAACAACAACAACAACAACAACAAGTTGTCGTTTGTCGCCAAAATGTTGCCGCTGCTGCTGTTGTTGTTGACGTTGTTGTTGTTGCCCACGTGGTGTCATGAACCCGCCAATCCAATTCGGGTGAAAACTAAACAAGGCATTTAAAGTTCGAGAGAAATTTTATTTGCCAATTGTGGAAAGTCGTGGGCTGATTTTCTCACGATTGAACTTTGCAAATAACTGCAGAAAATATCCAAAATTAGAGAGGAAATAAATTAAAATAATTATTTCCAATTATTGCTTAAATATAATTAGCAAATTAAATACTGTTCATTGCGTCTGAAATAAAGTTGTTTGCTAATTGTAATTCTAATGTAATTAATATATAATTTAAGTAAATTACATTTGATATTGTAAATAGGAATATTAATGTTCAATTGTTTTAAACACTTTAATTGTGAAAATTTAATTGTGAATTATATTATTATATATTATATATCCTTTTTATAATTTTTACTTTTATCATTGCGTGTTTTTATTTGTAAATAATGTACAACTTAATGAACTTTAGCTGATATTGCAAAGTTCAATTGTTTTGTTAGCTGTAATTAAGAAATTGTTTTGATGTAACTTTATATTAATTTTATGCTGATATATTGAAATTAAGAACATAAAACTCTAATTAATATTATAACTATAATTGGGGAAATTTAAATACTTTGTAGCTGTATTATTTAGCCGTCGTTTTTAACTTTTAAATTAGATTTTAAATTATAACTAAGAACAGCAATTATTATTATAACTATAAATGGACTTGTAAAATGAATTTATGTATAAAATAAAAATGATATAATATGTCCTTTATTTTTATTGCTGTTGAAATTAATGAATTTATATTTCCTTGTACTTTACTTTGTACTTCAAGTAAATAGTTTAATTATTAATAAAAGCATAAAAATGTAATTAATGTTATAATTGCAAATTAGCTTGTAAATTCAGAATTATTATATATAATTTAATAAATGTATTATAAGTCAATATAATTAAATAATAAGTCAAAAAATATTAAATATATAAATGTATTAAATATTTGTATACAAATTATTCAATTTATAATTATATTCATGTATATTAAACGTTCAATTAATATTATAACTATGTATAGTAAGTGAATTGAATATTGTAGATAAATTAAATGAATTTCTAATTATTTATAATTATGATAAGGCACTTTTAATTAGTATTATCTTTATATCTTTATATAATTATTATTTTATTATTCACATTTATTGTTGATGAATGAAACCTTATAGAAAAAATAAAAACAGTTCGATTAAACTTCGGATTAAACTTGAATTCATTAGCTTTCCCTTTGCCAAGTAATCATGTTCTATCAAAGATCTTAAATGTCAATGTCAACCGAACGTTTTTCCCACCCCTGCGATGCCCGATGCCCGAGAACCACTTGAGAGGCTGCTGGGCGGCAGGGGGAGGAGGCTGTTGATTAGCTGGTGCAACGCAAGGTGGTGGCAACAAGAGCAACAACACCAAATACATAACTCGAATGCGCTCTTTAATTAAGAAGAGTGCAACAGAAAGAGGTTGACGATGACGAAATGCATAAAACCGGAAACAAGAAATGTCAGGGTCTAGAGTGAGGGAGAGCAGGGCACGGGTTGGCACGGGTTGGGCTGAATGGTTGGCTGGGTTGGGTTGGGTTGCTTGGTTAGTTGGTTGGGTGGTTCCTTGGTGGTCTCAAATAACAAAGCTACAAGTGCAGCAAGCCGCAGTCGCTGGCAACACTTGAGTTAACACGAGAGACACGTGTCACGCCAGGGACAAGGTTAGGGCCAGGAACAGGGCCGGGAACAGCGCCAGGCAAGTGGCTAATTAGGGTTAGCATAGGGGGGCATATCCATATAAAGATGGGTGCGTGTCAAAAGCTGCTTGACACGACAGGAACTTCAAGCTACCCAGAGGGGTTACGACCGACGTTGAACTCTAGGCTTTAACTTTTGGGATTATGTTTGTGTTGTTCTTTCAACAGATTTTGAATTACTTTGATTTAACAGTTGCTAATGAGCTTAAAACTCCTGGTTAAGATATCGCTAAAAGCTCCCCAAAGCTTTCAGTTTAAGCTACTATCTAGCTTAGGGCTTAGCGAGTTACTGAAACTAATCTTAAAACAGATTAAAGCGTCCGACAGCCCATTAAGCTAAGCCAAGCTACTTTAATCAATAATTAATCAGCTACCTTAAGAATTGAAATATTAGGGATAGACGTTATAGTAGACGTTAAAGCTCCTTAAAGCGCTTTCAAGCTGCATCAAGTTTCTTAAATCATTGTAAAGCTTATTAAAGCTTTATGTATTAAAAGCTTTTCTTTTCTTAGTATAAAGACACAATTAACTTGTGCTGCTATTAAGTTGAGATTGATAATAATTAAAGCTGCATAAAGCGCATGAAGAACCTTCGAAAAGCTCACTAAAAATTCAACACTTTTCTGCTGTTTAACTGAGTTTCTACTAAATTAATGCTTAAGCACCTTAAAGCGAGTTGCCATAAGTTTATTGATTCACTGTAAAGTTCATTAAAGCTTCTAAAAGCCAATTAATATAACACTTTTCTTTAGATTCTTAGACTTTGTTTTAGAATTTAACATTTGCTGCTGCTCAGTTGAGTTTCTAATGATTTAAAGCTTCTTGAGGCGCCATAAAGCACCTTTAAGCTCACAGATGCCGCCCACTTGTTGTTTAGCACGACTTAGTTAACTTCTGATGCAGTTCGTCAGAGTTTCCGCTGCATGGGCCCTACTAGTTATAGATACATCAGTTGGGCATAAATCAAACTGACAGCTCAGCTGTTTTGCATAGTCTGACGAGGCGGCTAAAGAGAACGAGGCTAGAGCTGAAGCTGAGACGGAGGCATAGGCTGAGACTGAATGGGCAGGGGGGGGAGGAGTTGGGCTAAGATATCGTGATGGCAACCAACTATTAATACAATTATGTAAAACAGAATTCCAGTTGCAATTGCAACAAGGCAATTTCACAATTATCGCATGTACCTAGCAAATTCCAGTAACTTGTTATGAAATCCCCTTTCCAGAAATTGTTTATAAGCACGCAAACAGATCTCTCTCTTTCTCTCTCTCCCCTCCCCCCTCTCTCTCTCTCTCTTACCCTTTTTGCTGTTGGCTAATTGAAAAACTGCGTGGCATGCCCCCTCTTCAGTGTATGCAATGTGTGGTCTTATCATTGACAGTTGTCAGTGCCTATAACTGACACCTAACACCAAGCCATTTATGTTTTGCCTCTCACCACATCCTCTGCCAATCCTGGGATTGCCACAGCTATCGGCTCGTGTCATTTTCGCTGATGCCACAGTGCGAAATTCTCTTTGACATGATTTGTCAGTGATTTGGATTAGTTGTTTGGCTGGTTGAGGTCTGTCTGAGGTCTGTCTGAAGGCTGCTTGAAGCCATCTCAAGAGCCTGATTGACGCCAGATTAAAGATTATGCTCAGTCGGGCGAAAGAATGACGCTGATAAGCATCTGGAAATGTTAGGTAAGTCTATGCTTTGGTAAATGCTTGTCCACTTGCAATAGAACTGAAACATTTCTTGATTGATTTATGCAGCTGACTAGGGATTAATCTGATAAAAAGCTTTCAATTCAGCAGTCTTAATGAGCTTTGATCTGTTGACCTAAGTGTTGGCTACAAGCTGAAAGAACAGAGTTATTTTAAGTGCGCTTTATTAATATATTCTGTGTCAAAGTTGGTTAACGGAAGCTTTAAAGAGCTTTAAGCTTTTGTGTGTGTACCACAAAGTAGTTTAATCATTCTTTTCTAACAGTTATTACTTCAAAATTATGCTTAAGGGGGTAAAAAGCTCAAGGCGCTTTAAGGTTTACAGCTTTTATTAGCTTGGATCTGTTGAGCTGGAAGTATCTTAATTGTTAAGCTTTTAAGAGCTTTAAGCTGGTTGCCACCAAATACTGTCAGCTTATCATCCATCCGCTACGATTTGAGGAAAGGATCAATGACACTTTAGCTCGTAGAGCTTTAAGGCTGCACTTTAGCCTCGTTTTGAGACTACTGAGAAATCCAACCGGATTTGTTAGCAAAATCAACCCATTAAATATGCGAGTAATCACAATTGGACGCGCCCATAATCAGCCAGTGATTGTCTACAGTAACTTCTAGACAAGAATAGGCTGTAGGTAAGGAGTGGGGGATAGCGGAGAATAAGGAGAAGCAGGAGAGGCGTCATGGCAGGTGATCGCTGGTGATCATCAGCAACGTTTTTGAGCTGCGTCATTGATTGACTGCAATTGAAGTGCTCGTCACGTAGAACTCTGGATACAAAACAGACAGAGGAAAAAGGCCGCCCGATGATCGCTGATGGGGACTAGAGACTTGGAGAATGGTAGAGGGGAAATGAGAAGAAGGGAACTGTGACTATGACTGGAAGCTAGCTGATAGAGCAGAGCCTAGCAGATGATGATGATGATGATGATAATGATGATGACGACGACAATTGCGCGCTAATTATCGCCTCATGCAATTCATTGGGGTATCTCGCTATCTCTCTCGCTCTCGCTCTATCTCTCTATCTCTCTTGTTCTGTCTAACTGATCAGCGTGTGTCAAAGGCATTCCTTGGTCCAGGCGTGAATTGAATTCCCGTCTGACGATGATGATGAATGGGATATACCAACATCGTCTTCACACTCCACACACACCTCACACACTCCACACACTCTCCTCACACTCTCCTCACACTCACTTGATAACTACTTCATTTAGTTCTCTGGGTTTTTGCGGATTTGATTTATAGCGTTGCTAAATTAAAGTTGCGCACACTTTTGTTATGGACAATGAATTGCAGGAATGCATCTGGCAAGTCTTTGGACTCGGCAGATACTCCAGGTACTCTGGCGATTAAGTGGTTAGCTCATTAGCCTCGACAATGCGTTGGTATTTGGGTTAGGTCCTCTGCCTTCTCCATTGTTTGCTGCCACATGCCACATGCCACATGCCACTTGCCACAAGCTACTAACGGTTAACGATTTGAACTTACATGTGGCTCTTTATTTTTTTTATCTTACAGTCTTCATTAAGAAAGTTAACGACAAACCATTTAGCAGAAACTCTAGCAGATTAAGGGAAATGGCTTGCTTAATTGAACTTTTCTAAGGCTTAAGGAAGCTTCATATTTCTTATTTAATGCATTTTTCATTTAATTTAATATTTAACTGTAAGTCTGAAGAATATATTTTATTCAGAAGCTTTAACTATTGGAAAAAACAAAGCCGTTTAGATGTTTATAATTGAATTTATATTGAAAGGAAATAAATTATACCAAAAACTTAATTTATTAATTTCTTATTAATGAATTTTAAGAGGATTAAACCTAGAAGTTAAATATGGAGTGATTATTATTATCAGTATTATTATTACCTAATATATCTTAAATATTATTTATTTGACGTTGAAAGAAGCTTAGAAGTTTAACTTAATATAAATACATGCTGAAAGGGCAGAAATAATGCCAAAAAGCTTTAGGAGAGACCTTGTTGTAGGAGATTAGAACTTATACTGTCTTCAAAGAATTTATTATATAATTTTCCAACTTTATATATAATAATTATGAATTTATTTTATTTATGCAATTATTTATTCATTTAGGAAAGTCAGCTAAAGCCAGTATTTTGTCTATAAAATGTGAATTAAATTTAAAAACAACTTTATATATATACAATATAAATTAATATAAAATTTAAATAAAAAAAAAATAATTAGGAAATAAATATTTAAATCCTAAAACAATAAAATATTGTATTTTATAATACAATAATAATAAGAAATTCTATGTAATTAAATGAATAAGAGATACTAGAGATTATAATTTGTTTAAAATACAATAAATATTTGAATAGCAATTGCAATAGCAATTAAAGTTAAGGTTACATTGTAAAGAAGGCAATATAATTTCCTGCATTTGCAATCAATGAAAACAGATGGTAATCTTGGCTAACGAAGAGCTGCTGCTACTGCTGCTGCTGTCTTATTATAATTATCTGTCTAAACTGGACAACTGAGAGGGTTATCGGGCAATTGATCACAAGTCAGGCAACGATTTATCAAGCCTGTTGCAGCTCCATCAAATTGGCGACAAATGCTGTTTGCCTGTTGTGGCTGTTGTGGCTGCCATCTGGCCATCAATTCAGACCGTTAACACTTTATCAATATCTAAGGATAGGCTGCAGGAGCAACAGCAACAATAGCAACAACAACAGCAGCAACAGCAACAGCAGCAGCAGCAACTTAGGAGGCGGTTTGGTTGACTGAGCGACATCAAAAGCGAATTACCGCCGTCAGATAATAATAAAAAGAAATAAAAATAAAAATGCAGGTGCCAATGAAGAGACGACGAGGTAAGACAAGAGAAAGATAGTGAGATAGAGAGAGAAAGAGCGAGAGTCAGCCAGCCGCAGGTCTTCGATCTTTTGGTCTTTGCTCTGCGTCTCGGCAAGATCAAGAGTTGGAGCGTGGCGTGATAGTGGATCGTGGCTCCACCTTTTTGTTGCTGTCTTCAGCCGGCAGCGTTTCTCCTCTTAATTGACGCCTTGATTTGCAGCCGATTGGCTCTGCACCACATTTTCCCGACAGTTTTGCCACTCTACTTCTCACTCTCTCGATGGCTTCATAAACATATCTCTTCAGCTTTTCAATGTTATTTTCAAAATACATATTTATTTGATTATTATTTTTATCATTTTTGTTTTTGTCTTCAATTAACCCATTTAACATTTCTATATCTATTTATAAACTGTTTTGATTGGTTTGGTTTGTGTGCTCAAGTTGATATAGGTAAAAGTTCGACGATCGTTCAGCAAGCAGTCGTGGCCGAGCGGTTAAGGCGTCTGACTAGAAATCAGATTCCCTCTGGGAGCGTAGGTTCGAATCCTACCGGCTGCGAATGGAAGTAACTTTTTTTAAATTTATTATTTATATTTAACAACAATTACATTTTTAATTTCTTATTTATTATTTATATAACTCATTTTAGATCACGGGTATAAATGGGTTGTATTTATTAAATTATAATGCTTTCCTTTCATTATATTTGAGAGCTGTTTAATTATATTTTACAAGAGTAATAATTGTTTTGTAATTGTTTTACGGAAAAAGAAGGAAGAATAAGAATTGAAAGAAATAGTGATTTCAACCAGGGATTAATTATATAATAAAGTATTATTTAAAATAACAACTTATTATTGTCGTGTAGAACATAGCAGCTTTGGTATTTCTAACTTATTATCATCGCAAACATAAATTAGTTTATACTACTTATACTACTATAGAATGACAGACAAATTATATGTGTACATATATGTATTGTGTCTTTTATAAAGCGTATTTCTAATAGATATCCTAACTCTTTCCATTTCTTTAAGACCATACTTGAAAGTATCTCTAAAAAGCATGCAGAAAGATATCCTATTTTTCACATAGAAGTGAATATATTTAATAAAACTGAGATTAATGCAATCAACTATAAATAAATAGACAAATTCTTTAGCAGCTTATCCAAAGTTGCTTTATGTAATTTAACATATTTATAATAAATTTGTTAGCCATTTCTTTAATCTTTAATATTATACTAAGTAATATAAGTAAGAAGCGAACTATAAATGAATATAATAAATATACACATTCTTCACTTTAAAGATTCAAATTATAATTAAAATTTAGCATTTTTAGGATACACGCTTGTTAACTATATTCTCTTTGAATATCTTTAAGAATACATTTAAAAGTAATCTCAATCCTAAGTATCTCTCTGCCAAGCAACCGTATGATTATCCAATCTTTCACTTAGCAGTGAACGTATTTAATAGATCTCTTAAGAATTGTTTAGTTAACAACTTGAGATGCATTCCAAATTTGGAACTCCCAAATGAAAGGAGGGAGGAAACAGAATCCACAACACGTTCCACACACGCCATTTGCTGGCATTTAAGTTGCCATCAGAATCAGAGAATAACAATCGCAGGATACTCTGCAATTAGACTCATTAGCATTTAGCATTTAAATAAATTGATTAAACCATCAGAAGGCATTTTACGGTTTGCCATGGCTGTCATGGTTGCCACATGTGGCAGCATGAGGCAGGAATAGAAGAAAGAGATGTTGAATGTAGACCCCGAGTCCAACTAGAGCCCAGTTCCAGCTGCGAGTTATGTAATTACAAGCTGGAATGCCAATGCTGCTCAATTTGCTTGCAACGTGTGTGTAATTCACGCGTTGTGGCAACTCAGTTGCCACATGCTGCACAATAATCAACGGTGGTAGGCAGCAGACAGTAGTAGACAGTAGACGGAGAGAAGGCTCTAATTAAAAATAACAGAAAAATATAGGTTACACCTCGACAAAGAGTGAGCGTTGCAAAGACAAAGCGTAGTAGAAGATGGGGCAGAAAGAGGAGCAGAAAGGGGAGTAGACTGAGGAGGCTCAGCAGTTATAAGGCAGGAGAAAGAGTTAAAGGCATAAGCAACAGGGAAGAAGAGACAAGAAGACAGAGAGAGTGCGAGAGAGAAAGAAAGAGAGAGGAAAACAGCAAGAGAGAGAGAGGGGAAATTCTGCTACCGAGTTCTTTTGGAGTCTGTGGGCCTGGCAAGTGGCACTTATCATGCATATGCGCCAAGTGAAAGAAGCAGAAGCAGAAGAAGTAGAAGCAACAGCAACAGCAACAGACAAAAATTAATGGGCTGTAATTACGTGCTGCATGTTGCAGTTGCAACACGATGCGATGCGATGCGATGCGATGCGATGCGATGCGACGCTGCTGCATGTGGCACTGTGGCACTGTGGAATGCCCCAAACCGAAACGAAGACGTTCAGCAATCCGTTGTCTTTTATAGAAAATTAAAGCCTAAATTTGCTTTGTGCAAAATTTACGATGTGTTTACGATGCTTTAAATTATCGGTTGCGCTAATGCGTTGCTGCAACGCGAACATCATTTGCTCGCCGTGTATTCCCTGTACTCGCTTGCGGCATTTCTGTTTGCAGTTTGTTCTCATAAAGTGACTGCCACACTTAACCACTCCCCCCTTAACATTTGTACCGCAGCGTAATCATTCAAATGTTCAGTTGTTGTGTCTGTCAAATGTTAAATCTATTGATATGTAATGCAGGGAAATCCTTTGCTACGCTTTTCTTCTTCAAGTTGCTTTTTATTAAATGTAGCTGAATTTAATATATTATTATATATAATATAAATACATAAAATAATAATAATAAACATATACATTATATATAAATTAAAATTAATTATGTATGAATTAATAATATAAATTAAATTAATAGAAATATGTATAGAATATTGAACACAATAAACTGAATTAATTTATATATAATATATGGTTACATGATATATATATATATATACAAATTAAATTAATTATATATAAATTAATAATATAAATGAAATTTAATTGATATAAATATGGATATGATATTGAACATAAAGATTTATATTATTAATTTATTATGAATAATAAACATATATTATAAATTAATTAATTCCGTACTTTATGAATTAATTTATAAATAATATGATTATATAATATAATAATAAACATATGCTATATAAATAAAGAACTTAATTTATATATAATTTTATAATATTAAATAGAATAATAAAAAAACATATATTAAATAAATATTACATATGAAATAAATGAAATTAAAGTAATATGAATATGGAAATGATATTGAAAATAAAGAGCTGAATTAATTTATATATAATACATATTTATTATTATAGTTCAGTTCTTTCAATATCCTGTCAATATTCTTTCTATTCTATTCTATTCAGTTCATAATTCCTAGGTTCTAAGGCCTTAACCTTAACTATTTATAGAAGTTTATTTAAGTTCTATTAATCCAAACAATTCATATGATCGTAGCTAACATAATCTTCTGTTATTTTTCAAGATTTTCCATTTATAAAATAAAGATTTTTCCGAGTTTTTGAAGATTGTTATAATAATGTTTTTAACTCTTTTAAAACATTCAATCATAATGTAATATTTAATCAATATATTCAATAAAACTATTATATTAGCTGTAATTAACAAGGAAAATATCAAATAAAATTTCTTGATATTCTTATAAGTTTCGCCAAAAAAGCTTTGTATTCTTAAAAAATAAATAAAAATATTTGGATTAATAAATTTGTTAAAATTCTATCAAATACTTTAAACTGTCTTACTGTCTTATCTTTATGCAGAGTTTCTGTTTAACTAAATTATTTTTCAATTCATTGAAAATATTCAGAATTCTTTGTTGGATATGAGATTTCTATTAAAATTTATTTAACAATAATGCTAAATTACTTTAAAAATTAACAATGACATTTATTTATATACTATAAAGTACTGTTTCATTATCTTCATCTATAGAAATTCATGTCTTTATTTAATATTTAATAATTTTAAATATTTATTACTTGTTAAATTATTTAAATTTATTATTATAATAATTAATTATTAATAATTAAGTGAGAATGTACTTTGAATGCTCTCTCTTTTATTATCTTATCTCCAACTGCATAATTCTCTTGCATCTACCATATTTAAGTCTACTCATAGTAAACCCTTCGTTATGCCTCAAAAACATGTCACAATAAGTTCAATCGAATCAATAGTAATAGTAAGCAGTTTCTATTTCAATATTCGAAAAGTTTAATCTAAAATTGGAAATAAAATTTTTTGTGTATTATGGATAAGTTTATGCCCACCTTAATGGAGACAATGAAAGATGCCAAGCTCAAGCGATCCCGCAGTGTTAACGCCAGAAAGAGCAGTAAACTTGGCTCAAAATGGGAAGTGGTCCAACAGCAATCTAGAGAATTGATAAGAGAGCAAAGTTCGGAATTCAAACAAGTACGACAGAAAGGCATTCTCATAGAGGTAGCTATAGTAACCTCATTAATAGATATAACTATATAAACTAAAGACAATTTACAGAGAGGTATCAAGAAATGTTCAAGTGAGCGCAATTTGAAGCTAAGAGTTGAGGAAGTTATTGGGGATTGTCGGCTAAATTCGCCTAGAAGAAGAGAACAGTTCGTGCAACAGACGAGGGATGAGTTTAACGAGGAACTTAAACTGGATGCCAAGTATGCCTCTATAAAGGGAATACTAATGGAGGTTTGTCTAGCTTATAAAGTCATATAGAGTATAAAAATAACCTTTTTTTTTTACCTATATAGAAGGGAATACGAACATTTTCCGATTATGAGTGCGAGGCAAACAATGAGGATCTCTTCAGGCAAGAGTATTCTACAGCTGAGAACTTGGAAGAACAATTCAGAGAGGAGTACGTACAGCAAATGAGCTCGAATATCAAGCCAGCTTTTCTTAAAGAAGTGCTATTAGAACAGGGCCTATTAGAGGCCTGGGAAAACGAGTGTAACGACTCTGTAATCGCTGAGGATCCCTTCATAGATATGACACAGATTGTCAATGATATTAATCAGTTTACCAGCAATTTGGAGAGTAATCCCCATAGCATTGATTGGCAAGGATTCCGCTCCAATCTACTGAAGATACATCGGTACTACATGCACAATGTGCAGAGTAAGGATGCAAAAAAGTGTGACCAGATGCTGTCAAAATGATATTGATATTAATCTGGCTCAAGTTGAGCTAGATATTGAGAATGTGATGGAACCGATAAATACCCTAATCACACGCTCCAAAACGCTCAGCAATCATATTGAGGGTGTCGAGCTCAAGATCAACAGTTTAGATTTGAAAGTAGAAGAATTCTATGCGAAATATAATCAAACGCTAATCAATCGAGAGAAGGCCTTCAATGATATGAAGGCACTGCAATCGATGCGCGAACAAATTGGCCAGAGACTCGCACAAATCGAGATGGATATTCATGCATCCCGAAGTCAACTTCTCCAACGAGGTGTGCACCATAAATGAGCTTCAATTGTAGGTTCTCTTCAGCTGCAAAGATGCGGCATTTCATCGATATGCAATCAACGAACCAATTTTACTTATGAACCTCCATTCTGAAGAGTAACAATTACATTTACTCTGATTGTTACCTTGGGACCTTGTTATGGCACTTTGCATACGGATAAATGCGTCGGAAATGTCCGAGAAAGTCTTAAAGGGGTGTGGTCAACTCAAATTCTGTGTCTTGCCTCAGCTGATGACCGATAAACGTTGTGTAATAAATTCTCAAGTATTCCAAATTAAGTGATAATGATGCTACAGTTCCTTACACTCTTTTGGGGGAAGCTTGTTGAGATATTGATGGGTGAATTTAGTGAATAAAAAACTAGTTTAGAATTAGACTTTGGCTACTAATTGATTAGTTATGGATGTATGATTTAACTTATCTTTCTGGTAGATTATTTACGTAGCTCTTTAAAATGTATTCTGTTTTCTCTCTGCATCTATTTCCTTTTTACCTACTTCCACTTGATTTGTCTTCTGATAAACTGTTCCTCTACGTATATAATGCGCTCTTACTTTCCTAAAGGTTATTCAAATAGTTATACGATATCTAATATATGCTTTACTATACGTTAATATCTTTAACTAACTCTACAATATCTCGTTGATACATATTTCCTAGTCTATACATTCCATCTTAAGACACCCTCTAATGTCCTCCTGAGTAAACCAACTTTTGACTTTTGACAACTTCCGTTCTAGCTTGGGATGTATTTCCCTTCCTAAAAGTAGCTCTAAAGCTTCCCTCTCAGTAGGCTAATTGAAGTTCATCTCTGCATTTAGTAAGTCTTTATTTATTTCTCCATTACAAAATAGTTTTAGATTTCTTCTGTACTGTTTCCCCTTTTTCGTTTTTGTGCTCGGGATTTGTGTCTAGAGTTGTTCCATGAAGCGGTTGATCCATGGGCGTTGCTTCGAAATGTTGCCTCATCACACCACGAATTTTGTACGTGAACTGTTCAATAGCGATTACTATCCCACCTCAAGTCCGACTCTGAATGCGATTGGATTGAAGCAAATCCCAGTATTTCAGAGGAAGTTCATCCTACTGCGGGAGGCTACACCGAAAGTGAATCATGTTGCGGCACAGGAACAAAGCACACGGCATTATCGAAGGTATTATAAGGGACCTGGATCGCGACATACCTTTGACTGCCCGTTGCGAGACTATGACCTGGCTGGTGGCTCCAGGGAGTCTACCCTTTTGGAGTCGACGACTCTCTAGGAACATGGAGGGGGCCGTGCGGCAGTTGACCCAGGAGAGCAAATGGTATGACTACGATGTCGAGATCAATGGATATCTGTGGTCGCTTTGGGGTGGAATACATCCAAATGCCGCCTGTTTCGATGTCCAGTTGAGGGGACGACAGACATTGGCCTGTTGTGTGATCGCCTGCTGCGCGGCCAGCATATTTCGCCATCTTGGGGAATGGACACCAAAGTTCCTAGATGCCATTGTCGTCAATGGAGACAAGTATTATAAAGAAAGCCTCTTGAAGAACAAGAGTTGTGGCCGTCAGTTGGACTTGGAGGACTTGTCGCTGGAGTGCAGCTTCCAGGACATGCGCTTCATGGTGCAGGCACAGTCCGTATGCTACGGGCAACTCTATAGTGCCCCTACCACCCATATTATGGGTCTCTTCGAGGCTCTCAATTACTTCTTCACCCGCTACAAATGGGGCATCCTTGAGTGCCAGCAGCATTATATTGCTTTCGGGTATTCTTCTAGTTTCGATGGAGGTTATTTCCTCTACGATTGCGGGTGGGATAAGCCCATCTTTCCCGATGGCATGGGCGCCACGTATGTGCTGCGTACTAAGCAGCTTTACCTGCTTCTCTACTGCATGATTGTTACCCTCAATGTGCGCAATAGGAACATCAATTTTCAACTCTTCAGCGTGAACATGAATCGCATCTCGGGACATCAATGAATACACTGTATATGGAAGCACTTAAACGAAAGATCGGAACAGTAGTACTTGTCTAAATGTGCAGTTTGTTAGGGGCAAATAAATAACAGAACTACAAGGATTTATCTCTACTTAATATGGAGAGGGAGGATGGAAGGATTACATAGGATAAAATTGAATTAGGATACGATAGGATGGAATAAAATGGACTAGGACGGAATAGAATTGAAAACAATGGGATAAGAAGGGGTAGAATAAGATATGATGGGATAAAAGAGGATATGAATAAATAGGAGAGGATATGATAAGACAGAATAGATCAAATTGGATGATATGGGATATGAAAACATTAGGTTTGTACAAGATCGGATGTGATAGGATGGGATACAATAGAATGGAGGAGGATGGACTAGGATGGAATAGAATTGGATAGACTAGGATAGAATGGAAGAGTATGGAAAAGAGTGGGATAGGATGGAGTAGAATAAGATTGGAGAGGATAGAATATGGTGGGATAGGTTGAATATTGAATCCATCCAATGATGGGTTGGAAAGGAAAGGATGGAAAGGCTAGCTAAGAATAGGAAGGGATGTGATAAGATGAGGTAGAATGGGAGTAAATATAAAGGATAGGTCAAGATGGGATAAAATGACATAGATAGAATGGAACTCTCCTCTGTTATAAAATTTTACAACAGAATTTAAATCAGGAATTCTATATACATAACTTTTAAAGATAAGCAAATCCTTTATCAACCGAAACTAAACTTCATCTCAATAGTTGTTTTTTCTACAAGTATCTAAGCTTAGACAGAGCTTTTCATTTTTCTTCCGAGCACCTTAGAAGGATGTGCTGAAAAGCAAACAGAAAATCCGTTGGGTGGGAAGAGACACGGGGAAAACACCCCGAAGATGCCTAAACCAATAAAGGAGAAGCCACAGATGAAGTTACCAATTCAGGCGCTAGCTCGCATCAAAGATGAAAGGAGGAAAAAAGGATAAGAAAGACAGTGGAATGCATTGAAAAGCTTTCATTCACAACTTATTCCTTAAGGCAAGTATGCTGTATGCTGCTTGAGATAAGCATAGCAAAGACTTTACTATAGGCAGGCAACAAAGTATCACCCTTAGATTGTAACGCGCATTGCCTTCATTCAGCTGTAGGAGGAATCATTGAAGACTTGAGGAAAACCAGTTTCATTTCAAAATCAAAACAAAGTTATTTTAAATTTCTTTTTTTATGCTCACCACAGTACAGAAACCCGTCTACTACGTGGGTATGCAAAATACTACACGGAAACTGTGAATCAGTTGCGAGTACAGGGCAAAGAAATACAACAACAACAATAACGACAACCATAAAAAACGCAAAATTAAAAGCAAATTGCAACAAAGAACAAAACAACAAGTAAACTGAAATAAGGTGAAATACAATAAAACTGCATTCCAAAAACTCAGTCAAATATGAAAAACAGACAAAAAGGCAGCTCCCAAACACAAGACAAACTTCTAAAAAATAAAACTCAAAAAATATAAAGCAGAATCCAAAAAAGTAAAAAGAGGGAACAAACAACAAAAGCAAAAAGAAATCCGGTTTCGTTTTCAACCAGAACCAGAGAGTTGTGAGTTTGGAAGGTTGCGCCGCGATGTTGGTCTTAATTCTGCGCTTGCCCATAAAACGGGCCACAGGATAGATGCAGAAATTAACCGAATGACGAGGGAGAGGTAAAGGGAGCTTGAGTTGTTCTGAAGTGCTGTTATGAAGAGGGCTAACCAAACCAAGTTGGCCAAAAAGTGCAAAACGCAGATAAACTCTCTGATAAATTGCAGGAGACGAACTTGAAATTTAGATTTCGAGAGCAGCCGTAGAGTGTTCGCAGTCGAAGTCGACGCCGTCGTTGTCGTCGTCGTCGTCGTCGTCGTCATCGTTGGCTTCAGCGGCAACGTCGGCGTACGTAGCAACAGCGCGCAGCGACTGCACGCGAGCGAACGAGTTGGAGAGCATTTGCGAGTGCACCATGGGGGCGTTTGCATTTGTATGTGTGAGAGTGTGAGAGAGCGAGAAAAAGAGAGCCAATTCGCTGTAGCAGTGGCTGCTGCGTCAGTGGAGTTTCTTTTTTGCACACACGCTCGCACACACAAACACTTTCATGCATACAAGCAAATATTATTGCAGTTTTTATTGCTGCGTGTGTGTGTGTGTGTCTGTGCAAAGGGCTGAGTAAATCTGTCTGTGTCTGTTTCTTGTTGCATTGGTAGTAGTTGAGCTGTCAGTTTGTGTCGCTGTGTGCGAGTTGAGCAGGAGAATTTTATTGATTTCTTGTGTGGGCAAAAAACACTCGCATGCGATTTAGTTTTTGGCAATGATAAAAAGTGGGGTAGAGACAGCGAAAGAGAGACAAAGAGTACTGCACTGTAAGAACTTAATACTGTAAAATAAGTTATGAGTTATAAGCCGGAACTTTGCAAATTTGCACTACGAAAACTTTATAAAATGAAAAACTTGCTAGCATAATTTGACAGTTCGTTTAGTCTATTTTTATCGCCAGCACTTATTCACATTCTTTCACTCTCTCTCTCTCCCACTTGCTTACTCGGTAGCTACGGACAGCTGCCAAAAGTGCAAGCCAAATATTCTTTTACTGTACTCCCTCTCCCTCTGCCCACCTCACTCTCACATACGCCCAATGCAATCACAGCACTCACACTTACACAACTTGGTCCAGGTAAAGTTTGTCCCAAAGTTTTATTAAAGGTTTGAGAGAGAAAAAATACGAAGAAAACACCATCAGTTCGCACCTTAAGTCATGTCAATTGAACTTTCCAATGAGGTAGAAAAGTGTAAGAGATAAAAAGTTAACTTAGCTAACTTTTCGCTAGCAGACAGCATGCCACCATTTGTCCCACAAAATCCCACACGTTCCAAGTCCCCGATGCCATTTAACTGACCAACTAAACGAACCCGGAGTTAAAAGCCAATAAATAGCCCAAAGGGCAAATGCAAAAATAAAATGTTGAAAAACTCAAAGATGCACAGTAAACGAAGTTCGAGGTCATTGCATTGCACACACACACACACACACACACACACCACTACAAATAAATAAAACAACAAATGAAATGCGCTCTTTGCGTCGCTCTCATGTCTCGTCTGCTAACTGTAGCGATGCGAGGAGAGCGAGCGCTTGGAGTGCTAAAAAAGTTCAAGTCAAAATTGCAAATAAAATAAATGGAAATGACTAAAAAAGTGAAATCCACAAAAAACGACCACGACAACAACAAAAGCAACGACTAACTGCAGTTGGCACAGCATTTGTTGTTGTCGTTGTTGTTGTTGTTACTGCAGTGCTTGGGCTGCTGCCTGTGGGGGAGTTGGCAACGCGGCGGCTGCCGTTTGCACAAAAGAAGTAAAAATGCTTGTAAAAAAACTATGTGTATTGCGAATGACAGACAAATCAAGTAAGTATGGCGCTAATCTAATAGCGCTTGACATGTAAATACCCTGTAAAATGCATTTGATTAAATAGTTTTATTATACAAAATCTAAAACTATAATAAAGAGAAAACTATCGAAATGCTAACAATATTATGTACCGATAACTGCTCTCAGCTTTGTATGCTATGGTATACACGTCCTATCTATCCTTATTTACTTTTGGCTACAGGGTATTAGAATACACACCAGCAAAAAAATGTCAACTGCAGAAAAAGAAGATTGATGATCTCGCTCAAGAATATTTCGATCTACTCGACTTGTGCTTTGCATTTAACAACACAAATAAGAAGCAACAACAAAGAGACAGTAAAAGCTCTTATACGGAATTTGTACTTTGAGAGGCAAAAGAGAGAAAGGCTTAAGGCTTAATGCGGTGCAAGGCAAATGAAAGCATCAAATAATACAGTTATTAAGCTCTTAATGCTTATATAAGCAAGAAAATTATAAAAAGAGAATATTACATATTAGTAATGATTATTTTTATTTAAATGTTCTTTACAAAATGCTGAAGATTTACTTAGTATGAGATTCATTAGACTTTGGAAGTGATTTTGTTGGACACATCTCTTCTCTCTTCTTTTTAAAAATGATTAAGTCTGAAATGTAATTATTACATCTCGTGAGAGATATCCCCCACTTGTTAATAATATTATTATTGACAAATACAGTTTTTTCTATTTGCTCTGAGTTTCTTGAAGTTCATTATGACTTTTAGCAATTTTATCAATAGTCAATAGATGGATTTTTTGAGTGCAGTTCGGAATCCAGCAAAACTTGCCAAGAAGGCGATCGGAGATCAAATCTACTCTTGCTAAAATAACATTATAAGACCTATCGATAGAGTTCAATAACAACAATATAGAGGGCTATGTTCACTAATCTCTAGTAAGTTCAACTCAGTTGGAAATAAGTAGAGTCCGAATATTTATATTCATTTAATTCAAGCTTAATAATTAACTCTGTTATAACAATTTATATATAAGTACTAATAAATAAATTAATTACTGACAATAACCCATAAATTGCTATATTACAATAAAATTTTACTTAGAATATTTTGAGAATTAATTTAATGGGAAAATGTAGCTACATTTTTACACATTTTATGTAATTAAAATTATTTAAAAATGCTTTAAATAATTCCAAGTAATTAATAGAAGGAAAAAGTCTTTATAGCTTACGAATTGTAGACTTACCTTGACTTTAAGCCTATTTCATTAGCCAAATTCGAGTTCAGCTAAAAACACACAACTTAAATTTAAGCCGTAACAACGCCTGACTATCATCATTGCATGGATCTACAATCTGTAGTTGAACTGCCCCAAAAGACTGTTTATAGACTCTCCAATTTACACACACACACAGACACACACATATTCGCACCTAAACAAAGACACACACACTTGTAGATAGATTTTAATGACTAAGCGTCGCCTTCACAGCTACTGCTTAACGACCAGAGGCTGACTGTAAGCCCCTCTCTCCACCGACCCCCTCTGTAGGTCGACAAGCTCTAAGTTGATTGTTTTTAACGAGCCCAGACGTTAGGCCTGCCTAAACTGTCCCCTCTCTTTCCTTTCCTCTCCCTCTCCCTCTCACTCTCTCGCTCTCTCTGCCTCTCTCTTAAGCAACCTCTTGCTCCTTTAGCTAATAAAATGTTGAATACGTTGTCTGCGTAGGCGTAAATGTTGTAGCTCCTCCACGCTTCTCCTCTATGTCTCTGTGTCTGCCTCTCTGCGTCTCTCTGCCCCTCTTGCTCACTCTCTCTCTCTCTCTCTCAACTGGTCAGTCAGCACTCACAACTTCGAACTGCCAAGTGACTGACTCACTCAATGACCGTTCGACGAAGCGTGCCCCGAAACGGCAGCAATTCCTCTTGGTTCCACTCCTACCCCCTGCTCCCCCTGCCATCACTACGCTATGAACCAAGGCTCCTCTTTCTATCCCCTCTCTGTCTCTTCCTAACCTCAGCCTTCTCGCTCACCCACTTGAGGTTTAATGACGCATGGTTGCGAATTTTGCATTCAGTTCGTGTTTAGTTTTGCGGTTTTGCCTTTTGCTCGTTTTGCTTCCAACTGCAGACAAAGCACAGGCAACAAAAACGAGACCCCAAGCTTATTCTGTATACCCTGCACATGTATAAATCGGGTATGATTGAGATGTGAAAGGGTTTGAATATTTAGATTGTCATATTTATAGATAAATGTATTTTATCTGTTAATCTTTTCTTTTTTTTTTTATTATTTCTCTCTTTGCCTCTCTCTCTTCATCTATTTGTTTTTACATATGTTTGTACATATTTATACCCTGTACAGGGATATATTAACTTTGTGAAAAAAATTTTTGTAACAGGCAGAAGGAGACATCTCCGACCCTATAAAGTATATATATTCTTGATCAGCATCAACAGCCGAGTCGATTGAGCCATGTCCGTCTGTCTGTCCGTCCGTCTGTCCGTCTGTCCGTCCGTCCGTCTGTCCGTCTGTCCGTCTGTATGAACGCGTCGATCTCAGCAACTATAAGAGCTAGAGACACCAAATTTGGCATCAAGGTTCCTGTATACCATACGCAGATCAAGTTTATTTTAAATTTTGGATACCACCCCCCTTCCCCCGCAATTTGAAAAAAACGAATAATAGCCACATTTTTCAACGAAGACACTTCTAACTTAACAGGTGCGTTAAGAATGATATGTAGAAGGAACGCTGAAAGTTTCATCAAGATCGGTTTGTAAATAAGACAGATAATCAGCAATAAAAGTTATTTTTCCACGGAATCGTAGAGCAGCAGGCAGCACATGTGTGCGAGCGAGACAGCGAACGACTGTGACACATGCGTCTGCTTACCATGTGTGCATATTTGTGCGAGCGAGATAGCGAACTACTGCGACACAAGCTTAAGTAAATTAAGTGTCGTAACACTCAGCTTTTGATTGAATATGTATAAATAAGTGACAGTTAGCTGCTATAAGCAAGCAAAGAATTCATATGCAAAATGAGAGTTTCAAAAGGGTATTCTTTAAACACCTGTTATGTTCTTACTTTTATTTTAATCAAAGTACCTATTATCAAAATATTTTTAATATAGAAGCCTGTACAGGGTATTATACTGTCGAATGCGGTCGACTGTAGCCTTTTCGACTGGTTTAATAATAAAAATATGTAAAAAGAATAATTTATGGAGAAATGTGTTATTAATTAGCCCTCTATAGCATTTTCTGTTTGTCTCTTTCTTTCTCCCTCTCTCTCTCTCTCTCTCTCTCTCTCTCTCTCTCTCTGTTCATACTATTATTTTAATACAACGATAGTTACAGCGTTTTTACCACACATCAGGCTATCTCTCGTTCTTTCATAGGTATATAATTTTACAGACTATAGAAGTAATACTTTTGCTTTCATTCATTCATATCTATTATCTTTTTATATGTTGATCTTTTTGAATCATTATTTTGCTCTTCGAGTAACAAGAGTACTCCTCGAAATAATAATTAGAGTTTTATACAAATTGTATTATATTTATTAGTTTTATTTGTTTTCATAAGAAACTCAGTTATTAATGAAAGATCGGAGACCATTTGTAATAAAGTATAATACATAATACATTACAGGGTATTTACGTAGTCAACCCGAATTGTTCTAACCTTGTTTTTAGTCATGCTCGAGTCTTGAGATTCTTTTTTATGAGTTTGCGCTCGTATTGTTTTCATTTTGATGAATGCATAAAAAAGCGCAAGTGATTTCCAAGTGGGGCACAAAAGCGAACAAGTCCGGGGTCGAGGGGATGGATGGAAGCAGCGGGAGGGAAAGGAAGGGAGGGACAGTTGGGGTACACATCTATGAGCCACACTACTGCCTTGATAATTGTGAGCCAGAAGTCTTTCCACATTGTTGCATGCTAAGTAGCATCGAATGTGCCCCCCTCTCTCTCTCTCTCTCTCTCTCTGTGTCTCTCTGTACGCTCTCCTCTCTCATCTCTGCCCAGACAGAGACGCCACTTTATAGCTTGGCAGGGAGAACTTCTCTAATGCAGACGTATGTGTGGATATGGGTCGACATCGTCATCGCCATCGTCAACGTTGTCGTTGTAGTTGTCGTTGTCGTTGTCGTTGTCGTTGTCGGCGACAAAGTCAACGAGTTGGCAGAGTCATCGTCATTTACATCTTGTTGCGTTTGTGTGTGCTTATGTTTGTCTTATTTCTTGGCATTTCTGTTTTGTTGTCATTTTCTAAACGACCCTACCCTGCCCCGCCCCGCCCAGACCAGCCCCCATCCCTGGCCCTGCCTCAATGTCAAAGCGCAACACTCGCATCTTTATGCCACGGTCAAGGGCAGCGTCGCGTCGCCGCGTGAAAGAAGAGCAAGAGAAGTTTAAAGAGGTTCCACACACACACATTCCCCCATACTGCTTAATAAATAGCAAATTTATTTAGTTTTAATTTTAATTGAGGCTATTACTAGCTTAATCAATTTGAGTTTAGAATTGCATTGAATAATATAATGCTGCTTAGTTGATAGACAATTTATTAGATTGTACTTCAAAATATCATAAGCATAAGCTTCTAAATCTTCTAAAAAATAATAGAGACAGAGAAGTTCAAAGAAATTATTTGACATATATGTATGTTGTTTAATAAAGAGCTAATTTCTTAAGTTTGATTTTAGTAATAAAAGCTTAATGTCGTATAAAATTTAAGGAAGAAGAGAAAGAGAAGTCCAAAGAAGTAATATAATACTGCTGAATTATTAAGTATTGCTTCAAAATTGAATAAGTCGAATAATTTCTCAAGCTTTTAATTAAATTACAATGTATAAAAAGAGAAGTTCAAGGAAATTAAATTAACATTCTATTGCAGTACAAATTATAATTCATCATTAATTAGCCAATTCATCAAATACTACTGCAAAATCGCATGAGTGTTATATTTTAAAGAAATTACACTGAAGAGAAAGGAAACTCAAGCAAATTACACACACATTCTCTTATAATGCTTAATATACAGCAAATAAATTACGTTTATAACATTATTACGAGTATTACTTGCTTTCTATTCTAAAAAATTTAAGGAAGAAGAGAAAGAGAAGTTCAAGGAATTCATATAAAACTTTATAAATACCCATTTAATAAAGTTGTAATTCCGAATTGAATGAGGGGAAGCTCAATCTTCTAAATATTTTAGTAAGAGAAAGGGACGCACAACGAAATCAAACACAATTTCTCTTACAGTGCTCAATAAACAGCAAATTTATTAAGTGTGATCTCAGAAATTGTTGACTTTAGAATAGAAAAGTAATAAATCTCGATCTCCTCAAAAATTGGACCCAATCTTAAAGTGAAAATGCGATTCGTTTGATTGTTTTTGGTGCAGAATAGGAAGTGCAAGGAATTCATATTGTCCACTGGAAACCATCAACTAATGCGAGCTCACATTTAAGAATTGGGCCCAAACTTAAATACCTAGATGCATACTTGTCTAACAATGTCTATCTAATGTCTAAAGATCTGTGTAAATGTGCTATGATTTAAGAGTTCCACTTTTTGATTGATATGTTCTTTTATCATCGCTCAGCAGCTGCGAGATTCTCTTCCTCCAGAGTTTAGCATTTCTTGGTGAGATGTGTCTTCTTAACGCATCATGTTGTGATCTCATATCGATATTATCGTTAGTTTTGTTATTATTCGATAAATTACGCAGTGAGGTCATCGTGTTACTTAGCACACGAAATTGTTGCATCAGTTTTCGTGTACGTCCCTCAATTTGTTCGATATACATTGCAGTGGAGTCAAGAGCTGCATTAGTTGGAAACATATCCATCGTGTAATACTCTATATGTGGTCTCATAATTTGCAGAAAGTTTCCCAAAAGAGAATTGTGGTTTCTTTCACGGAATTAAAGTATGATTTGAATACTGAATATCTATGTCTGACTAAATCAGTTAACCTACTGAGATTTCTAATTAGAGACGCAACTGTCACAAATTTATTATTGATTAAAGAGAGAGAGAGAGAGGGGGAGAGGGAGAGAGGGAGAGAGAGAAGGAGACCTGAATGTTTTGGTAATTAAAATTAATTTTCGTTGAGAAGCAAAACATAAGGAGAGGCCCCCACATTGCAGCTCGATGAGGCTGTAAAATCTAGTTTTCCCAGTTCGGAATGATAAATGGCGTCTAGTTAGCGTAGCGCCAAAAGAGAAACAAGTTCAAGTATCGATCCCCCTCTCTCTCTCTGTGTATTTCTCTCAAGCAGCTGTTGCTTCTTCTTCTTATGTGTTGTATTTCAATTAGAGCACAAAAAGTCGTCCTCAACTGCAATTAGCAACAAAGTATCTGGCAATGTATGTTTTCGCTATTATCATTTAAATTTATGTTATGGTACTACATATATTTGTTACGGCCCACTTTGCAGTCTCCCCAATCTGCACTCTGTAGTCTACAGTGTCTTCTCTCTCTCTGTCTCTTTCTCTTTGTGGCATGCCTTACGATTATGGCCAACGTTGGGTAATTTGTTAGCAGCCAGTCTACGATGCAGTCTCCCAGATAAAATGCAACCCGTCTTCAGCTTGCGGCATTTCTCGATGCGACCATTCAATGAAAATTAACTAGGGACAAATTGTTGATCGTGCTTTTGGCTCTCGACTCTCGACTCTTGGTTCTTGGTTCTTTATTCTTGGCCAAGAACAACAATCAATGTTATGTAGTGTTACCCATTGAAAGCCATTGTACGCTTTACGGCAGTCTTACTGTGCCTTACAATCTTAGTTATCAGTTGCCTCTTCTGCTCTACCCCATCCAAATTATAGGTCTACGTACGGATTATTTGTGTTGGCTTTGAGCAAGAGCTTGTGAATGGCTTAGATAACTCTGGGATGAGTATTACGAGAGCTACGAGAATTTTGATTAACATTCTTAAGTGATTTGGTTTACGAAAATCATATCTAATTACAGTTGATATAAAGTCTAATGGTTAACAATCGATTATATTGTCCTGTAGCAGGGACATATAAACTTTGTACAATCGTATCTTAAATAGATAGAGACTTAGCATAGTTATGTATATTCTACAAGTGTATATATGTACATATGTATGTACAAGCAAATACATGCTATGGTGCAGGGTATCATTCAGTCGCATGCGCTCGTCTCTAGCTTTAATGACTAAGAACCTCATTCCCTATATTCTTCTTCGGCTACTCGTAAACTCTATTACTTATAAAAGTTATACTATAATTATGTGTAAAATATATACCCTTACTCTTCTCACTCCCTTATTCACCTGAACCACATAAACATTTCATTAAAATATTCCTCAATATGCATATTTTCAGCCTATTGCAAGTTGCATCCACACTTTGTGTCAGCTTGAATCCTTAGTATTTTCGTAACCTCTTCCTCATCATTTTCTTTTTGTTTTTGTTTGCCATTGCTGCTGTTGCTGGAGGCTGGCTTTTGCTCTTTTAATAAATGAAAATGTTTTTAATTAATATGCTTCAATATGTCGAGTGCGGCACTCTACTTTATGCAGCGCCGTCAAGCCTCCCCCAATAACAGATTCCACATGCAGTCCACCGTCCACCTCGACTCTCACCACCCATCACACAAGCGGTTGTTGTTGTGGTTGAGCAGTTGAATTTTACATTGCATATGGCGGGCGCCTCCGTTTTTATTGTTTCATATTCATTCGTGTAATTCCGTAGGCTAAATTTCAATATTTTATATACATACATGTATGGACATATATAGTTGCATATGTGAGTGTACAATAAGAATCCTTTGCTGAAGCATGCAACAAAATAAATACCCATACTATTGCGCTTCGACCATTATGGCTCCGCTCTCTTTGTCAAGTTCTCTTATTTTATTCATAGCCCACAGTCATGGCTCTTTTGTCGTTGTTGTTGCTGCTGATTTTGCTATTGTTAAAGTTGTTGCTTCTCTGTGGACAACGGCGACTTTTGTTGATTTGCTTTTGTGCGCTCGATTCTCAATTATTCAATGCGTATAGACTGTGCGAGCAAAAGAGACGGTGCAAACACTCACTCTGCTTATATCTATTTATAGACATTTACTTTGGCTTTTGCTTTGTGTTGAGGTTTTCGCTTGCTTAGCCCAACCATCCCATATTGTCTAGTGGTTAGGATACCCGGCTCTCACCCGGGAGGCCCGGGTTCAATTCCCGGTATGGGAAAACAAATCAGAATTTGATGAGTTTTCTTTTTTTTTATTATATTAGTTTTCATATACAGTTCTAAGTCGACGCTGTTCTTCGATGCTATTTTAATTATATATCAACAGTTTAAGCTTTATAAACTGCTTCCAATGTGATTCAGCATGAACACTTATAATATACTTACACGTATTGTCGGCTAGGGTTGTCGCTTGCCATTTTTCTGTGCAATGTTTAAAAATTTTACCCATCATCAAGCATTGACATTATACACTTGTATCACAACAATGCATCAATGTCCATTTCGTTTATTATACGAGACTGTTTCCTCATTCAGATATACGAATGTGCTTACATATGAGAGTATATATATATATATGTATAGGCATATGTATTTATTTGCGAACTGTGTATGTTGCATTGGCCTGTCAACTCTGGCTCTAGCTGATGAATGATGTACAATTTCCATCGAATGAGCAACAGTGAAAATGACAGGGGGGCTGTGCTGGGCCCGAGTCTACCAGGCAACTGGTTCCGTTGACAGACAGATAGACAGATAGTCAGACAGACACATAGACAGACATACAGATACATTTGATTGTGTATGACTTTTGACCGGAGAGTTAGTTTGGTTGGCAACAGGAAATATGCCAAATGAAGTTCTACTGCTATTCAAATGCAACCATTTATCAATATTCATAGTTTGTAGCAAATTATATGTAAGGTATCTAAATTCTTCTATACACATTTCTCTTTTCCCTTCATTTCATTTCCGTAATATTTTTCCCAGTTTGTCTCCCACCATTCTTGTAACTCTCCATTGCATTTCAGCGAAACAAACCGCAAACTTCATTTATAATAAAATGCACATTCATTTCAGGAACTCTCCTCCTGGACCCGAACCACTCATACATTGCTAGGCAATTTTATTTAAAAATGCAAAAGCCTTTGTCGTTATTCCATGTACGGATATTGCCTCCGACTCCAGACTATAACATGCATTAAAATTGGCAATTGTCCCTGTGCGGTTGAATTGCTGACAACATCGAACATGGCCAGTTCCACACCTGATGCACTGGCAACAGCGCCACCACCACCACCATTACCACCACTTGCACCACCTGCACCACCTGCAACTGACAAACAGCGGATCGCAGCTTCATTAGGTGTGGCCAGCTGCTGATGCTGGACAAGGACATGCAAAAGGCGACCCCTGCCACTCCTGCCACCCCTTCAACCAGGGATATCAAAAGGTAGCTGCCATTACAACGAGGGTTGCGATGGATCCTGTGGTAAGTTATATATATTGAAGTAAATACACTAAAAATAAAATAGTTAAGTTTAAATTGAATTAAAGTTGTGATTATCTTAGTCATTTGCGAATTAAAAGGTAGAGGTAGAGGTTAGTTTGAAGTACAAAAGTAAATAGAATAATCTAAGCATTGTAATTAATTTAATTAACAAAATTGGCTAAATTTATATGTGTTATAATTCATAATATAAATATTTAAATGTATAAAATATATTTATATTTTATATTAATAGTAATTAATTAATTAGTTTAATTAATCTGAATATAATGTAATTATCTAAATGTATAAATAATCTGTACTATAAATTTCTGTTTACTATAAAATATGTAAATATAGAATAGAATATAGAATAATCAAAATAATTTGTAATTACTTAACTAATTCAATTCTAAATTTGATCGCGTTATTGTTATTTAAAATATAATTAATTAGGTGTACAAAATATGTTTATATTTTATATAAATAGTTAACAGAATATTCAATAGCTTTAATTAGCTTAATTAATCAGTTTTGTACAAGTTTTTATTATTTCTAATATATATATAAATATATTTAAGTTTCATTAAATTTACTGTTAACATATTATAATTAAAATATTCTTTATTAATTAAACTAATTAAATTTTCTAAATTTGTATGCATTTTTATTATTTGAAATATAATTATTAAAATATATTTGCAAGTTATTTTTATACCCTGTACAGGGATATATTAACTTTGTGAAAAAAATTTTTGTAACAGGCAGTAGGCGACATCTCCGACCCTATAAAGTATATATATTCTTGATCAGCATCAACAGCCGAGTCGATTGAGCCATGTCCGTCTGTCTGTCTGTCCGTCTGTCCGTCTGTCCGTCTGTATGAACGCGTCGATCTCAGCAACTATAAGAGCTAGAGACACCAAATTTGGCATCAAGGTTCCTGTATACTATACGCAGATCAAGTTTATTTTAAATTTTGGATACCTCCCCCCTTCCCCCGCAAATCGAAAAAAACTAATAATAGCCACATTTTTCAACGTAGACACTTCTAACTTAACAGGTGCTTTAAGAATGATATGTAGAAGGAACGCTGAAAGTTTCATCAAGATCGGTTTGTAAATAAGACAGATAATCAGCAATAAAAGTTATTTTTCCACGGAATCGTAGAGCAGCAGGCAGCACATGTGTGCGAGCGAGACAGCGAACGACTGTGACACATGCGTCTGCTTACCATGTGTGCATATTTGTGCGAGCGAGATAGGGAACTACTGCGACACAGGCATAAGTAAATTAAGTGTCGTAACACTCAGCTTTTGATTGAATATGTATAAATATGTGAAAATTAGCTGCTATAAGCAAGCAAAAAATTCATATGCAAAATGAGAGTTTCAAAGGGGTTTTCTTTAAACACCTGTTATGTTCTTACTTTTATTTTAATCAAAGTATCTATTATCAAAATACTCTTAATATAGAAGCCTGTACAGGGTATTATACTGTCGAATGCGGTCGACTGTAGCCTTTTCGACTGGTTTTATTTGTAATATTTATAACAAATTTCTCTAAGTGTATGGCAACCCTTTTCGGGTTGCATTCGGATTTTTGGCTGCACCTTCGGTCTGTTGCATTTTTGGGCAATGTAGGCGATGTGAGCGCTGGGTGGCGGGGCGGCAGTTTGTGGGCGCGAATGGGGAAGCTGCTGCTGCCGGTGCTGCTGCATCCTTGCATTCTGTCACCCCCCCCCCCCACACACACTCTTGCTCTTTATCCACAGCCGACTGATTGTCCCCTTGTGCCTGCTCGGGCGCATTTGCATTTTTTATATTTACAGTTTATATAGTAAAGCATGTGCATATTCCCTTCTCTCTCGCACTGTCACCTGTGCAGCTTGTGCTGGACGTTTGCCATCTCTGTTTGACGTCATAAAAATCGATAACAACAAAAAGTTCGAAATGCACTTCATGTTGCCATTGTTGATGAGTGTGTGTGTGTGTGTTGTTTTTTTCCAGCTTGCATAAAATAGTACATATATTACCATATATAGGATGTGTGTATATATCCTGTTTACGCATGTGTGTATATAAGGCGAAGACCTTATCGCATATCGTGCAGACCCAGAAGCATTCAACACTCCTCCCCCCTCAATGCCCACGACAGTTTTAGCTCACAATATTGAAAGAGAATTCACTTGCATTTTAAGTGATTTAATTCAATCAGTCCTTGTTGTGATGGGTATAAACAATTTGCGGGTATGTATATATATAAGAGTATATATATTGGTTGATAGATGAGAACAAATTTTGGATCTTAGGTTAGGGTTAATCTGACTGCGCTTCATATGAAGTGCATATGAATACGTGGCAATAACCATCCCATATTGTCTAGTGGTTAGGATACCCGGCTCTCACCCGGGAGGCCCGGGTTCAATTCCCGGTATGGGAAACCCAATTGAGGTTTATTTTTTAATTATTAAGAATATAATTTAAGATGTTCTTGAGATTTTAAGATAGATATACAACAATAAAATATAGATACTTTCTACTTTAGATTGGGCAAATACTGTGTACAAATATAATTTAAATAAGTTATATTTAAATCCTTTATTTTGTGTATCTTCCATTTGCTTTTAAAATTACGTAATAAGTTCTTGCAGATCATATCTCCCATATTGTCTAGTGGTTAGGATACCCGGCTCTCACCCGGGAGGCCCGGGTTCAATTCCCGGTATGGGAAATTTGATTGTTATTTATTTTATTAGTAACTTTTAAATATTTTAAAATATAGTTATTACACATATATTACTACCTAAAGAAAGATTATTGTGTTTCTTGGATGTTATTTATTTATTTATCAATTAATGACATTCGACCCAATATAACAATAAAGTTTAAATAATTGAATTATTTATAAAAAATAAATACAATTATTCATTTAAAGTAAAAATAGCGTTAAATTGCATTTGAGTTTAAGCTTAAGTCTGGAGTAATTAAAAAAATGCATTTAATTGATCGAACATTTGTTGCAAGGATTGGGGAAAATCCAGAAAAACTCAACCAGATCAAGAAGTATTAAAATGAGTGTTAGTTTATACTAGCTAAAGAGTTTAGAATGAGAAACATCTTATGAACTGTTGCAAAGAACTGTTGTTTCAATAACACATAGTGTGCAATGCATTTTAATATAGAAACACATGATTTGGCTACAATTGTATTTAAAGAAATCTATAACATAACAACAACCATTTCTTTGGACATATATTTATATATTTTTTGTTCTCCAAATAATTTTACTAATTCTATTTAAAGATACAAATTTTTGAATTCTTCAGTACAATATTTTTAAATTTCGTTTTAAGCGAACGTTGATTGTCACTCCCATATTGTCTAGTGGTTAGGATACCCGGCTCTCACCCGGGAGGCCCGGGTTCAATTCCCGGTATGGGAACATAAGTAGTGTTCTTTTTTTTCGTTTAATATAAACAGTAATACATATTATTATTATTTTTATGTTGTGTATTTCTATTTGCTGCCCATTTTTATACCTTAAGATACATTTAAGCTATTTCAATACTTTGTTTAAACTGTAATCTGATTTCAGTCAATTAGCTATTAAATCGGCTTAACAGTAATGCAGCTTCATTTGTAATCCACAGAGGAGATAGCTTTCAGTCGCATCTGTGACGCTCTGATTCAGTTGCCAATAATCCAATTTCTGGACCCCATATTATCCATTAGCTTTAGCTGTAGCCGAATTGGATGCCCAATGTAAAAGTAAATTTGATTGGCTTCAGTTTTTGCATTGCCGGCGTAGGAGCGTAGATGCATTCTCCAGGTAGGTGCCAGGCTGCCAGTTCCTATAATTGAATATAATATTCAATTATAACAGAAAGGAGCACAAGAAATGCAAACAACACGCACAAAAATTGTTCGTCGTTGGGCAAATTAAATGAAAGCAACGCCAAAATAACTTCTCTTCTTTTATTTTTTAGTATTTCTACAGCTTTTGGGTTGGGTGAAATAAACCGCATTGCATAAACAGCCCCTGCAGGGATTCCATATAGAATGCCACCCAATCCATTTACTAGATACATGGCAGATATATGTATAACATCCAGAACTGACCGAGGGATTCTTCCTTCATTCATTTACTTGCATGCTGTATATAACGCACTTAAAGCCCATGGACCATGTCCATTACACACACACACACACACACACACATGCACACACAAATGATTGTCCATCTCCTCACCCAACCCATCGACGTCTGACAGCTCCCCCGCAGCCCCTCAGATGCGTTTTATTGCACTGGACTCTGCTGCTATCTGCTATCTCTTTCCCTGTCTCTATCCCTGTCGCACACCCCCGCACCAAAAGAAATATACAAAAATAGAATACATAAATAAACCAAGGCTTGTATTAATGAAAAATTTCGTACATCGAATTCGCATCATTAAAAATAAACCCCACTCGGGATGGAAAATAAAAATAGCTGAAAACCCAAAAAAATTCGCATATGTGAAAGAGTCGCAAAAACTTTTTAAGGGTTGCAATTTTAACCGCCAAATAAAAACAATCGACATTTTGTATGGAAATCAATTTGGTTTTATTTTCTTTTTTTGATGATGATGATTTTTTCTGTGTAAATGGCAACAATGCGAATACATATATATATACATATGTACATATATATGCAGGTATATAAGAGTGGGACTGTAAGTGTGTGCTGTATGCTGTTGCATGTTTTAACATGTCCAAAAAGAGTCTCGATAAATTCTACAGGGGGAGCTATATATTTCTAAAGGCTAAATAAGACTATTTTATGTGAATTAGGTTCCTAATTTACTTATATAAATTTAAATTAAAAATATATATTAAAAATTGTAAAAAACAACAAAAAATTCTTTGTCAGAAGTGGGATTCGAACCCACGCCTACAGAGTAGACTGCGACCTGAACGCAGCGCCTTAGACCACTCGGCCATCCTGACATATATCTGCACTTCAACTAAAGACAACAAAAGTAAATAGAAAAAAAAAACTATCTTTAGAACTGATATATGGAAATTTATTTTAATTAATTAATTCTTTAATTCGAAAAACTATATATAGTAATAAAAGCTAGATAATAGTTTAATACTGTAGATGATTAATACTCGGTAGAGAAGCTAAATCAAAATATGATATTGTTGGAATATCAAAGATTTTATAATCTATATATATATAAAATATTAAAAGTAATTGTTAAATATGTAAATTATTTGGATAATTATAAATTATATTTATATTTAATTTGATATGCTCTTAATCTGCATATCCCCATGATAGGCCTTTATACTACACCCTTGACAACGAACAAATACAATAACTAAGTACATACATAGTACATACATTTGTAAATACACATACATATACACATATATATATTGGTGCAACAACAGGCAAGCATATGCGACAGCGGAAAAGTGAAAAAACATTGTTTCACATGCGCAAATTTGTTGGGTGGCTGCATGCTGCAGTAGCTGTTGCAACAGCGGTGGCATCAATCGGTGGCATGGTTAATCAGCGGCGGCATTGAGTTCACAGAAGCAACAGCCATTTTATATGGAAATATTTTGGCTATAACGAGTATTAAATACGCTACAAACGCTAATAAACAAACAGCAAATAACATTAGCTAAAGCAGGGATTAATTGTTGTTTCTATCCAATTTATAGTACTTTGATTAAGACAAGCTCAATTGTATATACTTGCAAATTTGTAGCAAAGCTTTCTCTTTGAGCTGACAGCAACTGAACACTATATTGTTCTCGCTCTAACGCATTGCAGCTTACGCAATGCAACTTTGCTTATTGTAGTTGAAAACAAAGGCTTCGCTGCTGTTAATAAGCCCGAGTTTGTAGTGTATCTGCGCTGCTTTAAATAAAGCAAAAATTCAAAAAAAGGCCAAAAATGTATTTTAATGTCAACCCATATATGCATTAACCTATAACATATATATATATATACGTATATATATATATATATATATTCCTGCTATATAGGAGGTATATGCAGGGTCTGATACACAGAATTGTGTACAACATGAAGCATTCGCGTTGTATTGGGCTGGATATTTGTGCGTAGCTCAAACCAAGTTGATTTCAGCTTAAATTGGAAAAAACTGTACTTAATAGGGGTTAATTTACAGTTAAGCTCGTTGCCAGCATCGGGGAATTACAATAGAAACCGTTTAATAATAGAAAAAATATATGATTTTATAGAATTATCATTGTTATATTATGTATATTAGATAATACACTGAAAATGCAATTGGCCAACAGCCAATCATTTGCCATTTTCCAACTCCCAATATGCAATTAGCCAATGAAAGTTGCCTTTGTTAATCAATAATATTATTCACGATTATTCGCGAGAAGTCGCCATGTTAACGGGTTGGCGCTACCCAATCCAAAACCACGGATCGCTAATTAAAAATAATTACAATGATTGGATAAACAAAATGAATTATATACTTGTGATATTTTTAATGCAATTGACAATAATTTATATTATTTTATGGCCATTTTTCATTTAAATTATGCAATATTTAATTAAAACGTAGACAGGCAAGTTGGAGCTTATATAGTTGCCGTTTTTTGCACGTCAAATAAATTATGTAGAGTCCTTATTAATAATTTGTTGTTGCTATTGAAGAAAAGGGTAGTCCAAACAATTCAGTTTATATTGAAATAGGTTTAAGAATAATGGGTATTTTACAATTAAATTTACATTATTAAATTCTAGAAGTAAATGTCGTTCAATTAAATATATAGCTTACGAAATATTTGGAAAAGTCTTATAAAGTATGTGAAACTTATGTAATATAATAAGCTGCAAAATAAAACTAAGAAGAACTGTGATCGAAAACTCTGAGGAAAAGGAGTTCTATCTATGAAGTTTAAACTCTAAAATAATAATATTTAAATCTTTATATCTCTGGCATTTAATAAAAGAATTAAATGATCTGTTTATGGTTAGTATCTCTGTAGAAGAAGTATATATCTTTAAACTATAGCAAAGTCAGGAAGAAATGTGATCCATAACGAACAAGTTTAGACTCAAAAATAATGTTATTTCATTTGTAATATCTTTGAAATTTTAGACAAGAGTTAGACATAGATATAGTTAGTACTTCTGTAGTGTATAAAACTTAAACTACAGAAAATTCAGGAAGAACTGAGATCTAGAACTAAGAGAAAAAGTATGAGCTCTAAAATAATATTAATTCAAACTTTATTTCTGTTGCTTTTCACACAAAAATTAACGATCTGCTTATAGTTAGTAGTTATTATAATATAATAAATGATCTGCTTATGGAAAGTATTTCTGTAATACAGATCTATGTAGAACTAAAAGAAAAAGAAGTACTTTTAATGAAGTTTAAACTCTAAAATAATATCATTTTAATCTTTATATCATTGGCATTTAATAAAAGAGTTAAATGATCTGTTCATGGTTAGGATTTCTGTAGTAGAAGTATGTATCACTTACACTATAGCAAAGTCATGAAGAACTGAGATCCAAAACGAAGGGATAAATAAGATCTCTTCTATGAAGTTTAAATTCTAAAATAATATAACTTCAATCTTAATGTCTTTGGCAATTATTTGTTAATAGTTAGTATTACTGTCGTATATATCATTTAAACTTTAGCAAGGTTTTTTACATAACATCCACCCACTGAGTGCACCCAAAGTTCTGTACCTTTAGTATGCGTACAACTGCATATGGAATTTTCGGTGGAATGGCATACGCAAAATGACAATAAAATCAAATAAAAAGCGCAGCCACAAAATAAAGCAAAAGAAGAAGAAGCTGCAAATAAAAATGAGAAAAGATAAAAACAAATAAATAAATAACAAAGAACAGAAAAAAATGACAGTGCGTGCGCGCGGTTGGTTGCACATAGAGCGGCAACGCACGGTGGGTTGCAATTTGGTTGGTCGGCTTTTGGGGCATGCAAAAGCAACGATATGGGCGAAAAAAAATATAATAATAAATTGCATTATAATTTCTTTTTTGTATGGAAAAAGTGCGAGCGACGAGTGAGAAATATGCAAAGACAGACGAGCTGCATATTTTAAAATCATTTACACAGCAGTGAATAACTACTTAAGAGGTGGCAATACTTGACAAATATTGGATGTTTCAGCTATCACTTATCTATACCTATAATTAGTTATTTCAAATAACTTGAAAGAGTAATAAGAAATCTGCAGAATCTAAGAAATTAATTTAATTCAAATTTGTATAAATATATCAAAGATATAGACGTAAGTTCGTATAAGAAATTAATTTTTATCAGCAACTATTTGAGTTCGTTTTTTGAAAATGTATATAATTAAATGATCTATAAATATTATTTGTTTAAAAATCATTGAAATATATTTATAGCATTCCGGCATCTGTTTAAATTATGCTTAATTTTGTACACTTTGTTAAACGTTGCTAATGATTATAATGAAATAAATAATATCTGAATAATATATAAATCATAAAACATAAATAAATGAATTTATTAAAATATAAATGCTATAAATAAATGATCAAAGAAATTACTCGAGTATTTCATACTTCTTCAATTTATTATGCTTTTGCTGACTATGCTGAAGTACTTATATTATTTATTCGTATATCTGATTGTTTTTTATAATTTTATTTAAAATATTAACTTTAATTTATAAATATAAATTATAATTATAAATAAATTACTATAGATTTATATCTCGAGCATTTCACACTTCTTCCAATTTATTTTTAATTATTCTCTTACTGATAATGCTTAAGTACATATATTATTTATTTCAATATCTGACTTTATCTTATAATTTTAATTCAAATATTAACTAAAATATAAATTATAATTATAATTAAATTATCTTAGAAATAACTCGAGTATTTCAGTATTTTCACTCCTGCACTTCTTAGTTTCATCAATTTATTATTCTTTTGCTAATAATGCTTAAGTTCTTATATTATATATTCTAATATCTGATTTTATCTCATAATTATATTTAAAATATAAACTTTGCTTTAAGTGAATAAATAAATATAACTAGTTAGAATTGAAGCAACCAGCTCAGGTTGCATGTGAATGAAATGCGAGTAAAAAATGCTACACAAAATGAAATGCAGTTTTTGTTGTGTTTGTTGTTAATGCGAAAACGCATCTAAAAAAGAATTAAAATAAAAATTGTGTTGTTGCAACGAATAAGAGGCATGCGCGCAGCAGGAGTTGCAGCTGGAGTCCTGATAGGGAGGGGGGAAAGGAAAGGGAGCGTAACTGGACTGAGAGCTGCATTAATGCGTTGATGAAGTCGCCGTCGACGTCGCCGTCGCAGTCGCAGTCGCAGTCGTAGGCGCAGTCGCTGCTGTTGCTGCTGCTGCTGCAGCGTCTACTGATTATGTTGATGATGCAGCAGCAACAAAATAATCAAATAAATTAACATGCAACAACAAAGGCAGCTGCAAAGTAAAACATGTAATGAATTTTCAATTGACGCACGCTGCGTGTGCGTGAAAATTACAGCAACAAGAGTTTTTTATTTTATTTTAATATATTTTCCTTTTTTTTATTTTGGGTGCGCTGCATTAATAGGGCTGCTAATTATTGACAGTCGCTGTTGCCCGCTTCCTCCTTTCACGTCTCTATGCTCCATACAACGCTCGGCACTCACAACACTCAACACACAACACACACAACACACACAACACTCTCAACCTCAGCCCACCCACTTATGCGGTTTGTTGCTGCCGCAGCGTCGACGTCAGGCAAACGCAATTCATAATGAGTTTTTTTAACGCCCGGAAATTGTTGTTGTTGTTCTTGTTGTTGTTGTTGTCGTTGTTAATGTTGTTGCTGTTGCATTGCATTTGTTGCAGCGTCTCGTTATGCAAAAATCAGTTTCGAAAATGCTTTGTCAACAGCAACACACATTCAAAATTTTCGGTTTAGTCGCATAAGTTTTATTTTCACCTAATTTCGCATCGCATTGCAACTTTGGATCTGCACTTGACAACGTTTTTTTCGGACACAATGAGAAATTTCCAAAACAAATCAAAAACGAAATCGAAAACAAAAACGAAAATGCTAACAACAACAGTAGAATGCGAGCATATCAGCGTGAAAAGTGAGTGCTAAATATTACGCATACGCCATGTGATGACGTATACGTAATCTAATACGTTATCAGTTCTCCTAACTCTGTGTGAGTGTGTGTGTGTGCCACCCCTAATTACTACAGCTAAGCCCACCTAGCCTACCCCAAAACAAAAACAAAAACAAGTACAAATACAACATAAAATAGCCGAACCCGAACTCCCTATTGAATTCCCTCTCTATTTCTCTATTACGCTGACGTCGACGTCGTCGTGTTGCCAGCTATTTTGTGGTTTGTTGCTGATGCTTCTTTTTGTTGTTGTGGTTGTTATTGTTGTTGTTGCTTTTAGCCCCTTTTTTGTTGGCTTTAACTACGCGCCAACTGATTAACAAAATTAGTTTAGAAAACTCCGCACTCGCGTACGAAACAAACAAAAATTTGTTCGGTTCTTTTCGCATCAAATCTAACACACAAAAAAAATATAATACAAAAAAATAAAATCATCATTGAAATTTCAATTAGAGTCGTGCTTAAGCGTTGTTCAATTTACAGTTCAATTCTTTCAATTCAATGTGTTTTTATTAGATATACAAATAAAATATTTCAATTAGTCTTTGCTACGAAATGAATAAATTTCAAAATAAGTAAGAAATAAAATAAAATGTTACTGAAAAGTAACATTTATAATAAGCAAATAAGAAATTAATTCTGCATTTAGTTGATAATAATTTAAATATTAATTAGGAGCAGATGTTAAAATGATAAAAACATTTTTATTTTACTGTCTCGCTTCAAAGCTGAATTTTGTTTCTTTCAAAAAATATTTAAATAAACTGTTTCTATTTAATTTATAAAATATTTAAGAAATATATTACAATTTGTAACCATTTTTGAACTGACTGTTAAAGTGTTTAAATTTGCGTTAGATACATTTAAATTTGGATAATATTAATGCTCAACAATTAACATTTTATGAATTATAGTTATAGAGAAGTTTAGAGCATTCTGTTAAAGCTGTTTTAACAGCTGTTAAACATGGTTCAAATAGTTCAAATTAAAACTGTTTGTAACAGCGCTAAATAGTGCTATTCAATAGTAACTGCTTTTCAGATTGTTTATAGATAGATATATATATATATATACTATATATACATTTAAATGTAAATTTTATACATTTTCTAAGTTTTTGAAATTTTTTTATTTTAATCTGATGTAAAGTTTCTTTTAACATTTACCTAAGATATTTGTATATTTTTCTTATGTTTCTAACTTTTTAAACAGTCTAAATCTTCAAAAAAATTATTATTATATTATTATTGTTTATATGCTATAAAGTTTTAATATTTTTGTATAATTTCAAAATTTGTAAACAGCTTAAATTGAGTTTAATTATGATTTTTAAAAGGTTTTCTAAACATCTCCTTTATAGTTTAACATATTAATATTTTTTGTAAATTATATTAATATAATATAGTAATATAATTTATTTATTTGTATTTGGTTAAGTAATTTTATTATATTAATATATTATATATGTTTGTATTTTATTAAGTATTTATAATATAGTAATTTAATATATTTATTTGTATTTAGTTAAGTATTTAATTGCCAAATTCTTATAAATAATATAGAAGTATTCATTGCAAACTCTTGTAATTTAAGTTTAAAGTACTTTAGTTGCTTTTCCCTTATTACAGAAATATGCAACATCTTTTCAAACATTTCATTCACGCTTTAATTTTCATTAGAAATTTGTCTGCTTATGTGTGTGTGTGTGTATGTATGTGAGTTTTTGTTTGTTTGTATTCTAAACGACCCCGACGGCGGTTTTGTTAACCATTTTGTGATCTATTTTACTCGCAACGAGAGTTTTTGGCGCTCGATTCTGGCGTTTGTGTGTCGTGCAGAAGGCAGGGGTGAGTTGGCAATGTAACGGGGCAGCGGAGAAGCAGGGAAAGGGCAGCGACGCAAAGACTCGTCTTGAATGAAAGTCAAAGTAAAAACGGCAACAAAAAACCTAAACAAAACATAAAACGCCACGCGAAACAGGCGAGGCGGCAACTAGAAAACAGAGAGCGCCAAAAACTTTTGATAAGGCCAAAGCAAAGCACACACAAACAGAGAGTCCAACAGCAGGGGTAGCAATTCAGGGGGTCGGGGCATAGATACATATATGTATGTACATGCAGAAGAAAGGCAAAACAACAACAGTAAACAACAAACAACATGAGAGTTTTGCTTTTTCTGCCGGTAGAAAACAACCAAAAGAAAAGAAGACGACGACAATGACGACGTCGACAACGAAATGCAGCGCGAAAATGAAAACGCCGCGAGACGATGAAAGGGCGTCATATGTTTGTCGTAGAAGGGGAAACGGGCTGGACAGTGAGGGGGCGTGAGTCAGGTGCTGCTGCTGCTACTTCTACTGCGGCTGCTGCTGCTGCTGCCGATGCTGCTACTGTTCTGCCGGGTTGAATGCACGCCGTGTGAGAGCGAGCTAGCTAGTTGTCTAGTTGCGTACCTTCTCTCTCTCTCCCTCACGCTTCATCGCTCTATGCATTGCGCATGTGCGCTTTTGCTCTCTGCGCTACACGCACGGATGCTGCATTCGCCTAGTAGGTGTGGTGGGGTGGTTGCTTGGATCAGTTTTTTTTTTCGGGAGGGGGGACAGGTGCATTTATTTATTTATTTCGATTCATTTCCGCTTTTGTGTGCGTTAAATGAAAACTCATTTCCCTTTGATGTTTGTCGATGTTGTTGTTTTTCTCTGCTCGGACATTAACAAAGCAAGAGAGACAGACACATGTGTATAGCAAATGCGCCAACTCTCTCACTCTCACTACTGCACACTCTCTCTCCCGCTCTCTCTCACTCGCTTACTCGCGCTCTTTTTTGGGTGCTGCTGCGCGATAATGAAAAAGTATAATGCACCAAAGTGACATAAGGCTGTAAATTAAGCAACAACAACAGCAAGTCATGTAAACTTTCGGCCATACATATGTATGTATGCATATACACACATACACATATGCACATGTATATGCAGGCATATAGAGTTATTTACCGTTATCTGCATATGCTGCACAGCTGCGGGCAGTAGGAGAAACAAGATGTCGCTGTCTGTCCGCTATAATACAAACCTGTGAGAGAGTTGATGAGAAGGAGGAAGAGGAAGAGGAGTGGAGAGGGTGGCGAGGAGGGATTGTGTGGTCCATGCTAAATGCCCGAAGCTACCAGCTTTATGCAATTCACGTGTTCACGTGTGTGTAACATTAAATTAAAAGCCTTTTCATAGCAAATTACAATTATGCTAAACGTACTCCATATACAACACATAGATACGCATGTATGTGTGTGGGCTTGCCTCCCTCTCTCTCTCTCTCTCTCTCTCTCTCTGGTTGTGTGTGTAGCTAGTATATACTAAATAGTATATACTTCTTGTCTATATGCTGTTAATGGCCTTTTGTGTGACTCAATTTAGCCGCTGGCCCATTGATGCTCTTTGGTGGACGTTAGGAAATTTGTACGAAATTGAAAAATTTGCATAAATATTCGGAAATTTGATTCAATGAAATTGAGTAAGCAAAATAGGCTTTAGAATATGATAGAATTCTAACAAAACGTTCTTATTTAAGAACTTTATTATAGATATATTATGAGACTGTATTTTTTTAAATAAATTTATTGTTATAATAAATTAACAATTCATTAATAATTATGCAAAACTTTAATGCTTTTTATTAAAAGTTAGCTTTCTGAAAATTAATAGACAGTTTGGTTGATTTGCATTTGGCTCAAGTTACTAAAAGATTATTAAAGTATGCTCAAGCTCCAGGTAGATTCTTAGGTAACCTTAACGTAATAACTTTCTATTATTGTTAAACACAATCAACTAATATTATATGCATAAAATGTAATTTATAATGCGCATATAGAATGCCATTAGGGAATCCCCATGTCTAGCTATTGGCTAAAAAAAAACTTTGGCTAATTCATATTTATTGCTGTTCCATTTCTCTCGTGTTGTTCTTTGAGCTTTATCTGTCTGCGCACCCGGTTTATGAAACCGCCTCTCACATTGCGAGCATATGCTGATTGTCCCCCGTACGCCTCTCCATGTACCAGACACCCCTCCCAATGCACCACTTTACAACAAGGCTTTGGGCTTGTTGTTGTTGTCTGGGCTCGCAAATTTACATAGGCAAAGTCAGAAGCGCAAAAAATAAACCAAACCGGATCGAAGCTACACAAACACAAAGCGTAAAGCTCCCTAACCGGCACACTCACACACTCACATTCATACATACATTCATATGCACGTATAAAGCTCACCCACATATACAAGCATATTTGCAAAGATAACAAAACAAAAACCGGCTTTTTATGCCTTTTTTTGCCATTTTTTGGCGAGTGCTCAAAGCGACCTAATATTTTTTATTGTTAAAACTAATTTTGCAAAAAAAAAAAAAAATTTAGCATCAAAAGGCAGAATGGCGAACGAAGCACAGCGATAAGATAAGACAAAGGGCGCCTTATCACAGTTGTATTTAGCTGTATAATATAAAGTTTATAAACAATTGCACATGTATATGTATATATATATACATATGTATATATGTAAGTATGTCTGTTTTGTATATTGTAAATGCATTATAAAGCTCGTTCTTAACCTATACCACGCAAAACAATTGCGATAACAAAAACACAATTACAAGCGCGCTCTCTGTGAAACGCTTTTTTGAATGCCGAGGCCAAGAGGTAATCGCACGAGAAGAGCACAAAGCACAAAGCACAATAACAAAAACAAACATGCTAGACACAAATGCCAATGCACGCAAGAAGCTAACAACAAAAGTTTCACTATATATAAATATATGTATGAAAGTGTATGTGTGTGTGTGTGTGTGTGCCCATAACTATTTGAAGTTGTCTTTTTATTTGCATTACTCTTCACTGCTCATTGTCTGTGAGATAGTGTGCTAGTGTGTGTGTGAATGTGTGGGTGAAGTGTTTTTGCTTGCTTCTATTTCTGGTGTCGTTTATTTGCGCAAAATTTCTCTGCTTGACGAGCGAGAGCAACGCTAGCAGCAGCAGCAGCGACATCGGTAGCAGCAGAGAGTGTAGAGTGAGAGAGAGAGGAGTGAGAGCTTCGCTTTGGGCTTTGTTGCCAGTTTTCGTTGAGTTTTTTTTGTACCGGCACACGAAAACTAAACAGCCGGCAAATGTTTTTGTATGCGCACTCTTCACATTCTCCTTCTATTCTCCGCTCTCCCTTAATGTGTTACTCTATTTTGTCTATGTATTTAACGTTGGCGCCAAATGTTTGGCGCTGTTGCCACATTTCATTGCTTAGAATATTAACAATTTATTTGCTTGATATTGTTGGAATATGTGACGAATTTACGATTAATTGGAACTGCTTGTAGGGATATCTGAAGCATCAGCATCTATAGCAGACGAAGTGTCTGCAATGAGAGACTCTAAAGTCTCTGTAGAGTCCATTTCCATGCACCAATCGTTCAAGTCCTTTAGGATCTTCTTCCAATCCCCGTTTGGCACACTCTTAATAGAGTCTACCGATTCTTTTACAAAGTTCCCCAATTGATTGACACGTAGAGTCTTCAGTTCCGAATACGGCGAAATCAAATTATCTAGAGCCAATGGATATGTAGACTCTAGAATGTCCTGCTCAAAAACACTTAAGTTACGCTCGAGCTTTTCCCTTTTGATTTCATCCCTCTCGGCGATACTTTGATTGTTTTTCTCATCGGCCGCTGTTAGTAAGAACTGAATTGGTTCAAGGCGTTGCTTCACATTCTGTAAAATGGCCTCGATCTTCTCATGCCGTTTAAGGATCTGCTGTAGCTTCAAACGAGTGCATGCGAAATTCTTGAGAGCCTCTGTCCTGTCACATTGCTCCATTATCAAGTTCCGTGGTGTAAAATTCGGTGTGCATTTGTAGATAATGGGATTAATGGTCGGTGTCCTAGTTTCTTTCCAGTGCAGCAGTTTTCCCATCCCCGGTGACTTGGTGTTACCCAGAAATATGGAAATACTACGAAAGATTACAAACGAAATTTCGTTTCGAATTAAGTCTGACTAACTGACAACTGTCACTGATTGCTCTGGAATGCGTAGAATAGTCGCTTCGACTATTGCGATCCGAAAAACAAACCCTATTCAGTTATCCTAAATAAATTCAAAACATATTTATACTTGGAATAGGAAATATATATTTATTTTTTAATCTTTCTTTCATTCATATCATATAATTTGCTTATAAGCATTATGTAATCCCTATATGATTATTTGGAATCCTTTCAGCACATTTCCCGCACTTAACAACACTTGTAATTGAGAGGGGCTCTTAATCAAGTCTCATAGGGCACTTTTTTGCCCCTATGGCGCCTCGATAAGTCCAGTACAAATATAGGTTCCGATTATCAGTAGAAAAACAAAAGTGAACATGTTTACTTATAAGCGAAATGATAAAGCAAATCAAGTTGAAAGAGAGAACACAATGAAGTCGCTGATTAAGGATTCATTTGAATCGACGTATAATTCTTGATTTCATTTGTAAATAATTAGAAATCGACTGACAATTTTACATCTATATACATATATATGTTTGTGTGATCTGCTAGTTTGAACTCTTCTTCCATATCTTTTCGTTTACAACATCCAATCGCTGCAAGATGGATTCCTGAGTTCGTAAGATACTTTTCAGTTTGCGGCCTGCATACTTGATAAGCCTCTCCACCTGGGATTTCCCGCTAAGCGCGTCGACGTCATTAATTTCTATTAAATCGGGCGACTTTTTACCAAGACAAACTGTATAACTCCTCTTCACACATAGTTCTCGTTGGGATTCCCTGAATTTCGTCTGGTCATCTTCGCTCGTTAAATGAGGCATACGAATCTTTTGCAATACCTTCAGGCAGCCCTCGAGGGAGTTCTCAATCTCATTGCACTGATCCACAGCCTCTTGAACAACAGCTTTAGCTAATTGGCTCTTCGCGTAGTGCTCCATTTACTCTATTTACTTGTCTAAGTCCAATTTTTGTAAATTTTATTTGTCTGACAATATAGTTCAACTGTTCACTAAAATTTCAATAATGATTACTATGCTTAAAAACGCAGCCAACTGTGATAAGGCAGATTTGTGGAGGATACTTTGATAAAGCTTAGGATTTGAAGATTCTACTCAAGTATTGTATCTTTAATCCTCTATAACTTAAACATAACCACAATCATCTGTGTTTGGTGTTCTATGCATAACTTTTGCACGTGGCGTGTCAAAAATTTAAAAACACCGCCCACCACCCACTTGATTTACCCAGTTCTAAGCTTGGCAATTTTCAAATCGTAACACTTTCACGCGCTCTGCGCCAAAAGAAGCAGCGCGAGGCGAAATCCACTGCTATGACGCTTTGGCGCTGGTCAGACGTCAGACCTGTCGCACACATAAGGCTACAAAGATACATGCATATACATATGTACATACATATACATGTATGCAGACGTGCGCTGAGAGCCGTGCAGTGTCACTGTTAACGTTAACCCTTTACTGCTACTGGTCGTAGAGCCACCCAAACTACCAACAACTTCAACTTCAATACCGACAGCAAAGGCACGCGACGTCGACAGCGACAGCGCTGTCAGCAGAGATAGTCGCGCGACAAGCACGCACAGAGAGCTCCCAATACCCATACTCACATAGTACTGAGCGAAATCCATGTTATGCCACGCCACACAACGTACACACACACACTTACTTAAACACACGCACACCTTCAAGTTGCTTTTTTTCGTCGCTTTTTATTTGCTTTGTTTGCCTTCGTCTGCGCTCTCTCACACACATATGTATATTGTGAGTCTTGGCGCTCTCGCCGCTCTGGCTCTGAGTACCTGCGAGTATATGTGTGTGTATTGCAGGGGGGCCGCAACGCAGCAGCGACTTCGTTGTCGTCGTCATCGTCTTTTTACGTTCGCTTCGTTTCATTTTGTTTCGTTTTTGTGGTCTGAGCGCGCGCCTCTGTAAAAAGCTCTTTCGAAGTCGATGCCGTTGATGTTGTTGCCGCCCCCAACACACCCCCCGCCAGCGTTCTTGTTTTTTGTATTTTACATTTCTTTTGCTCTCTCAGCTTCGGTTGTTGTTGACGTCGCTGCCTCTGCCAGCGTTTGCGGCTCTGCTTGGCTTGGCTCGTTCGTTTTCATGGGGTTCTTGAGCGTATGCAAAAGATTTTTGCACATATTCATCTTTTTGGCCGTTTTCGGTGCGTTTCGTAGAGCGCGCGTCGCGCAAATTTTACAGCTAAAGTTTTTCGCGCTAAAAGAAATTTTTGTGTTCTGTATATTCTTCTGTGTTCTGATTCTTTGTGTTGCCTGTTCTGTGCATTTGTATTTGTATTTATATTTGAGTGTATGTGTGTTTGCCTGCCTTCAACTTTTTTCGTCTTATTCCTCATCTTTTCGGCGTCTGCAGAGATGCCGATACATCTCAGCTTCACTTGGGATACTCACACACATACACTTGCATATACACGGAGAATACTTCCTACATTTTTCGTCGTGTTATTTTCATTATAGTTATTTAGTGTGTGTTTTGTTTCGTTTCTCTTACACACAGATCCAAGCATGTGTATACATTTTGAAGATTGAAAGTGTGTGTGTGTGTGTGTGGTGTATGTTTGTTCACGGCGTCTTAAAAAAGAAGTGCCAAAAAGAGGAAAATATTGCGAATTTTGTGACTGGGAGACGCTTTTAAGTCTGGCGGCCTTGTGAATTGGCATTTGGATGCTATTCAAACACAGTAAACAAAGTGTGGAACTGTTCCAAAACGTGTTGTTGTTGGCCCATTGAAAACTACGAACTGTGATAATTGATACTCTAAAATGATGTGAGAAATGTGATTTATAAATGAAAACCCAATAAACTGTTATTTGAATAAACTTGATAAAATAAAATAAACTATTAGTATTTGAAAAACAAAGTTATAATAGTGATCCCAAATAAAGCCATAAATATGTGAATAATTTGATATGTGCTGAACTTAATTAAAGTATAAACTTTGTGTGATATAAAATAAAACTTAACTATAATTACCTTAGAAATCACACAAAGTTGTGATTGTGAATATTTGAAAGATTATAAAATATATATAAAAGAATTTATCCACTCAATAAGTTAACTGAAATAAAATTGTAAAATATTTGAATTTTACAATTTGAAAAGGTTCTGAACCGAGGACTACTTAAATACTTAATGTCTGGAGTTAATAGTATGATTAAATCATGAGTTCCATGTGCAAGCAATTAAAATAACATTTTAGTGAACTCTCTTCAATGTGCTATACAATTTGCAACATATTGCGAGTGTGCTAAAAATAAGTACAGAAAACAGTTTCAACTTACTCGTAATGGGAAGCTACGTACATATGTATATACTTTGACTATGTGTGTATGTACATAAGTATCTATCTATTCATAGGGAGTATTGACTATCGTTGCGGTTCGGCAATTTTTCTGATATTTTTTTGTGTTACGGTTTCCATTGTCGGCAGTTGATTCATTATGTGTATACGATGTATATTGTACATATGTAAATGCGTTCTGTATCTGACAGATTGTGGTTATACACTGTATTTATGTGTGTGGACAGTGTCGTGCATTTGCCGACGCTGCAGCTGCAGTCACCGTTGGCAGAACATTCGCGTCAACGTCGCGTCGCCTTAATTTTGTTTTTGGCATTAGATTCTATCACTATTTTTGGTTGCTTATGTTTCTGTTTTTGCTTTTACTGATTGCCTCATACATTTCATACTTTGTTTGTGATTTGTTTTTCGTCTTTTTTTGCCTGTCAAGGCACGTTGCTATCCCCATGTACAATTCGACCCCCTTCCACCCTACTAAGATACTAGCATCCAGCGGCGCTTTGAACTTGAAATTTTTGTTTGTTCGTTTAGTTTTATATTTCCATATTCGCTGTTTGTTGTTATATGTGTTTCGTTGTCCTGCCGTGGCGCTTTTACTCTCTCTCTCACACTCTCTCTCTCTCTCTACATCTCTTCATCTGTCGCTCTTAGGTTTGCTCTCACGCAGAGCTTTGACAATGCGTTTTGTCTATGCAAGCACGCGTGTCTGGGGTTAGGTTCGTTTATTGTGTGTAGCAGCAAAAAAAGTGTGGGTGGAAGAGGGGTGTGGGGAGTGGGTGAATGTCTGCGGCTGTAGTTTTATCTGTGTGTGTGTGTTTGCATGCATTTGCTTGTGTGGCTGGTTGGCATCTAAACAGGAAGTGAAGTTGTGATATCGATAACGATATCAAAGTAGTGCGATTTAAACTTCATCTGTATTATAAATAATAATAATGTTCAATATTATTATTTTTATTATTGAAGTATATTATCGAATTGCCGTCGGTTCATTGAGTTTTTAATCGAAAGCCGACGGCAAATTTGACTTGTCTTTTAGTAATGTCTTTTTACTAATCGATTTCCGTTCTTCTCTTTTTTAGGTGCTTTTTGACTGTTTGGAACATTTTTAAAGATTACGTTAAAACGTTGTTGATACTTATTAAACTATTGTTTTGTTAATTAACATAATAATAATAATTCTAATTATAATAATAATAATATAATAATATTAAAGGCAAGTCATCATAATAATAATTACAAATGTAATAATAACGATAAAAAATATAACATTTTAATAATACTTATGTGCAATCAGTTAATAATTTTTTTAATTTATTCAAAACATTCTAATTTTAAAACAACAAAAAAATCAACAAATTTTACGACAACAACAAAACAACCATAAAAGGAAATAGTTCAAATAAAAAGAGCAACAAATTAAAGTTAACTTTCAGTTGTAAGCGAAAACCAAAAGTGATTTTTAGTTAGTTTCTCAAAATTTAACAAACAAAATTCACAACAAAATTTGGAATACAACAACAACAACTACTACTACTACTACAACAACAAATACACAACAACAACAACTACAACCACTGCAACAACAACAACAACAATAACAAACAACCAACCAACAACAACAGCAACAATAAAAGCAACTACAAAATATAATAATAATAATAAAATTAAAATATATAATAATAAAAGAAATCAAATTGTAACCATAATAGAGGAAAAAGCTAAACGCAACTGTAAACGAAGTACATAATAATAAAACAAAATCAAAAACAACAAAAATCAAAGCGCAACAAAACAACAAATAAGAAATAAAACCAAACCGAAACACAGCCAATAAACCAATCCAACAATAATAACAATAACAACAAACAGAACTACAACAACAACTGCAACTATAAATACAACAACAACAACAAAGAAATAGCAACAAATCGAAACGAAACCGAAATAGCCTTAAAACAAACAGAAACAAAAACCAAGCCTCCCCAAAAAAAAACCGATAAGCCGATCAACCGATCAACCGATAAACCGATATACAGATAAACCGATAACAAATAGCAGGATAAACAACAACAACAACAGCAACAGCAGCAGCAGCAGAAGACAACAAAATCAACAAAAACAAAAGGAATAAGCAAAAATAGAAAATACCAACGAAAACAGAAACAGAAACGAATAAAAAATCAAAAGTCAAATTCTAAAGCCAAAAGCAAAACAAAGCAAAAGCCAATAAAAGGAAATCAGCAAAAGCAAAACGAAATAGCCAAAATTTGTTAAATTTTTTGTGTCTAATTAAAGAAGAGAAAATTAAAATGAGAAAAACGGAAAAGCCAATACAAATTTAAACAAAATAAAATAAAATAAAATAAAAATTACAATTTTTGTCGTTGAACAAATTGAACTTTTGTGTTACGGTTTCAATTTTCGTCTTTAAATTTACGTTCGTACGAAAAGCGGTCGAAAGCAAAAACTAGAAAACACTAAAAAAACAAACCAAAAAATGTTCTGAAAAGCTATAAAAAGCTATAAACAATTTTTCAAACTTTGATGAAAACAAAAAGGTGAACAATTTAAGCGATTAAACAAAAAATAAAAAGCAAAAAGGAAAAGTTTGAAAAGAATACGAAACGGAAAAAAAACTATAAACTTTCCGCGAGGAAAAGTTGAGAGAAGCAAAACAGCAACAACAACAACTACAACAGCAACAACAAGAACAACAACATTTGTGTGTGTGTGTGTGTTTTTTGGCTGAGGCAAGCACGAGACAGTTTGACAGACATTGCGATTATATATATATCATTACAAGTATATAACACAATATACCAACTATATAAAAATATTAAAAAACAAAAAACCCAAAACATACTATAATTAACGTAATGGCTAATATTCATATCGTGGCAAAAACTAAGAACCTTAAGAAAAAAATCATGTAAAAACCATTTTCAAAACGAAAAAACGAAAACAAAATTAAAAACAATTTCGTACATAAACAAATTAAATAATTATTCGTAGTGCAACAAGCAAACAAAATATAAACAAGAGGAAACCCCATTCAGATTAAATAAAAAAAAAAAAAAAAAAAAACAAAAACAAACGTTTTAAGCTATACATTAAATTATATATTACATTTATGATAAAACAAAACTAAAAACAAAAAAATAACACAACACGAGCAAAAAATAAAGTATATTTGAGAATTTAAAACAACATCAAGGAGAGAAAGAAGAAGACAAACAGTTTTTTTGGGCCCAACAAAAATTAACAACTTTTCATACCTTCCGGACACAATTACACGTAATTTGGAAATTGGAAATTTGTTTCAAACAAGCAACAAACATTTTGGGATATAAAATTCTGGTAAGTTAAACTCTATATTCAAATATATAAAAAGAAAGAAATAAAATTGGAAATTTGTATAGGAAAACAAGAATATATAGTTTCTAGACTCCTTCTGCCTCTTACATACTCTTGTATATAATTTATATATACTTGGTACAGGGTCTTTTTATCCAGATTAAGTAGTTTCCCAATTTGATTATGGATCTTATATATATAAATATAAAAAATAAGGAAAATGGAAATTTGTATAAGAAAACAAGTCTCCTTCTGGCTCTCACATGCTCTAGCACACAATTTATATACACCTGGTACAGGGTATAACTAGAGTCTTTTTATATTGTTACCTCTATAAATATGAGATACTTATCGCTGCTTTTCTCTACCTTATAGACATGTTGTAACAGTTTCCAGTTTGAGTAATTTCCCAAGTTGATTATAAATCTATGTATCTTTACTTTACTATAGTAGATGTGAAGATGTGAAATTCTTTTGATTTACTATTTAATTAAAAATCATTAGACTTTAACATAATTTATATTATTTAATCTATATATATTTTTAAGCTTTTCCTTTAATTTCTCTTTATTTTAATTTATTTTATTTATTAGAAATATCAAAGATGCATTTATGTTATTTAATATATTTAAAACTAAATATATTAGATATATTAATAATGCACATTTTATTATAATCATATGTAATAAATTTCTGAGCTTTTTGTTCTCATTGATATACGTCTGCTAGTTGCCTATTTTAATAATATAGGTTTAATATTTTGTATGCTTATAGGTAAAATAGTTATTTACATTTTATATATATTTTTTTTAAGTTTAATAATTTTATATATCAATAATCAATATCATTGAAAACTCGCATTAAGAGTCGGATAAAATTTATACATAAAAACATCTTTTACGATTCCCATTTAAAACTGGAAAACATTGTATATTAAAAATACTTTTATAAGAGCAAAACACACACATAGAGCCATTGTTATGATAATTCCCTGAAATTTCCTTCCATTTCAACTGCACTTTACAAAATTATATATATGTATACACATATATCTTCATATATATATATATATATATATATATATATGCATAAAGTACAGACTGACAAAACACGCGCAATATAGCATAAGTGGAAGCGAGACAGAGCATGTGATCAATGTGGTGTGCGTGTGAGCAAGGGAGACGGCGAGAGTGCGCGCCAAAAAGTATGCAATAAAAAGCGCCGTTATCCATGCGCCTCACATTATATAAAGTACCTCATACATGTGTGTGTGTGTGTGTGTGTGTGTGTGTCTCTCATCTACATGCAAATTGCATTTACGCGCAAAAAATTAATTATTGAAAAAATTGCGCGGACACCCAAAGGCAACACCAACAACAAGGGCTGAAATGCCACCCAACCCTGGATGCCCCAATGCCCCCAACCCGGACAAACCTCCAGCCGATTGTCCGCTGAGAGGAGAGGAAATGCCAGTGGGCAATGGGTTGGCTGATGGTCAATGGGTTGTGCATAAGGTGGGTGAGGGGAGTGTGGTGGAGTATAGCGGAGTGTGGTGGAGTGAGCAGTAGGCGGGGTGGGGGGATAGGCTGCTGTGGCGGCTGGCAATTGAAAATCGAAGCACAAAAGTCGACAGGATGAGCGCGCCCAAAAAACAAAAACAAAAACAAAAAACAAACACACAAAAAAAAGAGGAAGCATTACACATATTTTAAATGAATTGAAATAAAATTTCGTATATAAAAATGTGCGAGAGAATGAAATGAATTACGTGCATGTGTGTGTGTGTGTGCGTGTGTGTATGTGTGTATGTGTGTACATAAAAGTACAGTTGACGCCACACATTTTTAGCAGCAGCAGGAGCGGCAGTTGCTCTGGCAGGGGCGTAGTTCATGGAAGGGGTTGGTCAGTCAGCATCCTTTTGACATTGCTGAACGTCAAGTGTGGTCTCTGTGTATGTGGCTCTGCATGTGTGTGTACATGTGTGTGTGAAAGAGACTGACTGTCTGCATTGAGTATGTGGCACTCCCCCTTCCTTTAGCGCCCTCGCACTGCAAGTAGCTGCAATTTTAAATGGGTTGACTACCGTACTCCCCCCTCCCCACATACACACACACACACACACTCGCATAAACGCAATTATATTTCTCCGCAATTGCGTATGTGTCTGTGCCACCCTGCAGCACTTGTACACATGAAAAACCTACAGAAATGCACATGCTATGGCAGTAGATAATATATATACAGTTGTACTTTCCTATACTGGATTCAGATGTGAACTGATACAACTTTATTCTATAGATTATTAACGAAAAATTGAAAAAGATAGAAAGATAATATCGTACTTCTGTATGCATTATTTTTCAGTTTCTGTACGGTTCTGATTATATAAATATATATAAATATATAAATAATAATAAATAAATAAATCGAATACATATTTATATTTATTCATATAAAAATCTATTTTTACATAAAAATAAATAATTTGAAATGAATATTTATTTATTATTATTAATTTATGTATTATTTTTAAATTTATTTATATTCACATTTATATTTATTTATTTATATTAATACTAATTTATAAATTATAATACATAATTAGACATAAAATATAAATAATAAATATAAATATAAATAAAATCTAAGTAAATAGCTTTAAATATGTATTAATTTAATTTATGCATTATTATTTTTATTTGTTTATTATTTTTTAACTTTTTTATATTTACATTTATATTTATTTATTAATATTAATACTTTTTTATATGAAAAGTTATATTTAAAATATAAATAAATAAATATAAATTAAATTTAAATAAAGAACTTGAAAGATGTATTTATTTAATTCATGTATTTTTATTTATTTATATATATTATTTATATTTATTATATTTATTTATCTATATTAATTCAAATTTATACAAATAATTTGTATAAAGAATAAATAAATATAAATAAAAACATAAATTAAATGTAAATAAGTATCTTAAAATATATATTTATTATTATTTGTTTATTACATTTTAATTCATTTATATTTACATTTATATTTATCTATTTATATTTATATATTTATATTATAAATAAATATAAATAAAAAACTTTTAATATTTATTTAATTAATTCATGTATTTTAATTGTTATTTATTTGTTATTTTAAAATGTATTTATATTTACATTCAAATGTGTAATTATATTTATATTAATACTAATTTAAACATAATTATATTTACCACTAAGCTTAAACATTTACTGATTTATTTATATTCATATATTTATATTCATATTCTTATTCAAATTATTCACAAGTTGAGCGAACATTCTCCTATTTAGTGATTTTTAGCCTTACCAACTACTGAATAAGTAGTGACATCACTTGCTTGAGAGTTCCCTTGGGTAACTATGGATCTTACGTACGTGTGAGCCATGTCATTAATGACAACTTTAATTTACATTGGTTTTTTCTTCGACTACTTCTGTTTCTGCTTCTACTTCTCCTTCTCTGCTGTTTGTGGTCGTTTCGCTTTTTTTTATTAATTTGCGCTGCGTGTGCACTTGGCAACAGCAACTGCACCACCAATCGCACCATCGCACCATCGCAACGTCGCACCGTCGCACACAAAAAACGAACCACCTCACCCACCCAAACAGCGACGCATCCAACGAACCGCACAAAAATTGCACATTTTTAGCTTTTCTTTTCCTTTTTTGTTTCTGTCTTTTATATCTCTATCTCTCTCTCCCTGTCTCTCTCTCTCTCGTTCTCGCTCCCTCTCTCTCTCCCTCTCCCTCTCTCTCTCATCTGTTTTTTTTTGGCTGCATTCTTTTCCATGCCATTTCGTTAATTTTATTGCAGCTGCTGCGCAATTTTCATTTTTCTTTTAGCCGTTTTTTGTTGCAGTGTCATTGAATGCAACTACCAAAACGGAGTCTAGAGCAAACGTGACATATCATTACCCACAGCTAAATGCGATGACAAAGGGGGGAAGAGACGCTGCTCTTTTTTTTTGTCTATAATATCAGAAAAGATTGTAACATGGTTTCTTTATTTCCAGCGAAGGTTTCTCTTCTGATTCGCTTGCATTGACAAACTGAATAGGGCAGACAAAAGGAGAAGGAAGCGGAATACGGGATGGGGAATGGGGAATGGGGAGAGAACAAAAATATCTCTAATTAAAAAGTTGATTTTATTGTTATTTGATATTTATCAATTTCATTTGAGAATCTTTGCAGTTCTAAATTCTAAACTTCTTTCTGTGGGCAATGCCAAGTGTCTGAGTGTGCAGTTGTATAGCAATCAGCTTTTGGTGTTGCTGTTACTGAGTTGCTGACAGAGTTGCCAGATCTTTAATAGTTTTCTTTGAACTTTAATGATTCTTAATTTAATTATACAAAATCTACATGATTAGGAAAATTCTAAAAAATTTATAAAATTTACTTAATTTGTGAATTTGTATATAAATAAAAATAAAATAAATAAATTTAGTATACAGAAGATTCTTTCATAGTATAATATATAAATTGTCGATATTATAAGTTTCTTTTTAATCCATTTGCTGTAGTAGAAACTAATGTAATACTCGACTAACTGAGATAACAACAAAAACTATCATCTCTCGTAGTCTCTAATTAAATCTTGTCTAATCATACTCTAACTTTCTAAACCCTAAACATATTCCTCTCTATATTTCTACGTTTTAGCTTAGTTTCCTTTTCAAAACGGTTTTAAAGCATTTCGCTCTCTTTAATGCATATCCTGACTAATTACGAAGGACAGCAACAGACAGAGCAGGGAAGGGTTTCAGTTTCAGCCCCTGCAGCACATATGTCAACCCGTTTCTCTAACTTTTTTTGGGGACTTCAAAGGCAACTCGATTCCCTGTTCCCACAGGCATCAGAATTAAACGAAAAAATAATCAAATGCCTGACGATTATATCAGGGAATACAAAAAATGTAATGTCCGGCCAGCTGGTTGCAATGACAGTTGCAGCTACCTATCTAACTGTTCTATCTATTTACCTCCTCTGGCAACTTGCATGGATTTGGAAAGGATTGTCAAGTGGCAACAACGAACAACGTGTAGAGCCAAGGCCAACGAACGGCAACAACGAACCAAGCAACCCATCAAACCACCCACCAAACAACCCACCAACTCACCAACTCAGCAACCACCCACTTGAGGATTAGTTCAACACGGTTAGGGGGTTGGCTTAGGATGCTTAGGAGCAACTTTATCAGTTAGGGGCGTCTCTATGTCTGTCTAGCTTCCTGTTGCCTTTGCACATATCGCGCACAATTTCGCTTTTGTGTATGTTGCCATTCCACACGTACGTTGTGTCTTTCATGACTTTCACTTGCATCCCATTCACATTGTGTCACAGATTTTCCATCTACACCTAGTTGAGTATGTTGTGTATCTAGTTGGATGTATATAAATTCAGTTGAGAGTGCTTAATTACAGCTTCAAATAGAAACCCGACTGAAGTTGCCTGCAACTTGTGGAGTATAATATTTTAATTGCTAAACCTATTTGTATAGCTCTAAGTGTTAACTTTTGATATAGAACACCCTTTTCACTGAATTTACTTCTATGTTGATTTGTTTTTTAACTTTTTCTCAGTTGTTTGAACACATTTTGTTGAGATGCTTTTCTCTCTTTTTGTGAACTTCAGTTAAAGTTGCATAAGTTTGGTAATATTTTCAAGCTTATGTCTTGAGTTGACATTAGCATTGATAGATTATTATGTTAAATAAAACTCTGCAACTTTTTATCATAGTTTTTCCTCAGTTTTTCCATAGTTTTCCAGCCAGAATTTCTTATAGATGGCTGACAGTTTTCGGCTTTTCTCACTCAACATTTGCAACATATACAAAAGCCTTAAACAAACTCAAGCGCTTCTTATTGTTTCAAATAAAACAACAACAACGGACATGCACAAAGCACGTCAACAGCCTATCAAAAATCCGCCTGACAACGGTGGCGTATGCGTAATATACGCTCACACTCGCACACTCATACGCCACGTGGGCTGCTGCACTTTGTGTCGATCTCAACGCGATTTTTCTTGCGCTGGCAAGGGTTGCACTTGCGGGTGCTGAAGGTTGCGGGTGGGTCGAAAGCGGGGGTGGGGTGGGCAGGGATTTGTGCTTTTAGATTTTTCAGATGTTTTCACATGTTGTCGGTTGCTATGCAATAACAAAATTGTACTCTCAACTCAGTGAAAGAAAAAAGTCAAATGAAAAGGCGGGTGTGCACGACTTTGAGATGCGCTTTGATATCAGTTCCTATACAATAATTTGGCTTATAGACTATTCATAGTTATATGTAGTAGTTAGATCCACACAGTGAAAGTTCTCTTAAGTAAACTTTACTTTGAATACAATAGTTTAAATATTTCATCATTTGTTATAATCTTAACTTATTAATTATTTTATACATTACGCTGTTCTGTATACCTCTCTTTTCCTACATCATTTAATCTAAAATTGTTAAAGCCTCTTTATACCCTTTTATTTCAAATGAAAACGTAGCGTGTTTGATGTACATGCAAATAGGGATATTAAAATTTTTTTAACCCGGGTTTTTCGAGGAAAAGGATTGTGTGCTGACTTTGATATATGAGCTGAGAGTGAGAGAGAGATGGAAGATTAACACTTTGCTAGGGCCTAGCTAAGGTTTTGGGCAAATATTAAATCAAATATTAGGATGACAAAGGGTTGAGCTTAGAATTAAGGTAATTTGGCAGTTTAAATTAGTTTGTAGAGCAATAAATTAGCAGAGGTTTAGACGGGGGGAAAAGAGTGGAAAGAAGAGCTGAAAGTGGGGAGACGGAAAGAGGGTGAAAGAGATGGAGAGGGAGGGAGAGAGAGAGAGAGAGCATTAATATTGCATAAGAAAAACTTAGCAGGAAGAGCAGAGAATATCATAAATAAATGAAATATTATTAAGCTAAATTATATTATTGCTAAAGCTTAAACAAGTAAACTAAACGATTACATTATAATATAAATAATAAATAAAAGAAAACATAAAAACTGCAATGCAAAAAGATAAGTCAACATATCAAACGAAACTTTTTCAAATGAAATTGATATGAAAATATGAAGGAAGCTTCCCTTCTCGATCCCTCCCTCTCCCCCTCTCTCTGTCTCTCTCTCCCCTCGACTGCCTCTGCTTCTCCCTCTCTCTCTCTCTCTCTCTTTCGCTCTAGCATTTGTTATGCCTCTCATTCCAACTGCATTAACAACAATGGGCTTCCTCTTTGAACAAGTGCACTTTTTTGTGAGCGTGCGCTTGCGGCGCTATGTTGCGGCTCGAATGATGGTGTGCCACCCGAACCTGCAACAGTGCCACACAGCCACACAACCACTCGCTTACTGTGCACTTCGCTGGTGGGGCGTTGGCAAAACTCGAGCTATAAAAACTCTAGACTTGCAACTGCATTTTGGGTGCATGGTTAACTTTGTAAGCGCCTCGTACCACATGCATTTCACTTCAACTTGCCACTTTTTGTGGCATTGCATGTGATTTACATTGAAGGCTGTCTGCGCCAAAGTCCTAAACATGGCCAACAATTGACATGCCAGCCATACATACGCCCACTGTGCACAGTAGTCAAATACTGTCCAATTAACATTAAATATTACTTGGAACTTGCATTCAAATCCACAAACTTTACAAAATTTCACTTTAAGCCATGAGTTGAACCCTATTGTAAATGTTAAGAGTGGGAGGCGCAAATGGTAATTGGCTTATTGAGCTTTCAGATTATGGCCTGACGACTTGTCTTCAGCTTCAGCAATTTAATTAACTTTCAGCTTTTATGAGATCATTTCGATTTGATTTATTGCCCATTACAAACATTTTATGACGACGAGAAAGAGAGAGAGAGGGAGAAAGCGAGAAAGAGAGAGCAGAATAGGATTAAAGATTAAAGTTTAGTAATTAAATGCCACTTTGCTTAATTAATGAGCTTTAAGTCACTTGTTAGCTATTATGAGAGCTTTGGTGGCAACTTTTATTAGTATTTTAGTATTATTAAAAGCTTTGCTAATTGCAATGGCAAATCTGAAAGCTTTCTCCACTAATGCGCTTTTGCAAAAGCTCAAATTTATGAATTTAATTATATTAAATGTCAAAAACCTTTTGGGTGTTGGGAAAACTAATGAGCTTAGAGCTTTCAGTACAGTAATGCAATTGAGCTTTAATAGACTTTCAAACAAAAGCTTGCCGAGAGTACATTAAAGTTTAATTTGCTTACAACGTTACCAATTCTACAATGAGTTTTCGCAGCTTTCATAAGCTTTTAAGCTCATCCCTTCAAAGCTCTTTTTGTTGTTGTTGCTTGATCTCTTAATGCTGCTGCTAGTATTTGGCCCATTTGCGACCTGTTATCGACACATAAGCAACATGTCAAACGAGACTAATGCAATTAACTTAAATGTCTGCAGAAGAATGCAATTTAGCAAGTTATGTTTTAGACTAAATAAAGAGCTTAAATGCCAGAGAATACAGGCAAAGACACAGACTGGTGCAAACTAAAGAGTAAACTGAAGACAAAGTACAGTTTACCATTTGACAGGTGACAAAATGCAACCGTGCGTAAGTTGCCATCAGATTTCTCTTTCCTCTTTGCTCTTCTACTCCCTCTCTCTCTCTCGCTCTCGCTCTCTCTCGTCTGGTCTGGCGCTCTCTCATGCGTAAAGTGTGAAAATCCGTACGCATCTAATGGAAATGCGAATGGGAAATCCGTACAAAGGGCGCCGCAGTCTACGCACGGTGCTCGGCAAAGTTGAAATGAGGAAACTCGTGTAAGTAATCGGATTAGTTGGGAGGGGTCCACTTAGAGGCCAAGGGGTCGCTCTGGAGTGCTAGTTGCCAGCTAAAGGTGATATTTACCAAGTATTATGACATAGATTTTAGCGTCTGACAACTTTTCGAGTGGCCCTCGGCAACTGTGTCAAATTATGAAATCGTAAAGAGAATTTTTCTATACATAAATTGCACTCTATATATAGAAAGTACTTAAAACGCAGCTACCTCGCTTGTTGGTATTTTCTTTAGTATTTTTGTAGTATTTTTATTTGGTATTTTTAAGCTACTTTCGCAAGTTGTTTAATAATAAACTTCAGTGCATATTTTTGCTTGCTTTGCAATTTGTGTGAAAGTGAAAACTACCAAGTGATAGGCGAGGGGAGCGGGGAGAGGGAAAACCTTAAGTTCTTTCCCCCCTTCCTGCCCCTGCTGCCATTAATGGGCGTGGAAAACAACAAAACAACACAAGTTCTTAATGTAAAGCAAAGTTTTGCTAGCTCGGCAGACGGCGTCGAGACAAAAGCCACTCAAAATTGTGGCTAAGAGCAAGCAGGCAAGCAGGGGGGTAACAGGGAAGGTGCAACATTTCTCCCTGCAAGTGTAAGGTGCATGAGAATCGCAAAGAGAGGCGCCAATATGCACTTTATCGCTTCAAATTGCGTAGAACTAATACGATTTCTGATTAAATATGCTTACAGGGTATCTCTCTGTCGATTTCTATTTACTTTGCTCTTCTTCTTCTGCTTCATAAGTGCATTTCATTACAAATGCTTCTAAGGTAATTACATCTGTTGTATTAGCAAATATTATTGCCAGCCATCAGCTGAGCATATAAGAGCTATTTTTATAGGGTATATATATTGTTATGTACTATTATATAATATAAGCAACTAGCTTAATTTGTAGATAAGCGTAAGAAACTAACAGAAATAAGAATAAAACAAACGTTTAATCTTAACACAAATCTGTCTGAGCGGCTCTGTCTCTCCTTCTCTCTCTGTCTCTCCTTCTCTCTCTGTCTCTCTCTCTATCTCTCTCTCTCGCTTCCTGACCTGCCATAAAGTGATGTAATATTTGCAATTTGATTATCATTTTATATAGTTTGCACTTGCGACAAATAAACAAAAATAAGAGTAAACGTTTAATAATATTAAGTCAATCATTTGAAATTTTAATTAGTTTAATCATATCACAAATCTGGCTAGCCAACCCTTTCCCTCTCTCTCTCCCACTGCCTCCTTTGGCGCTGCCATAAAATGTCATAATATTTGTAAATTCTTTAATCATTTAAGCGCAAAAAATAAACCAAACTAAGAGTAAAAGTTAAGTCATATTAATGTAATCATTAAACAGTTTAATCGCATCACAAATCTGGCCAGCTAACCCCAGAATTTCGACTATATAGACAGGCTATGTGTCTTTCTCTCTCTCTCTGTCTCTATCTCTCTCTTTCTCTCTTTTACTATCGCTTCCTGACCTGCCATAAAGTGATGTAATGTTTGCAATTTGATTATCATTTTATATAGTTTGTAATTGCGCAAAAGAAACAAAAATAAGAGTAAAAGTTAAATCATATAAATTTAAACATTAATTAGTTTAATCATATCAGAAATCTGTCTGGCTAACCCCATTCTTTCTACTATATAGACTGGATCTACCCTCTCTCTCTCTCTCTCTTTGTTTTTACCCTGTCATTAAATGTCATAATATTTTGTCATAAAATTTTCATTTATATATTTTATTTTATTTGCTGTTTTTCGTTTTCCGTTTTCTGTTTTCTGTTTTCGGTTTTCCTTTTAATTTCTACTTTTGTTGTCGGAAAGGTAAACACAATCAAATCGATAGGTTACTGAACCAAAAGGCAAAGCGAAAACCGAAACAGGAAAGCAGCTGAGCAGCTGAGCAGCAACAACAATGGGCAGAACTGACACTCACACTCGCATACAAAATGCAAATGCAATAACAACAAGCTAAAGATACAGAATACAGAATACAGAATACAGATAAAGATACAGCTACAGAGGCAGACAGAGAGATACAGATACTTGGAGAAGTGTTGCCAACAATGCGATACAGCTACAGCTACAGATTCTATATTTAAGCATAGACTGCATCTTACAATGCCGAAAACAATAGACAACATTCTACGATCTACGTTCTACGTTCTACGTTCGATGTGCCGCTTTTGCTTTTTTGTATCTTTCAGATACTTACTACAACGTTTATTTTTAGGCAACACGCTGAGAGATTTATTTTGCAACTGTGCCTGTATTTCTTTCTAGTTTCATTGCTTGAAATCACATTTAAACTTGTCGCTTTGAGTGTGCGTTCTTTTTTTAAAAGAATACCCTGTACAAATGTAGGCTAAAAGGTAGCATACAGTTGCACAAATGTAGGCAACAGAGAGTGAAAGATAAGTGCAACTTGTTAAGCTATATTCAGTAGCATAAGAGTCAGAGTATTTATAATATATAATATTGTATAATATAATATAAGTAATTTCAACTGATTTCACAACAATTTCTTAAGCATCATTTGCAATCTCATCGCTAGAGATACAGCCTTGATTATTGGCCTGATTGTAGCTTTATTTAAACTTAACAAATACTGATAATTTCACAACAATTGCTAAAGGGTATCTGGCAGTCGCATAGCACTTTGTGCACGTTTGTTTTGCAACATTGCAGAAACGAACTTTGCCAGAAAAAATAAAATAATATAAGAAGAGAAAAAACAATTTAAGACAAATAAAATGAAACGAAACGAAACGAAAGTAAACAACATGCAAAAACGGCACAAAAGACACGACACGACGTAGAGTCGAGGAGATTGTTGAGTGGTGGAGGGGGGAGGGCGGAGGGGGGAGAGGTGAGACCAGAGAGACGATGTCAGCAGTCGTTAATAATTTACATATCTACCTACAAATCGACCTATGTTCTTACATATGTATCAACATACACACACATACATACATCAACCTCAACTTGTTTTATTGTTCTCCTCCTCCTCTTCTTCTACTTCTTCTTCTTGTTCTTGTTCTGCATATTTATATATATTTTTTTTTAATTTTGTAAATTTGTATTTTGTTTTTTGATTGTTTATACAAAAATTCGCGTTTTTTATATATACAAAATTGCATACACATCATACAATAATTTACCATACATTGTACATGTGTCTTTCAGCACGCCCCGCACCTGTCAATCTACTCCCTTAGCCCCCCTTTTCCGCTCCCTCTCCCTCTCCCTCTCGCTCTCTCTTTCAATTCAATTCCCCCCTTTGGGTTCTACTTTTTCGTCAACCCGGAAAACAACGAAATCAAATGAACAATTGCAAATTTCTGTTCTTTGGGCACGATAAGTGACTGACGGAGTGGGCGTTGTAGGGTATTAATAGGGAAGGGGGTTGGCCAGGGCAAGGGAAGGGGGACAAGTCAGACGAGGTAACACCTTGTGCTGTTTTTGGGTGTTGTTCTTAACTGATTGCTTAAACGCTTTTGTTGGCATGGTTCACATCAAGTTGGGGGGATTGGTCAGCAGATCTAGAGGTCGAGCTTATAAATAGGCAGTGCTAAGCGTAAATTGCAGCGGTTTCTACACTGAGATTGAAATGAGCAAACAAATTTATATTTTAAATATATTTAAATTCAATTAAAGACAGTTTAGATATTAGTTACATTCTTATAAATACAAATTCTTCTTCCTTTCCTTCATCATTTACTACACTTTATCTCAAAATAGTACTTTCAACTACGCTTTTTCTAGTTATTGTGCTTAGCTGATAAGCTGATTTGTATGCAGATTAACTGCGTATTATCTTAAGACCATTCCAACAATAATCCCAACATTTATTGGCTCTTAGCAGCCGTGTCTTAAATTAGTAGTAGCTGCTTCTCTTGTCTAAATTGCGCACTAATCGTAAATCGCAAAGAGTAGCAGACACAATGAGCAGCAAAAGACCCAAAAAAACGTAGTTTAAAGTTTAAACTGAGACTACCGAAAGCGCACACAAACTGCAGTCGCAGCACGCGCTAAATGCTTAGCAACGCTAGCAGAGCTGTTAGCGTCGCAGTTAGCGTTAACTTTAGCGTTGGCGTCGCTGTAGCGGCATGCCGCAACATTAGAAAATCGACAACAAAGAGTGAGAGCCAAACGCTGAAGGCGTCGCGTCGTGTGAGCGCGAGAATTTGAGAGAGCTTTGACAGCGACTGCACCAACACTAAGATACTTGTCTCCCATACAAACGTACACAGCTGGGGGCCGGCAAAAAGTTAAAAAATTTTGCAATTGTTTTGACTAAAAAAGCTTAGAGAGCGCCAAGTTTCTGCTCTCTGTGTATTATATGTGTGTGTGTGAGAGAGTGAATTACTCGCCGTTCATCGTTTATCGTTCGTCGTTCGCCGCTCGCTGGTTTTGCTTTATTTTTATGTAGACATTGTATTTGTAGTTGGCGGCGAGACCAGAGACCCCAGACCCGTGGCCAGAGCCATAGCTAAAAGTTGGCGCGCGCTCCGCTCCCAAAGACACAGAAACAGACGACAACGACAGTGACGTCGACTTCGCCTCACCGCTTCGCCGCCTTGCGCTGAGTTTCGTTCGCCTCGCCTCGCTTTGGTTTCGGTTTCGGATTCGGTTTGTTGTACTTGATTTTGTTATTTTTTTTTGGCATTTTGTTCGATTTTTTGCCGTTGCCGCCGCCTGCAGTCGTCGACCGCCAACGACGACGACGTCGACATCTAATAAAAAAAAGCTGCACACTGTCTATGTATGTGTGTATGTATATGCATATATATATATATATAGGAGAGTACCAAAAGTACTTGTATTATAGAGCGCAGACTGCGTGGAAATTGCCAGCAATAAAATAACATCAAAAATTTAATCGCAAATTCAAATAAAACAAAAAAAAAAAAAGAAAACAGAAAAACGTAAAGAAAACGCGCGGAAAGGCACAAAACAAATAAAATAATATTAAAAACGATTTGTTGAATAAACAAAACGTGAGCAACACACGCGTCGTGTACGCAACGTCAAGGAGTAAAGCAAAAGTAGAAGAAGAAGCAGAAGGGTCGAAAAACAAGACAACGAAGCAAATGAAGAAGAAGAAGCGACAGCAGTAGCTGCAGCTCTAGAAAAAGCGCCAAGTGGTATTACTAATAAATTTGTGATTTTTAATTAATTGCAAACTAAAAATTTTGTCAACGTTTGCAGCTTTTTGCAACTGCAACTGCAGCTAAAAAGTGAAAAAGTGTGTGTGTGTGTGTGTGTATAAAATTTTGATGTAGCTGCGGCATCAACGGTACGCGAGGGTGTCTGCATCTGTAACTGTGTGTGTGTGTGTCTGTGTGTATGTGAGTTTCTGTGAGCACGTGCAACTGTTTAAGTGTATAAGTGTCTCTCGCTGCTCTCTGTGCAAGTGTGTGTGCATGTGCGTGTGTTTGTGGCAAACGCCGCGGCACTGCAATTGCAATTTTTGTCTACTTGCCGCGCTGAAACTGCGCGCAATAAAGTTTTTTGAGGTTAGTGTTTGTTGCACATACAGTAAATGCATGTGAGTGTGGCATATACATTTTTATGTATACCCCCGCACTAATATAGCAGTTATCCAACCCCCTCCCTCCCTAACCATGCCCACCACCCTTTTCGTCCGCCCAAATATGCAGATGAAGTTGATTTGCTAACGAGTTAATTTTGTTTGTTTATTCGACACACACACACACACAGAGTTATCGTTGTTATCGTTTTTATCGCCTTGCACTCGTTGCCGGTTAAAAGCCAAAAAGCTTTTTTTTTAAATTTTATTTTAATACTTTTAGAGTTTGTTGTTGTTTTTTCTTTATATGTATCTAGGATTGGGTTTTTCGTAGTTGTTTTTATGGGCTGTCAATTAGTTAATTTGAACTGGAATTGGTTTTAATGCAATCCGTTAACTAGATTAACTAGTAAAACATTTCTATTAGCCGTCAAAACAAGACAGTGCAGTTCAAGTAAATAGAAACAGTAATAGAGAAAAGTTTACGTTTTTAGAAGAAAACTTTGTTAGTTTAAGAAATTTCACATATTTTAGCTGTGTTTAATAATTATATTTCATACTTTTTATATAAGCTCGACAAATTTAATTAAATTCTTTAAATACACGAAATTCTCTTTAAAATAAATCGACTTTTCTATAAATTGTGAATTTGGAAGCTTAAGATTAATGTGCTGTTTGTGCTTTATAAAGACAACAGACTCTTTAAGCTGTGAGTTAATTTCTATTTAACTTTCAATTCTGGCCGTAACTCCCAAAAGATACGCAACATTTTGGCACATCCCGAAAGCTTTCGTTAACTTAATGGAACTTTTTTATTAAAGCTGAAACTCTAAACAAGTCAAAGCTTAACTCGATTCAACTCTAAAATAGTATATTTGGTAGCTTTTCTCATATTATATGAGCATTTCGAGCCCCCTAGCTGTCACACCCCTCTATGGAAAGAGCGGTCAAGTGTCTTCCATAAAGTTATCAAAAATAACAACAAATTATTAACCAAGGCCACATCTTAAGATGTGTGAAAGGAGTTTAAGTTTGAATTGTTAGGAATATTTAACAACTTTAATTATATCAACTTTAAGTATATCAACTGACACAGCTTAATATTAACATTACAATAAATTCTCTTTGTCTTGCAGCATTAATAAAAATCAACAAGAACTATAATTCAACCAAAAAGAGGAAATCACATCTAATAAACATTTGGGATAAACGAAAGGAAACGAAAAATTTGCAATAAAAAAGGTGAGTGAAAAGCGGAAAAGCAAAAATAGAATAAAGATTTTCTGGAGCGTTGCGAAAATTAAATGAAAAGTACAAAAAAAATAAATGAAAGAGCGCAGTGCGTTGAAAATGTTTGCGCGTAAATCAAGTTGACAAAATGTAAAATGGCAAAGGGGATGACGTGGGTTGGTGAAGGGGGAGTGCAAAGAGAAGTCACACACACACACGCATACATACAGAGAGACTCACACACAAACAAATCGACACTAATGAGCAGCAACAACAACAGCAAAGCGAAATACGCAAAAACTAAAAGCAAATACAAGAAAAAGAATGAACAACTTGAATAGAAAACTCGCTGGATTAATACCCTTTAATTTGCTGACAATGTAGCTTTGCATTAGGCTATAGGAATAATATTAATATAATATTTTAATATAATATTAGGGAAGGTCAAGAAATGTAAAAAGTCTTAAATTCGATTTTTGACAATAGAAACTACTTCTCAGTCACACTCAACTGTGTGACAATATTATAATACCCTTTGTAAGGGTACACATAAAATTTGCCACAAATCATTTGAGATTTTTTGCCCTCGCTTTTGCTCTTTTATTTTTTTATTTTTTGCGCAATTCCCCTTGGGGCTAAATTCGTTTATTTCGGGTGTAGGGAAGAGGTGAGGATGACAAAGAGGAGTGAAGTGGGGGCGAGCGGGTGTAATCTGTGTTGGTGCGTATCTAAAAATGCTGTATGCGAATGTCAGGCCATAAAGGAATATGATGAATTATACGCGCAAAAAAAAACACCAACAACTTTTTTTTGCACAAAAAACTAAAATTCACAAAATGTTGAACGACAACAAAAACAAGCAAAATCACTTAATTGTGTGCCCCAAGTGTTTGACTCTCCATTGGTGTGGGTATTTGTGTGTGTGTATCTGCTTGGATTGTGTGTATCTAACAGATACATCTGCAATAAACTAATGCATGTGTGGCGTGTGGAACTGCCATCGAATCGAGCCCATCTATCATCATACGAGATCTCAGTTCGAAATGTTGCCGGCAACAAAATCTTCTCTTTTGTACTCTCTCTTCTTCTTATTATTCGTCTTCTTCTTCTTCTCGTTACTCGTTTTTACATTTATTTTTTCGCTTTTTGTTTGTCACACACAGAACGTCGACGACTTCGAAAATTCGACGCGTTAATTAAATGTGCAGATATTTATGTAGAATACGAGATAAGACTGCTTAGAATAAACTTAAAACCAGAGCGAATTGCAAGTACGCTTTCAAAAGGAGGCGCTAACAAGTCTTAAGGAAGTCCTTTAATATAAGCAAAAAGAGCAATAGAAACCTCAAGAATTATATTACATTTGTAGTTCTCTTTTGTATAATTGTTAATTAATAGCGATCGCTTGTAACATTTCCATTCACATTACCTAGAGTTGCCCAACTGAACGATAAAAGCCATAATACTCATCAATAGGGTATGGCAAGTACAGATAGATGCTTTTTTGTGCTTTTACCTGGATGTAGCTCTACATTTTGCAAACAAAATACACACAAAACACTACAATAAACTAAAAACAATCTAAAAATTGGACGCTTGGACGCTTTGGTCGCATTTTCATGACTCATTTTTTTTGTTGTTCTTTTTTTTTCGACACATTTTTTCTCGTCATGTGTCGTTTCTGGCAATTGTGCTTTACCTGTAGTTTTTGTGAGCGCTTACTCTCTCTCTCTCTCCTAGCTCTTCAACGCCTCACTCTCTCACTTTATGCCTGCCTATGGCGTGCTTTTAAGCTCTTGCTCTCTTACAGTTGAAAGGGGTGGGAGGGGAAGGGAAGCTTTTGTGTATTGAATTAGACGACTGCACAAATTACGTTAAATTTTTTGGCGCTCGTTTTTGTTGTTGGCGTCAAAGCAACAAGCGCAAAAAGTTTGCCAATTTGTTGTTGTTGTTGTTGTTGTTGCTGCTGCTTACTATTACTATTGTTGTTGTATTTTATTCTGTTCTAACCTTGAAATCAAATATTTGTTGTATCGCAATATTCGGGTTTTTTTGTGCGCGCTTTGCCAGATAAATACAATAGATAGATAGACTCATGAGTTTGAGTTCTTTCACAAAAATGTTGCGTGTGTTTGGTTTTAATGTTCATAAATTCGTTGCATAGACAGATTGTAAAGCAATTTAAAAGTTTTAATTGCTAAAAGTAGAGTTATTAACTTATACCAATATAAATTTAAAATATTGTTTTAATAAAGGAAATAATACATGAATAAATTTGGTATGGAAATATTGTTTACCGTACTATCTTTGCTTTTATTAATAACTTAATTCATTATTAATGCTTACAATTTGAATTAGTATCTTATTCAATTTTGTTAAGTTTAATTTAATCCTGACAAACAATGAGGCTCTGTGCTTACTTTAACAGCATGACAATATCGTTAACATTATGTTAAGGCACTGTTCTCTTTTCTGTTAACGCAGCAATGTATTAATTTACTCTTAAAACATTTACTATACGTTAACAACCTCTTTTTATTGTTATTTCAATTATTTTTATATAATGCTTACATTGCTTAACATAGCATGCAAGTAGTTAACAGCTGCCCAACATAGCAATTAGAGTTTTGTATTCATAGAGACATAACTAATTGAATATGTATCTTTAACTATATATCTTTTCGTATCTGTACTTAAATTTTGCTCCCTTCATAGATCTCTTCTCCTGTGTCACTCTACTTTATTGATCATCCTCATATATGTCTGTATAGTTGGCAAATTTGTTGCCAATTTCTGTGCACGATTCGCTGGCAGTGAAAGTTGTCAATGACGATGTTAACGCCTCCCCCTCGAGATGATAGAGAGCACGATTTCTACTCTAGTTTTTCTTTTTTCTCATTTTTTTCTTTCTATTTCTATTTCAATTTCAATGGCGTGTGGGCAAGCAACGATTCAACCAATGGCAGTTGGCGTTTATGGCCATTAATATCTGGCATTCATCTCTTGTATCTTTGTATCTTATGCATGTGCATTTGTACGACTACGAGTACGAGTACGAGTATGAGTACAAGTATCTTGTATCTTTTATGTTGTATCTTAAGCTACTACCACAACACATGCGTGCCTATTGTGTCTCGGCTGTCAGGTGTGAAGTGGGTGGAGTTAATATCTTTGCTCACTCATCACTTCAAATTGCATTTCGATTTGCCCGGCTGCCTTTTGGGAGAGGTTTACGATTACGCATAGATTGAATGGATGTATGTATGTTGCACATAGAGAAACAATCTCGAAATGCTCTTTAATTGTTCATTGTTTCAGTCTGCTATTTGTTAAACACTCTTACTTGGTTTACACAGAAGATTAATTACGTTTGGATTAATATTTAATTGTAATTTAGTTCTCTGTACTCAACCAATCTTAGGATAGAAAGAACTGTGTGAATTAATGACAAATAATATTAATTTTATTCGGTCAGAAATCGAATTATAACTTAGTTATAGTTGTTTTTTTTAGTAAAGAACTTTCAGAAAGAAAATATTGAGCATATGCTTCGATTTACAGAATGGTTGATAAACTTATTTAAATTTGTTGACAACTATCTATAAATAATAAACTAAACAACGATGCTAGATTCGTTACCGAAGTTTAGCAAAATAAACATCCAGGAAGTATCTCAAAACTATTGGGAATTCATTCAAGAACTTCCTCTGTATAAACTGTGGAGTGATTGAAGCAAAGAGTCTGTCATAAATTGGCAACGTTAAGTAAACCATTTACCGCATGTATCGGCCAACACTTAATTAAATGACCGCACGCATTTAAAAATATAAAAATAAAAATAAAAACGTTCATTACATTTGTAAGAGCGGAATATGCAGAGGGAAGTGGGACAAGACGTTGTGAAGAAAACAAACATGATGTGCTTATACTTAGATAGTGCGAGTCTTCAGCAGGAGCAGTGCGATGGGTGTGGGAGAGGGAGAGGGAGAGGGGTTGGGGCAACGACAACGAACGCATAAATTGCAAATGCTGTCGCGCTGCCAATGGAGCGCAATAATTCACAAATAGCAACAACGGCGAATCGACTTCGACCACAAAGTGCAACTGCAACTGCAACTGCAACTGCCACAGTCACAGTCCCAGTTCCTGCACTCCCCTGCATTGTCCGCTCTCCTACCCCTTTGGGTGGTAATGTGGGTCCCTCTTCGGAGCGCCATTTCATACTGAGACTGAGACTGCGACTGTGAAACTGTTGAGGTATGAGTACATGTGAGTACAAGTATCTCGTATCTTTTAGTGTGTTTTGCTAGCTCGCCGCAACGTTCATTTACGGGTTCAAGGTAGTTTAGTTCTCTCGCTTCATGCGAATCGAACTCAAACTCGCACTCGCACTCGCACTCGTATTCGTATTCGTATTCACACTCGTATTCATACTTGTATTCGTTGTCGTTTCTTAACACAGTGCGTTGCGTTTCAAAGCGAATCGATGCGGCAGTTTTAACTTCTTGTAATTGTTGTAGTTGTAGTTGTTGTTGTTATTGTTGTTGTTATTGTTGTTGTTCCTACTCTTGTTGTTGTTGTTGCTGCTGACACGCATTGCGTTTTCAATTGATTTATTTCCAATTCATTTCATCATTTGCCAACAATTTCGATATCTTTCACAATTTGTTTTGACTTTACCAATTAAGTAAACGCATTAATTTACATTACATTTAATTAACAATTTTTTGGCTTAAGAATTGCATTAATTAGTTCCTCAAACAGTTAACAGTTCATTCATTATTATTCATATGATCATTAAAATATATAAAGATATTATTATAAATTTAGATAAATAGTTTTTCCTATTTCACTTTCTTGGTTTCTTTTATATAATTAAAATATTAATTATTTTAAATGACATTAAGTAGCTCATATAGCTAAGGATCGCCTAAATTTCGGAAGTATTTTAAACAGGAAGCCGTAAAGATTTAAATATATTAAGATAGGGATACGCATAGGTTCTTTTTAGAGATGAGTATAAAATAATAGAGATAAGTGGTTAAATGGATATACAATGAATAATTCACACATATATGTATATTTCTATGTATATATATATATATATATATATGTATGTGGGAGAACTATCATTTTCCCTTGGTAGGACGACGTCTCCTTGTCCGTGGTTTGCCATAGTATTTTTATAATTAGTTAAACTTGCCGAACTATATGGTTTTGTGCAGCGAGTCTCCGTAGCCTTGTTGCCTTCTTCTGGTTCACCAATTAGCCACACTATCTAGATTGGTTCGTTTTCCAACACTAGCAACGCATACGGAGCTATGCTCAAGGTATAATCCGATAAGTATATATGTATATATTGCCCTATCTTTCTATATATTCTTGTTCTTCCATTTGTTGTTATTATAGTATTGCATTGTATACTTTACTTGAGTGTAGTGTTGCGCAGAGTGGTTTCGCTATTGTTGCTTAGGCTACTTTATTGTAATATTGTAAACTTTACTAAGGGTAGATGGTGTTCTTTATCATAGTGTTGTATAGGCTTCTTTAGTGTTGTACAGTAATCTTTGGTTGACTTAAGTATAGTATACTTTATGTATTGTCTTATAGCGTAGTGTTGTGTGGACTTCTTTCGCATAGTATTGTGTATTTTGTTTATGGACAGTGTTATATAGTCTTGTGTCGTGTTCTTTGTGTAGACTACGTTAGTATATTATTATAAAGTTTATGTGTATATGGTGTTATAAAGTGTTGAGTAGTGTAGTGTTGTGTAATATTCAATAGTTTAAAGTGTGAGCTTTATATGTTGTCCTTTAGCGTAGTGAAGTACTGTGTAGTATAATACACTATTGAATCTACCAACTGTTATCTAGTGTTGTGTAGTGTACATATGCTGTGTGTGTTATAGAGTGTTGTGTAACATTATATTGTCTACTTTACTTACAATTTGTGTATTATCGCAAAGCAAGCGTTAAATAGTGTTGTGTAGTGTCGTTAAGCGTAGTGCTGTACTCTGTTAATTGTCGTGTATTGCAGTGCAGTGCTGTGTTATGCTTAATGGGTTCAATAAGTTAATCAAAAATTGTTAAGCAAGTCAATTACTCAGTGCTTTCTAGCTGTGGAGCTGTGGGGCTTCGTGCTCCACGTCTCATGACATCAGACTTAATGTTGCGCTGTCTATGGCAAGGAGAAATGCGAATAGCGCTGAGATTTGCCAAATGAAATGATGAGAGCTAATAACTTGAGGGAGTGATGTTGATGTTGATGTTGATGCTGATGTTTATGGCCAGGCCACATGTTTTGGACGGCACTTTGCTTGTATATTGTTAATGGATCTCGGGCTGTTTAGGACAACAGACAACAGTTCAACACTCGAAACAGGCCACGAAGTGGGCTGCACCCCTCATTGTATCTGTATCTCTATCTTTAGTTGTGTGTATCTGTATCTCAGTGTGTGTGTGTGTGTGTGTGTGTGTATCTGTGAGAGCCGCACGCTTGTCGAGACCTTGATCCCGCATTAAAAAGTTGGCACGTCGTGGGGCAACAACAAAAAAAGCAGCAAAAAGAACAACAGCAAAAAAGAAAAGAAAAGATAAAAGACAAGAGTCAGAGTCAGAGCCAGGCAACAACAACAACAACAACAATAACAACAACAACTCTTGACAACAAAGGAGGCACAACATGTGGCCAGCCAGTTGCCAGTTGCGAGTTGCCTCCAAAATGGGGGTGTGCGAGCAGCAGCAAAGAGGTAGCACTAATAGAGACGGGGGGCAAAGAAGGTTGACACAAGTCACAAGAGATAGACAGAGGGAGGGGGGTAGCTGAGGTTAGCGGGGAGTTGTCCCAGCCTGCTTGGCATGCGGTGTCCATTTATGCGCCACTCCCCTCAATCAACCGCTGATGATCTTCATTGTTTTTAATTTGCGTCGCATTTTTATTTTATTTTTAATTTTTTGCTTTTCACTTTTAATTTTTGCGATTTGTAAAGTTTCATTTTTATTATTTGTGTTAAAATTAAAAGTTGTAGTTTTAGTTTATTAATATTTTACTTATATTATTGGTAAAATGTATGCTTAGCATGTTATATTTTTATTGATAACTCACAGTTACTGATAAGGCTTTATTAACAGCTTATAAATGGGGAAGCACACTAAAGAGTGCTCGACCGCAAAATACCCTGTGCACAGCAGAACTTATTAGAAAGACAGCTACAAGCAATATAGTAATTAAGTTGTAAGATAATAAATATTAATAAATTCTATATTTAATTTTTATTGTTATAGAATGTTTAGGATAGTTGGTGATAGATATATAAATATAAATAAATATATATATACAAATAAATATATTTTTTATATTAATTATATAAATATGTATAAATATATATATAAAAATTAATATATTAAATATATTTTAAAAATAAACAAATATATATAAATGTTATATAAAAATTAAATTAACTGAATTAATCATTTATTATTATTCTATGTGTATAAATATATACATAAAAATAAATACATTAAATATATTGTATATAAAATATAATACAATTAAAATAAATGTTATAGAGAAAGATTGAATTAATAATTTAATTTTATTCTATTAAATATATTAATTTGTATAAATATATACATAAAAATAAATATATTAAACATATATAAAATATAATAAAATACACATTAATATTAATATTATACAATTAATAATTTTATTTTATTCCACTAAATATATAAATATATATCTAATAAATTCCCTTTCTCCTTTGCAGTTGAACCCAACAATAATACTAAAAGAAAAGCCTGCAATTTCCTGGATTCAGACACAAAATTGTATGTTTGAGATCAACTCGGAAAATAACTAAAAAAATAAAACAAAAACAAATAAAAGAAGTTTCAATATAATTTCAATTAACACAAAAGTAAATGAGGCACTTAAGAAGAAAGGAATTTTAAATGGAAAACACAGAAAACAGCAAGAGAAAACAAAATGCGAGCCATGAAAAGAAACACGTGAGACAAGCAACAAAGCAGTAAACAAAGCAAAACCAAACAACAACAAAATAAACAACAACAAAAAAGAAACTGCAAAGATGTGCAACAAAAGTCAATAAACAATAAAAGGAACAATAAAGACGCGAAGAGAGCTTAAATCAAGAGCCAGAGCAACTGTGTCTAGTCGAAGGACACGGCAAACAGAGAGACAAACAACAACAACAACAGACAAATAATCAACCCAAACAGTAACAACAAGCAACAAATAGAAACAGCAGCAACAACAACAAAATGGCCATCAATTTCTCGGCCTCCTTTGCGGCCTGCATAGCAGCAGGTCTAAAGGTTCCCCGCCAGATAATGTACTGCATCACACAGGATACGGGGCAGCCGTATGTGTTGTACAAGGACTCGCAGGATGCGGAACATAATGCTGGTGCGATTGGGGCGAGTGCCACCCAATGGGGCAGCGGCATGTATCCCAATATCCAGCAACAGCAACAGCAACAGCAACAACAGCAACAACAGCAGCAGCAACAGCAGCAGCAGCAACAACAACAGAATGCCACAGTCGCTGCGCAGGCAGCAGCGGCAGCAGCAGCAGCGGGGCAACCGCAGAGTCCACCCGGCGGTGGCCAAGAGCCGCGGGACAATGGCAGCGGCGATGGGCGGCAACAGCAGGTGTCGCCTTCATCGAGTCCATATCCCTCGGTGCAACAGCAACAGCAGCAACAACAACAGAGAGCCAATGGCAATGCCGATGACGATGCCATGAATCAGGTAAACTCTTCTTAACTTGGATAATACTTTTCAAATTGTTCATATTCATATTTATAAATAATAATAATTAATAGAATTAACTAACTAAGGGAAAGATAGAGATATAGCTTTATGATATAGTTGTCCGATTTCAAACCAATTTAGCCAGAGTATATATGAGAAGATCAACTAGAAACTCCGTGAGATTTGTCAAGATATCTAAGGACTCATTATACCCTGTACAGGGATATATTAACTTTGTGAAAAAAATTGTTGTAACAGGCAGAAGAAGACATCTCCGACCCTATAAAGTATATATATTCTTGATCAGCATCAACAGCCGAGTCGATTGAGACATGTCCGTCTGTCTGTCCGTCCGTCCGTCTGTCCATCTGTATGAACGCGTCGATCTCAGCAACTATAAGAGCTAGAGACACCAAATTTGGCATCAAGGTATACCATCCTGTATACCATACGCAGATCAAGCTTATTTTAAATTTTGCATACCTCCCCCGTACCCCCCGCAATTTGAAAAAAAACGAATAATAGCCACATTTTTCAACGTATACACTTTTAACTTAACAGGTGCGTTAAGAATGATATTTAGAAGGAACACTGAAAGTTTCATCAAGATCGGTTTGTAAATAAGACAGATAATCAGCAATAAAAGTTATTTTTCCACGGAATCGTTGAGCAGCAGGCAGCACATGTGTGCGAGCGAGAGAGCGAACGACTGTGATACATGCGTCTGCTTACCATGTGTGCATATTTGTGCGAGCGAGATAGGGAACTACTGCGACACAGGCATAGGTAAATTAAGTGTCGTAACACTCAGCTTTTGATTGAATATGTATAAATATGTGAAAGTTAGCTGCTATAAGCATGCAAAGAATTCGTATGCATAAAATGAGAGTTTCAAAAGGGTATTCTTTAAACACCTGTTATGTTCTTACTTTTATTTTAATCAAATTACCTAATATCAACATCATTTTAATATAGAAGCCTGTACAGGGTATTACACTGTCGAATGCGGTCGACTGTAGCCTTTTCGACTGGTTTGAATATACGCTTTTACTAATTACCTAACTTACTCTCTCTCCCTCGCTTTCTCTCTCTCCATCTACCTCTCTGTGTCTACTCTGCAGCTTGCCAATCAACAGAACTCCGCGCCAAATCCAAACCAAAGCAGCAACGAGCCTCAGCACGCTGCCACAAATGGTGGCGAGGCTGGACAGGGGAATCCGCACGTGCAACAGAATGGAGGCGGCGGTGGTCAGCCGCAGGGGGATCCCAGCTTTCAGACACCCGACTATTATGCGCCTCGACATGGGGCGCCACAGGGTGGCATGCTGGCGCCACCTGGCTTCCCGCCGTTGCACTATCTTAACAAGGGCGTGCTGCCGATGGAACAGAATGGCGGCGAGTCGTATGCGTTGCCAGAACTGTTGGCGGGACAGCAGCAGCAACAGAATGGGGCGCCACAGAATGGTGGTGGCAATCAGAATCAATCGAATGGCAATGCCAATGAGGGCGCAGCGGCGGCAAACGGTGGCGCCACCGGAGCTGCTGGGGCAACGGGGACACCGAGCGGTCGGTCGGGGCCTGGACGTCCGCATAAGAATAAGCCGCATAGTGATTTGCGGCTATTCAAGTGCTTAACGTGTGGCAAGGACTTCAAGCAGAAGAGCACACTGCTGCAGCACGATCGGATACACACGGATGCCCGACCATTTCCCTGCTCCGAGTGTGGCAAGCGATTTCGCCAGCAATCGCATCTGACGCAACATCTGCGCATCCATGCGAATGAAAAGCCCTTCACCTGCCCGTACTGCTCACGTAGCTTCCGACAGCGCGCGATACTCAATCAACACATACGCATCCATTCGGGTGAGAAGCCCTTCGCCTGCCCCGAGTGCGGCAAGCACTTTCGCCAGAAGGCCATCCTCAATCAGCATGTGCGCACCCACCAAGGCGAGCGACAGTTAACAAATCCATTACCGATACCGATAACGATTGCGATAACGATTACCATATCGATAACGATATCGATATTGATATCGATTGCAATTGCAATTACCATTGCAATTGCCATTGCAATATCGCAATATCGCAATCAGCTAGGGACAGCTTCTCGACCCAACAGCTATCAGCTATCAGCTATCAGCTATCGATAGTCCTAGCCATATCCTTGCAGCGGTAGCGCGGATCGTTAGATTCGCAAACGTTTGGCTAACAACGTTTGCAGCAATGCAAATTCCCTTGCAAAATTCTTAACCACATATTGAGCGATGTTTTGGCCTAAATTCTATCAATTATACACTATGCAACTATTCCAAATTCTGTCTGTTGACTCTTTGAGTGTTTCAGTATAAAGAAGAAGAGATTTCTAAGAATGAAGTGAATAATCCTAAATTAAATTAAATCTATTAACTATTATATTCATTTAAACTCACACACACAGCTCACACAGACGCTTAAGCTGCGTGAGCTTAAAGCACAGCGCATATAAGTCAAACGAAAAGCTTTGCAGCGTGGCAAAAGCTCACTAATACATGCATAACTTCAAGAACTAGCAGGAGTAATTGAGTAAATTATATTTGATTAGGAATTAACTTATTAAAATTGTTTAATTAATATTGGAACTACATAAAATATCTGTGAATTAATTATTTTTTCTTGGCTTAATTAAAAGAAAGATTTTTAAGTAAATAGCAAATTACAAATTCAACAACTGCAATCAGATTTAATTTGTTCCACAAGTTCTTAAAGCATTAATCACTTCACTCTCTCAGTAACTTAAACAAAATCTTAGCAATCTCTCGAATTACAGTCAAAAGAATATTATTTATTAGCAAATATCAGAAAATATTGAAAATGCTAAGAAATTCATTTCATTTGAAAGCCTCAAAGAGTCAACAACATTTCAAAGTTAATAGCAAAAAAAGAAAAAAAAAGAGAAAAAAACATTAAATTGAAAGAAAAATTTGAAAGATAAATATAAGCTATAACTCTCTAGTTTAGATGATGCTAGGTGATATATGTGATAAGATCGAAAGTGGCTTTGAGCCAAATTTAAGCGCTGCTAACAGTGGCAATCTCTGGCTTGACTACTTTCATGTGCACCCGGCTGCTGATCAACACGTCCCTCGAACAGATGTCTCACCGCATCTCATCTTCAAGAATGGTCCACATCCGACGCTTTGGCCCTCGGACGTGCCGTTCCCTGGCGAGGAGACGGACACAAAGGGTGACATTACCGTTGCCAGCGGTGGCTACCATGACGATGATTCACAGGGTACACCCGATGGCAGCGGCGGCATGCACTATCCGTCGTACTTTAAGGATAGCAAGGGTGAGTAGACGAGTCCACTGGGATTGAATTCCCTCCTATACGCAGATTGATTAAATGCTATCTACCAGTAGGTCAAAAGATTTTACCCGAAGTCCTGCAACATATTGGCGTGCGGCCAGCCAATATGCCGCTCTACGTGCGCTGTCCCATCTGTGACAAGGAGTTCAAGCAGAAGACGACACTACTGCAACACGGTTGCATTCACATCGAGTCCCGGCCGTATCCTTGCCCCGAGTGCGGCAAACGTTTCCGCCAGCAATCGCATCTCACGCAGCATCTGAGAATCCATACGAACGAGAAGCCCTTCGGCTGCATGTACTGTCCGCGATTCTTCCGGCAGCGAACTATTCTGAATCAGGTGAGGCGACTAAGCTACAGCTGAGTATATCACTGTCGAGCATACCCGACTAGTGCAATTTTCTTTTGTAATATTTATTATTATTTTCTAATATTTATTTGCTTTTCATTAATTCGCTTATTGCAATTTCAATCAATACAGAGTATTTCACTGTCGAGCACACTCGCCTATAGCATTGTTACTTTTGTAACCAATCTTAATTTGTAATGTAATAATTTGTTAAATTGTAAATTATATTATTATATGCTATGTATAAGATGCTGAGTATATCACTGTCGAGCATACCCGACTACTGTAATTTTCTTTTGTAATATTTATTATTGTTTTCTAATTCTTATTTGCTTTCCTTTAATTTGAGTACATCACTGTCGAGTACACTCGACTTTTAGTGAAATTTAATTTGAAATTTAATAATTTGTTAACAATTTGCTAGCCTTTAATTAACTTATTGCGATTTAAATCGATACAGAGTAAATCACTGTCGAGCACACTCGAGTAACGCTTTGTTTTAATCCATCTCTTTCTCTCTCTCTCTCTCTCCCTCTTTCCAGCACTTGCGCATCCACACTGGAGAGAAGCCGTACAAGTGCAGCCAGTGCGGCAAGGACTTCAGACAGAAGGCGATACTGGATCAGCATACAAGGACCCACCAGGTAGTTGTAGCCTAGCCGAAGCCACCACACAGATAGTTTTACAGGGTATTGAAGAGACATTTCTAAATCGATTTCCATTTTTCCACTTTGCCAGGGCGATCGTCCTTTCTGCTGTCCAATGCCCAATTGCAGGCGACGCTTTGCCACTGAGAATGAGGTGACGAAGCACATCGACAACCACATGAATCCGAACAGCACCAAGGTGCGACGGCAGCAACAGCAGCAGCAGCAGCAACAGGTGCAACAGCAGCAGCAGCAGCAGCAACAACAACAACAGCAGGTTCAACAGCAGCAACAACAACAAAACAATGCTGCTGCCTCCGCAGCCGTTGTGGCAAATCATCTGATGAACGATGTGAAGAGTTTGGCGGCACAGCAATTCCTCAACAACAACAATCCTGCGACGGTGGACAACAAGGCGAACATATTGCCGGTGAGGAGCATGGCGGCCAATGCGGCAGCAGCTGCGGCTGTGGCACAGCAATCGGTGGTCAAGAATGAACTCTACTTCCCGCAATGCTACGGCCCGCCCTTCCAGCATCCGTTCCACGCCCAGCAGCAGCAGCAACAGCAACCGAGTGCGGCACATGCCAATGGCGGACCAACGCCACCCGTGACGGTCACAGTGGCCAATGCGGTGGCACCGGGTGTTGTGGTGCAGCAGAACGCCGCTACCTCTGTGGTGGCTCAGTGACATCCCACCACTGGAGCAGCTGGAGCACAACAGCAGCAGCAGCAGCAACAACAACAGCAACAGCAACAACAGCAGCAACAGCAGCAACCGGTGGCAACAACAACAGCGCATCTTCCGCCGCCGCCATCGGTGCCGCCCACAAGCCAACATCATATCACGGCGTCAGGTGGTGGTGCAACAGCCACGCCCACATCCACACACGCCCCCACGGTGGCAGCGCCACAAACGGTGACCTTGTCGATAACCTTGCCACCGCCGCCGCCGTCGGCGCATCCGCCACATCCGCATGCGGGACATGCGTTAGCGGCCACGCCCAATGGGGTTGCACCACCGCCACCGCCGCCCACATTGTCACACGCAATACCCATACATCCACACATACACTCGATATTCGGATCTCTATGATGTCATCAGTAAACCAAATCCTCACAGCAGCAGCAGCAGCAACAACAACAACAACAGCAGCAACAATAAAGTATAGCAACATAGTAACATAGCAAGAGCTGCAGCCACGCCCACATTTTAATATAACAAATATTTTGATCTATTTTCGATATCGATAACAGCATTGTTTCGATAGGTTCTACAAAATGAAGAAGTTCTAGAAGTTTTTTGAAAACAAAACAAAGTTTTGGTCAGATGCAGAACGAGACATGGACAGACGAGTACTAGTCTTTTCGAAAAGGACTCTAAACTCCTTTCACAATACATAAAAAAAATAAAAACACAACAATCGAAAACAAACCATAAACATCAAATGCAAATGGTCGAGCAAACATGTTGAAGATGAAAGATGAAAGATAAATAATGAAAGATAAAGATAATGATGAAGATGGAGATGGAGATCAACCAAAACACAACGTTATACGATTCCTTTTTCAATAATATTCGACTTAAGGACTTTTTTAACATTAACTTTAAACGGAATTTTAAGCATGAGTTATACGATTTCTAGGCGTACAGTTAGTATAGATAAAGAGTGAGTGAAAGTGAGAGATACAGATAAAGATGAAGATGGAGATGAAGACAAAAGATAAAGATGTGAAGTGATACGAGACGGGCAGCTAAGGGCGGGAGTTAGCCATGATTAGGAGAGGAGGATGTCGAACAGTTGAGGGGAGTGGTATGATGATAATTAGGAGGCGTAGACGTTGCGCTAAGCTATAAATTATGTTTTCAATTTTCTTGGCAAACAAAAAACAAAAAAATATACAGACACAGCAGCTAATTTATATAATATATCGTACATAATTCTATGATTATATTTATCTTCCCATATTATTATGTTGTTGTAGTATTTGGAATCTTTATTTGATATGATCTTCAGGCTACTGCAAAGATATAAAACTATATCTATCTATCTATAAATATATATGAATATATGAACTATTATTTGTATCGCAAGCTAGCAAAAAAAAATACAATTTTAATTCGAATTTTTGCTTCTTATTTCTATTAAATGATATGTGATTTTTTTATTATATTTAAACAAAATGAAAAAAAAAAAAAAAAAAAAATATGAAACTAATATGCAATTTTATCATACAAAATTAAGTTGTAAATTTAATTGAAACAAACATTTGTTGTCTTCCCTAATTGTTTGTGTGTAATTTATGTTGAGTTTTATTTAGTAATTACTAATTAGTTATACTAGTTGATAGACCCAACCGTATGTCCACACAATGACCCCGCCAAACCCAAAATACAGAATCCAACACAGTCCACCAATCCAATCCAATTGTTTATACAAATAGCAAACAGGTTATTCAGTTGTGACTCTTCAGGTGCCATACATACAAATATGAACAATAGTCAGACAAGCACTCGAAATTGCATAGAACTAACAACTATAATTAACAAAAAAAAAAAAGAAAAAATCTGTGTGTGGATATTAAAAAAACAAACAAACGTAAAGAACAACAAACAAAAATTAGTTTCTTATTCAATTTTCCAATGTACCGTCAAAGCATTTATAATTGTTATTAATCTAATAGCATATGTTTCCTATAGCAAACAAAACAAATGAAAAGAACAGAAATATTATTTAGCAATCGTCGTTTCCCCCTTCCCCCCTCCTATAAATAATTTGCAAGTAATTCTACTCATTATTTAATATGTATGTATTAATTAATTAATTACTCTCGATGTGTAATTATATAGATTTAATGTTAAATTTCAATTCGAAATCAAATTGCGAAATTGATTTGTTTTTACTGTTTTAGTTTTTTACAAATTATGTTTTGCACATATTATTTAATCATTTTTAATAAACCGACAAATAATTATAGTTATATTATTATTTTTATTATTTATTATTTTTATTATTATTGTTATTGCTTTCATTCTTAATATGGAGTAGATTTTGACTCTTGAAGACATCTTTTGGCATTTATATTTTTCGGCTTGGGCAAGGCGTCTGATTTTTGTGATAGGCTCAGTTTAAAAAACACAAACTTTCGGCAAACAAATGGGCTAATGAAAATTGTAAATAGTATCTTTTTGGCACACAATTAAATTGAAATTGAAAATGAATTAAACAAAAGTACGTGCAAAAGTTTTATAAATAGATTAAAGAAAAAATGATTAACGATAAAAATCAATTGTTTGGCATTGTAAAAATTTTATAAATACCTCCAAAAAAAAGTTACAAAAAATTAAAGAGAGGTTAGTCAAAATTTAAAAAAACACATTTTAGGCACATTATAACAACAAATTGCATGTTTTGGCACACAAGCAACATAACAACAAGAACAACATGAGTAACAACAAAAATTTATACGATATCCAATACGGAGGCTTTTATTGGAATTAGACGAGAAAATTGCAAGAACAAGAGCATGATTTGCTATAAGTATACCCAAAATTAACACTAAGCTATAAATACTTTTAGGCCTTTTTAGACAAAATTTTTAACAATTCTTTTTGGCTTTAAATGAAAATGAAATCGAAAACAAAAACAAAAACCAGAAAACACAATCGATAACGAAATGAAAATGAAAATGAAAACACAAAACACCTTTTGGCTTTAAATCAAAATTATGTTTAGTTTTAGTTAACTAAAGTGAATATCTACTATAAATATTTATATCAATTATGGCAAATTATGCTATAATTCCAATAAAAGCAAAATTTAGACTGAATGTCGCTGTGATAAATGCAAAAAAAGAAAAACCAAAAAAAAAAAAACAAACAAACAAAAAATTAAAAACGAATAGAAAAACATAAATTACGAATACATAAAACTTTTGTAAATTTTTAGGCATAAAAACGAAATTTAACACATACACTTAATCAAAAAGGAAAAAACTTAACATAAATTTAGGCGCTAAAAATTGATAAGAAAAACATCTAAAATTATTAACCAAAATTCTCCAAAATGCTCCATTTAATATTGTATGCAGTTTAAACAAACGAAAACACTGCTTTTTCGGTTTATAATTTCTTTTTACGATTATTTGATTTCTTTCTCTACAACTAAGTATTATTTTCGTAGTTGCAAACCAAAATTTCATAGAGAGAAAACCAAGATAGCTTAAAAAAATATGACAGAAAATGTATAAACCAGCTGCTTCAGTGGAATTTAGAAGAATTCAGCTCAGAGCTTGAATGTTAAACTAAAATAAAAAAGATGAAATATAAGAAATACCCGGCTATGACAAAACCGAAATATGTAGAAAGGATCTACAAGAAAGATATCGAAGGGGAACTGAAATTTGAGACATGACAAACAGCCTAGAGAGATAAAGGGGGCTATACAAAAATAAACTAGTTTAAGCCAGATAAGTGAACCAATCCTGAACACAAACAATTAAATGAACAAACAATATATGAGAAACCCAGTAAATAAAAATAAAAACATAGTTAAAGTTATAGAGCAGAGTTCTATCAACATCACCACCCTGATCATCATCATCTGCTAAAGCAACACACAAAGTTACAAAGCATACCTAACAACCAACAATAGCCCAATTTGAATAACCAAGAGTACAAATACAAGTAATTTTTATAGCAGAAATTTTAATTGCAGTCTCAATAAAGCATCCATTAAACAAATATGTAACAACATGCATACACACACACAAACACACACACACATACACACACAGGCATGGATATGAAAATATTATGTAACAACTTGGCAAATCAAAAGAAACCAAAACAAACAAAAACAAAGAAAAACAAAAGAAACAACTCGCAAAAATAATCCAAAAAAAATGAAAATGTGAAATTCGAAAGCTGCTTTTCGAAACAACTTGACGAAGTTGACACTGAAAACTCGAGAAAAATCCTTTCTTCTTAAAATTAAATCATGAAATTATAATAATAATGAAAAGAAACAAAAGACAAAACTATAAACAGTTTCCAAATAATATTTGAGTAAACAAACGAAAATAAAAAAGATTATAAGAAAATTATTTATAATAATTCCGGCTTCTAGTTCAGAAAATCAAACCAAAAGTAAATTCATATTAAATGCCTACAATAACAATAACATCACCAACAACAACAACAACAACAATTAACTAACAACCACAGTACATAATTTAGAATAATAAAGCAGAGTATCATACAAAGTAGAAAAGAAACTGAAGGATAAAATATTTATCCTTTACGATACTCTGCTCTAATGTTCTATATTGATACGAATAAATAATTCAATTGAGTACAGCCGCTTTCGCTTTCTGCAATAGTGATAATAGTTTTTAAGTGAATCCATCATAAAAAGCATCAAAGAAACCAAGAAACAAGAAACAAGAAACCAAGAAATAAACATAGAAGCAAAACATTGAAGCAAATCAACAAACAGTAAGAGAAATATATAAATAAATAGTTAAATACACATTGAAATAGCAACGGTAAGCATTAATTTAAATGAGAAACTCAAATGAAATGAAACTAATAACATACGAATATAATATAAATATATATATAAATGAGAATTATATAATACGGATACGATCCCGATCTAAGCCCATTGAAAGAAAGCTGTTTGATTTGATTTTCATTCAAATTGAGACAGAAACAATTTGATGCATTTAATTTGAAAATGATTTTTAGTTGAATTCTCAAATATCAACAAAGAACAACAACAACAACAACAAGAACAAGAAAATGGAATATATATAGATATATATATATATATATACATTACACTAGATGCATACTATATACATACATACTGATGTATGTACAAGTATGTACAAATAGCATATAGTGCATGGAAAACCTAAACTCTTATATTATATGTATGGTGTATTATATTTTTTAACGTATTTAATACATATTCTACGATATATATATATATATATATACGTGTATATATATATATATGTATACATATATCAACTTATATTTGACGTAAAGATAAAACATTGAGACAACATTGAAAGAACACCACAGCCAGCTAAATGAATAGTTAAATAAAAGTATAGAAAACTCACAGAACAAACAGTACTGACAGAATAATAATTGTAAAATAGCAAAAGAAAAAAAAAAACATAAACATTATCATTAAATCGAAACTGTTTATTATTTAACTGAACAACAACAGCAACAGCAACAACAACAACAACAACAACAATAGCCTCGTTAGTTTTTAATGAATATTAAATGAGTCAGTGAAATAACTCGATACAAATAAAAACAATGAATATATTGCAAAAAGTTCACACATAACTATGACAACTTGGCAACCCTGGTCTTATAAGTGCTCGACTCTATTGTGTTACATTTTACCAGATTCAATTTTAGTTTTGTGCAACAATCAAAATATGGTTCCTCATTACATCATTGAAATGTAACATAGACATACGAAACAAACAACAAACATACCATACATACTTATACTTATGTATATTTGTACAGTAACAGATCACAAATGAGTTGAATATAGAACATACATACATACAAACATTATAATATTAACATTAACAAAACAGAAATAAATACACTTAATAATAATAAATGAAAGCCATAGCAAAGCAGAGAAAGACACAGAGACAGAGACAGACAGAGAGAGAGAGGGGGGGTTTACTAAAGCAGAGATGTCAATATTCTACCTCGAATTTATTGGGTTAGCATATTAGATACTTATTAGATTAATCTTTATATTTATAAGTTACATTTAGAGTCCAATTTTAATTATTATTTGGAAATCTTTATTTGAAATCTTGATTTGATTTACTCTGAATATTCAAATTTGCCAAAATATCAAATGATTTCTTGTTCCTACGAATCGCCAAGTTGAACTCCTTATTAACCATATTGTTATAGTACATACAGAGAGAGCCAGAGTCCCAAGAAACGTCAAGTAATAACATTTAATGTCATGGGAAACTTTTTGCAATACACACAATGTGCCCATAGAACAAGTAATTTATGATATAACCGAATGGAATCAAATCAAATGATCAAATGATTTATTTATATTATACTTATATGAAGGGAATTTGTTGTTATTGCAACAAATGAAGCCACAAACCAAGAGAAATAGTACCGAGAATATTTTACAGAATTTTTTACAATCAGGAAACAGCATCAGCAGCATGAGACATGAGAAATGATCAATGATCAATGATCAATGAGAAAATGGAAAATGAAAAATGAAATAGCAGTAAACATGTAAACAATAGTTAAATAAAACAAACAAAACAAACAAAAGAAAAATACAAACGCAAGACAAAAAAATAGCAAAAGTGAAAACACGAAAAAATAAACTCAATTATAGTAACATTTACTTAATGAACCCATTTAATAAATTATAACATATTTGACTAAGTGTTAAGTGAAATATGCAAAATAAATATTTTTAAAACTTGTGCTCGCATAAAACATAAATAATTTAAACAAAACAATACAACAAATGACAAAGGTTAATTCTAATATATAAGTTCGTCAGAAGTAACCCATGAAACAATAGAAATGACAAACGAGAGAACACAATTTGTTATGTTGGCATTTATTTAAAACAAAAGAAAAGAAAAGAGAATTTCATATGCCTACTTTGTTTTTCAATTGAATAGTACAGTACAGTTTGTAATTAATTATTATAAACAATTGACAGGGACTACCACATAATTACCATAGAAATAGCTGAGCAAACAGACACATGAACAATAGCAACAAATTTTATTTAGGGTTCAGCTAAGACAAACTGATTGAAAGTGAAACAGATCAATCAATCAATAACAATGATTATTATTATGATTATTATCATTATCATTATCATTATCATTATTATTATAATTATTATATATTTACTGACCTATAACTGTACATAAGCATATGAGTACGCTATAAAGATACATACATACAATGTAAACCCAACAAAAACTGCAATAGTACCAAAGTAAGTAAATCAATTATTTATTCTCATCATTATTATTATGATCCGCAAGCAGACAGAATGCGTTGTATAAAATTAAATTTAAAACCAAAATACATAGCTAAAATTTATGTTCTAACTAAGTGAAACAATGAGTGCTCAATATATATATATATATACATATAAATGTATTATATAATGAGCACTCGCCAAATGAAACCAGTTGAGAATCATATGAAATTTCAATTTTTAGTTGAAAACAACATATCCGCTAATGAACTAAACCAAAAACCAAATAACCAAACATTAAGTTGATTTCCATACATTTGCCATAATGTTTTACCAGTTTTTGTTGTATTTTTTTTTATCAGAAAGTGAGAAATTTAATTGCGTTTCATTCCCATGTTGAGCAGTGTAAGAAATCTAAGCCACAAATCAAACAAAGCAATAGTGATAAAAGCTGATCAGTTGGGTGATTCAGTTGCCTTTTTGGCAGCCACGCCCACCTGGTACAGTTGCCATAGCCTGATTAACTGATAAACCAAACGAATCTTTTGATTTATACAACAATATATACAACAATAACAACAACAAGAAAAACAACAATTGCAACATGCCTACAAGATACTTAAACAACTTACAACAAATGCAACATTTACCGCAACACAGCAACCATAGTACAATAAACAATACATTTTTCTTATTAAACAACTTTTATACAACCAATCAACAAAGCAAAGCAATAGACAAAACAAAAGCGCAAGAATTTAAATTAAAACTAACAAAAGAAAACTGAATAAAAATAATTAATAAATAAAATTAAATATTGTAAAAACAAAATACAAAGCAAAATCAGTTGAAGCAAATCAAAAGCGTATTATAAAATTAAAAATGAATAATTGTATACAACAATGGATGAAAACGCAACAACAAATGAATATATATATATATATATATATATATATATATATATGAATATATAAATATATATATATTAATTATATTTTTTAAAGCAGTAAAACTAACAATAGCTAAAAACGATTGTTAAACATTTTTTATATATGAATTTGTATAATTTCTATTCATATTCATATGAACATCAAATTCTATATGAAAGCAACAGCAACAGCAACAAATAACGAGAAGAAATATTAAAAGAAAAAGTCTTTTTTTATATTACAAGAGACAAACCATTACGAAAACAACAAAATCTCACTTTACTGGTAAAAAAAAGAATAATAATAAAATGCAATTGGTATAAAACAATAAGAAAAACCCAAGAAAAAAAACGATAAGAAAATGCACATGAAAAGCAATAAAACTGGCTACAAAAATCTGAAAACCTAGATTAATTTCACTTTTCTAATTCTTATGATTCGATTTGATTTCCTTATGATTTTCAATCTAAACCAATTTTTGTTTTCCATGTCAAGTTTTTCCATTTGTTTTTTGCACACAACAACATCAACAACAACAACAAACAACAACATCATTAAAAATTACAACAAACACAGCGAAAATCTCAAAAGCAAATCATAAAACTGGCAAAGCATGTTTCGAAACTCAAGTTTTAATAAATATTTGTGGCTGATAAAAGAAAATAAACTAAAAGAAGTAAATGATTAACAAGTAAAAATTAACTATATTTTGGCTGGATAAAAGTAAAATGCATTGGTAGCAAATAATTCTCAAAAATATAAGAATCTTTTCAAATATATCCTACAAGATGCGAGGATCGTCAAGGAAAACTTTGGTAATTAAAAACAAGAATGATATAAGGGCAATTGTAATGATAATTTAGATATCAAAAAAAAAAAAAAAAAATTAATAAAAAATGATGACTTGACCTAAAGGCAAAGAAAACCAAATCAAACTTTGATAAAAAGATATGATAAAAGTTTCAGAAAATGTTAAAAAAAAAGCACTTCTCGGCCTATTCCAAAAGTATAACTCTCGGCTAATACAAAAAACAAATCTCGGCAATTACAAAATTCAAAAGAAGAAGAACTGCAACTACTATTTACATTAAATTACATTTTTGGAGCAACAAAAAAAAAAAAAACAAAACAAAACAAAATTTACATTTAAGCCAAATGTTTAAGCATCATTTTTTAATTAACAAAAGGAAAACGAACAAAAAAAATGCATAAAACTGAAAAAGTGGAAATTGAAATTTCAGCAACATTTAAGTAATACTACAAAAATAAAATACTTTAGGTATTAAAATTAAAAATAAAATTAATACTAAATTATGGTAAGCGAATAGAAATATTTATCAATTTTGAAACCGCAAAAATGGGAAAAAACGATGAATATCAAAAAAAGTAAAAATGAAAAAAATACACATCATAAATAAGTACATTTATAAAATCCGATGGGATTACAACGGAAATATACTAAACCTAAAAAAAACGTGGAAATTCAAAATTTTAATTGTTGTAAGCAAAAACCAAAAATACAAAACAAAACAAGCTACTTACATATAATATATATGAGCATATAATCAGCACACATTTCTAAAATTAAAGAAAAAATACACTCACAAGATGGAAATTCCGTCATATCCACTACACTTACCCACACAAATACACAAAACACACACGCAAACACACACAACAACCACTTTTGACCACCTAAAGCAAAAAAGAAGAGGACACAAGCAAACACAACAACAAGAACAACTACAACTGATACCCACTCATACCCACAAACCACACCCACAAGCCACACAACTCTTTCCATTGGTTTAGATTTTAAGCATAATTTTAATAATGTAATCGTCAGCCAAAAAGTAAACAATTTCAAGGCAGTCAAAAATGTCCAAAAATTATTCCAATACACGATTTTAAGGCAAATATGAAATAACAAAAAAAAAAAAAAAAAAAAAGAAGTCAAAAAGTAAAATATTTAAGCGATTTAAATATATGCAAAACGTCATCTAGTTTAATGTCGTCAAATTTTACTTTTTGTAATAATTATTAATATTTAAAGCATATATATTATACGAGTATAACACATGGCAAAATCCAAAACCAAAAGTATTGTAAACGTCTAATCGACCTAATAATTTCAAAAGCATAAATCCCCAAGAAAATAAAAAGCTAAGCTAGTGCCACGGCATGTGCAACCAAAAAAATATATGAAAAAAAAATATAAAAAATAAAATAAAATTATAAATAAAATGAAACTACAATGAATTTCTGGCATCCAAAATAAAAATATAGAAACTACTTAAAATACGTAAAAAAAAAATCTTATATTATTATACAAGAAATGGAAAATGAAATAAATTGAATCTTGTAATATAAAAATGTTCAAATCATTGCAGAAGGACAGAGGAAAGGGGAATTCGCTGATGAAACAGAAAGTAAGTAGAGATGAGGGAGAAGTGAATACCAGACACATAACGATTATAACAAAATAATATAAACTCATGTTTAATGGGTCTTCCGCAACTATGGGACCTCACAATACAGCTGTGAGGCTAGCCGCAGGACATAGCTTCCTGCTAGCTTCCCAACTATATTGCGGCGTCCCCCTTAGTTGTTTATTGCAAATTTAGTTTTTCATGGCCAAGGCTTCGAAACGATTGCTTAGTTTACTTGTGAAATTATAGGCAGCATCATAGGTGGTTTGCATGTGCTGCAGATCATTCAAGGACTTTTCATACTTGAAGTGTTCGGCAAAGTTGCGAGTCTTTGTCAGATTACCGAAGCACTGCAACATGTCCGGCTGATGCTGCACTTCGGGGCGTCCGGCAGAGGGAAGCTTCTGCTTCAGATACTGATCCAAATGCATCTTGGGCAACCATTCGTACTGCAATGTGTTTGTGGTTGTGAAATTGTCCCGCAACGATAGATTATCCAAGAACTTCACATTGGACGATGTGGCCACCGAAAAGTTGCGCATGCGCGTCACCCGCTTCTCGACGAAATCTCTCTTGCACTCGTCCCCCTTGTAGGCCTCGATTGTGTATGTATCCTGGCTAAGAGTGCGATGTTGCTCGCATTGCTGGGGCGGATTCAGGCCGGGCAAGATGCCGTTGCCATTCTCATCAAATGCATAGCGACGATCCAACCAATTGCCAATTAACACTTGCTTGCCATAAGGCGGTGCAGCCATGTACTCCATGAGGAAAAAATTAGAAGGAACCAGAAGAAAAAGAATTAAAGAAAAACAAAATCAGTAAATCTGATACATCTGAAACAAACAATAAATTGAAACTGATTTGGAAATGATTTTACATGATGAAAACTAAAATTCAAAATGTTGATCTGGAAATATTCACAATCTCATAGAAATCTTTTGTTTCAAATTATATTTATTTAAAACATGATCGCTGGATAATAATTTAGCTATGGCGTCTAACATATCATACAATTTTTTATGCTTCTACAATCAGGACTAATCCTTTGCCTACGATTCGCTGTCGATTCTTACAATCTGTCAATCGTATCCTGCATTTTGGCTTTTATCGGTACGCTCGGATATCTGGGTATAAAATCTCGTCTGTAAACTGTAGGCGGAGGGCACAATGACTCCTTGAATATGGGACGCTTTATAGAACTATTATTGCCATAGGCATCTAGTCGATCGGGTTTCCAGCTATTCAGCACCTTCTTGCAGGCTGCCGAATCGGAAGTGTTTTTCGAAGCCAACTCAAGTCTCTCCTTAAGCTCCTTGGGCCACAGCTCGTAAACCAACATATTTAATGTGGTAAAGTTATTATTGTACTTTTCGGCATCAAGATACTTTTGGCTTGCACGCTGAGTCTTCGAATGGAAATATTTACTGACCCTGCAATCAAAGAACTCGCGAGTCATTGATTTCGGTTCGAAGACCCCCGATGAATAATCCTCCTGGTTGGTTGTCAAATACCGCTCGCAAACCTTGTCTAAAACATTATCTGCAACCAATATACATGGAACTATCGCAGTCTTGCTTTGTGGAAGAGTCTCACAACGCGTATTGTACCATTGACCGGTTAGAACAGTGCTGCTGTAACTTGGCTTCGTATCTATATAGGTGTAACGAGCATCCTTCTTAACTTCCTCCTCATCCATATTAATCACCATTTTGTATAAAAATTTGCAAAAGTTCAATATGAATGTAATAAATATATAAAAAAATTATAAATAGAAACGTAAATTAAAATATTTAGTAATGAATTAGTAGAAATATGTCAACCTTGTTGCTTTAATAAAACGAACTAGATTCATAGTTTGATTCCACTAAGCAGAGTGTCTTCTGAAATACCCCTTTTCCAAAGCTTTTTCTGTAATTTAACTTACATTAAGCAATTGCGATAATATTCTAATGAAAGCAGCGAAAAATTATTAATATTTGAATTATAAACGTATAAATAATTTGGCAAATGCCGTATAAAAATAAACATTTCATTAGTCCTTTGAAATAATTTGAAAATGAATTCAAACGCTGTAGAACTGCTTTGCAACTAGTGACCACAAGCAGTGCCCTGTTTGCTGTGGTAAGCTAACAAGCAGTACATTATTTTGCTATGTGCAGTATTTTAAAAGCAGTTCAATCAGCTGTCTGCTATTCAACATGTTGTTGTCATGACGTCATTCAACGAAGGTTTATCGGGCGTGCTTGTTGTTATCAATCAAAACCAAATTAAAATTTATTCAAATACATGTAGACATATACATAAATCGCAAGTGCAATATCGTAGTACACTTTATAGCAGACTTACACTATCAACACGTTTCATTTTTGCTATATTTTAGATCCTGTTAAAGCAAATTTGCAATGTTTGAAAAACTCAACGACGATTGCCGCTTACAAATTCTGGAGTATGCGGAGGACTTAAAGGATCAACTGGCCTTGAGGCGCGTTTCCCAGAGTCTGCAAGCAAATGTGCAGTATCACTGGCAGCGCCTCAAAGAGGCCAGCTTAGATACGGATGTTGTGGAACATTTCAAACAGCATCCAAATGAGATGCACGAGTTCCTGCAGTGCGCCAGCGGATCTCTGCAGAGTTTAGTGTTGTGTCGAGACAGTATGTCGATTTTACAGTCATGGACAACATACGCATTTCCCAATGTGCTCAGCCTGGACTGTGAACTGTTTTTCAGCGACACAGATCCCGATGAGGAGACTCTATTGCTGACTCAACTATTTCCACAGCTGACCAAGTTAAAGCTGCAGAGCAGCACAACTGGAGAGCATTTGTGGTGCTGGAACCACTTGGAGGAGTTGCATTTGTACTGTTGCGAATCATTGGTTGCCTCAAAGCTTCAGAGGAGTTTCAGCCTGTTGCCGTTGCGCAAACTCTCCTTGCTCTTCTATGGGTACTGTGCGAATCTGGGTGAAGCTCTTTTGCCAGCCTCGAAGTTTGCCTTGCTGGAGGAGCTGGTTGTTGACGATCATCACTTGCTGGGCGAGTTTCTGCCCAATTTGCTGCAGTTGCCCAGGTTTCGCAGTCTGGCTTTCTACACTCGTGACTATTATGAGTATCTGCTGCAAGCGGTGGCAAGGTTCAAGCCACTCAGGGTGCACTCACTGCTCTTCAACGATGCCTTCTGGAGCAGTTCCTCTGTGTGCGACACCCTCGAGCGTATGCCAAATCTGTGTAGACTGACGCTACAGGAAGATGACATCGAGTCATCACAATTGCACAACGTTTGTGCCCGACTGAAAAATCTGGAAGAACTGCATCTAATTAAAATGCGTACGTTGCCCACTCCCACCCAGATATGGAATGTAGTGGACGCATGTCCTTCTTTAAGAGTACTTAACCTATCCAGCTCCAAGTTGGATGAAATGTTCTTGGAACTAAGTGCCGACTGCAAAGATAGAGTACTCAAAGATCGCTGTGGCAAGAGATCACTCACTCTCCATGTGCACAACACTCTGCTCGATCGCAATCGCAAGCAAGTAAGTGAATTCAAATGAATCAAGATCAAGCTGTAAATGAATCTCTTCTCTCTTTTTCAGACTCTCTCTGTGCTCAATCATCCGAATTTAAAGATCTCATTTGAACCAATCAATTTAAATGTTTGGAGTGCGAGATTTGTAGAACTTGAATTTAGTCCGCCTATGGAATAAGTGTATTATAAATAAACATCAATTACTTATACATAAGTATCTTAGTAACTCCCCTTCTATTTACAACTCAGCAGATCGAAAAGACTTTCCCCGTAAACAAACTGAAGATACAAACAGAGAACATGATTGTGTACTACATAAAGTTAGTTTTTATTAGTAAATATTTGTATTTCTGGTTTTTTTTTTTTTTTTATTCGGTGATACATATTAATTAGATTGTTTTAATTTATTTGATACTCGTAGTGGTATATTATTGTTAATTGTTTAATTTGTTTAGTATTAGATTAATAGAGCGCGATTTTAGTAACTAAAATGTGAATAAATTGAAAGTTCTTCAGTTATAATTCAATTTAAATAATGTTAGATGAATTTGAATTAGAAACAGAAATCATCTTTAGAGCTTGTTTGAAGTATGTGGAAATATTTTAGAAATACTCGTATTCGCTTTATATAATAGTTCTATTTTGAATATTCTTCTATATATCGATTAAGCTTACATTTAATAGCACAGTTAGACATAGTTTTCCATTTTTCTTTTGTTTTTTCCTTGTTTCTTTAAATTGATTCAACGAAAACAAACTAATTCCAGAGTTTTGTACATAGATAGCTTTAAAACACAATCAACTAATAGTTTATGGAGATCGAAATGTTTTGAGCTTCGAAATTATATATAGTATATTTAAGAAATATATTAGTTAGCTGTTTAATGTAGAGTTGTGTGCAATATTTGAAGCCAGAAGTTGTAGACATTTATATATAGCACGTGTTATATAGGTATTCCATTCGTATAATCATACATTTTGACTAAGTATCTTTGAATCGATGCCTCTTTTGGGCAACTGTTAGTTATTTGTTTTTTTCGCATACTATCATCAGTAAATAAGTATAAATTATTTATATTATTAGCAAGCATTGCAAGTTCTTTTCCATAAATATTCTTCAAAATCTGTTTGCGTTATTCCATCGAACTCTAGATATTATAAATTTATACCTGTTTGCTGATATTTTACTATTTATTTAACTCGTATGTTATTAATTTCATTATTCAGACATTCACATATGCAATAGTTGTTAATTAATTAATTAAATACACTTAATTTACTAATTATTGTTACCATTGTGGATGAGATGTTTGGTGTATGCGTGTGGGCTATGATTATGAATGAATTTTTGCTTGCTTTGCTTTGTAGAACGATTCCATTAAATTTAATTTAAGATATTTCTTTCTCCCAATCCTTTTCAATATTTTTATAGTTTTTTAAAATGATTTTCCTTTTTTTTTCGTTACATTTTCTTCACCATGATATATGAGTGTGTGCAGTGTGAGAGCTTAGCTTGAACTCGATGTGTGTGTGTGTGTGTGTGTGTGTGTGATGAGCGTATGCTTGTATGTGTGTGTGTGTGGGTTATTTATGTATGACTCGCATTTGTAAATAATTTAAATAAATTTGTAATTCTTGGTCCATTAAAGTATACAAATTTTGTTTCTATTTGCTTAGCCTTGATAGAACTAATTAATCGACAAAATGTCGAAAAGTGCAATGGATGTTGGAGTGCTGTGATCCGGGGATATCAAGATTACTGAGTAGCTTCCCTTGCCTTCCCAAGTGCAATTGTGATATGCATCGTCTACTTACTGAAACATTGTATGAGTTTCTAATCAATAATCAAAGGTTTGAAATCTTTAAGAAGAAATGTTGTGCTTGAAAAGCTTCGGTGCATTGTGCTTGAAATTCGAATAGTTGGTATAGTTAAATATATTCGTAATATAATCATTGCTGAGATGTGATGATATGAATCCAAATGTCAGAGATATTGGTGTTGTTAGTTGTAAGGTAGTATGCTGAATGAACGCTGTAAAGAACATTTAACAATTTGTTATTTGAGTTATGCATTTTTGTACTGAATCTAACAAATGTTTAAGTATTATTTCTTTTCAGTATTTGTATCATTAACAAATGAATACTTTTGCTTCTCGAATTATGTATTTTGATTAATTCTAAATAAATATTTCGCAATATCATTTACTTGTTTTGCTTGAGTAAAGAAGATTCTAATGAAAACCTATTTTGAATCAACTCTGTATTGTTTTACTTATTGCTTTATTGTTGCTGTTAACCTAAACGTGAGTTAATGTTGCTCCTGGCAATAAATAAGTATTATTGATACCAATTGGTTCATATAGTTTGCATAATTGCATATATTGCATTTAGATTCATAAATAACTTCATTTTGTTTTGTGAATCATATCAATCATATTTGACAAATTCGTTTTGTTCATAACCATTCAAATTACACAAATATTTATTATGAATTCAATTATTTAAATAAATATTTGTCTATTTTGAACTATGGTCTCATTGACAAATATTCCAAAATTTTCTGGTTTTTCTGTTTTTCTCGCGCTAGAGAGTTTTGTTTGTTGTTGTGGTTGTTATACACAAATTTTAAATACCGAATAAATTAACAAAATTTTTGAAAAAAAAAAAAACCATTTGTTAAGCTTTGCGTTCTCCTTCTACCCGCTACTCTTGTTGCACATTTCATTTTACATTTTGTCGGGGGAAATTTGTGGCTTAATGCAGCTGCTGCCTCATTCGGTCGATGTTGTTATTGTTGTACGCTGCTGTTGGAGAAATATAATTAATATTTACTGCATAAGTTATTAACTAAAAGAATGTATTTGCTTTTTTAATTTTCATGTGATTTAAAATTGGAAACATTTATTTTTAAGAAAATTAAAATACCTGTTGAGCTAATAAAAAAGCAAAACAATAATTAAATGTGTAGGAAATGTTTTAGATATTCCATTCTTTTGTGTTTCTGTGTGTGTGTGTTGTTGTTGTTGTTGTTATATTGCTTTCTATGTGCTTAAAATAATATCACATTAAAATGTTTTGCAAACCTTAAATGGAAAATTGTAAATTAAACATAAATTTAAATACTAGAGCGCGTTTAAATGGAAAGCCAAAAGTAAATAGATCGCATCGATTAATATGGAAATTATGTAAATAATAATAACGTAAACATGTATTATCGGATGCGTTGAGATATACAGAGAGATTTGCTTTGTTTTGTTTTATACAATTAATTTGCTTGCAAATTTAAAATACAACTACATAGTACATGCAAATTTGTCTACTTATCAATAAGAAATGTAATTATAATTGTAAAATTATCAATTTAAATGTATAATTATAAAATATAATGCAAAACTGAAGAAACTCGATGATTAAGTAAAGGAAAGGGGAGACATAGCAAAAACATTTAACACAACATTCGATTGCTTACATTTGTTGCTACTAAAATTTATGGAAATAATTGGAGTTTGCTCGATCCGAAGTTATTGACAGTTTAACATTGACATATGGATATTGACGATATATTGACCTATTGACGTATTGACGTGTTGACATATTGAAATTTTGTTACAATTGGTATATTCGATTATCGATTCTCGATTTGGGCTAATTTGTTGTTGGCTTTGGCGCTGACTAAGTTGTAAATGTAAAATTAAACACACATGTCGCTATTTTTCTCTCATTCTCTCTGTCGTTCTCTCCCTCACTCTCACCCCGTTGACGCTGCCACGCTCCTCACTTGGTTTTTCCATAGTTTTGCTATTTTTTTGTGGTTTTTTTTTTTATATTTTTGTTATTTGTTTAATTTACTCGGCTTTTGGGTGCAACTCTTCTCTAGCGCTTGCGTTTTGTCATACAAAGTCCAGCTCGGAGCGGGTGCTGTACATCTTGCGCTCCAGGGAACGCTCGAACCACTTTTTGATCTCGGATACGACCAGCACGGAGGAGGTGAGCGTGACCAGAAAGAGTATGTCATAGGGTGTTAACGCCTCCGTTTGGAATACCATCTGAAGAGGCGGAAAGTATACAACAAGCATTTGGCCAATTATCGAGAAGGCCACGGCCAGCAGGAACATCCGATTGGTGGTCAGTCCAATGGTAAAGACACTCTTCGTCTGGGAGCGACAGGAGAGCGCATTGAACATATCAAAGAACACAAAGCATGTGAATGTCATAGTCGTATCCCGTTTCGTCTTGCCCAACGTTCCATCGGCCATTTCGCGCTGGAATACCCACAATGTGCCCAGCACAATGATGCTGGCACTGAGGAGTACATTGACCACCACAGATTTCGTGATCATCGGTTGCTTAACGTTGCGTGGCTTCTGCTTGAGCACATCATGATCCACAGGCTCCACGCCCAGCGACTGTGCCGGCGGTCCATCCATTATAATGTTGATCCACAGTATCTGCATGGCATTCAATGGATTGGCAATGTCCATCAGGGTGGCCAACGCAATCAATGCTAGTGCTGCAATCGAAGTGCTCAGCTGAAAGCGCACAAAGTTCCTAATGTTGTAGAAGATGCCTTTGCCCTCCTCAATAGCGGCGCTGCAAGGGAAGGAAATTAATTCAAATACATGCTAAATATAACTAATGACACCAGCTAAAAGTGGCAATTAATCATGAGCATCAATATGCTTAATTAGCTGGAGATCTTAGCTATAGTTTAAGCTTCATTCTCAGTTATTCTTGATGATTGATTTCATATTTATTGCCCACATTAAGCTGATGGCATTGCACTCTCAAGTACTTACATAATGGTATGAAAATCATCGTTCACCAGTATCATGTCAGCCGCCTCCTTGCACACATCTGTGCCATTCTTGCCCATTGCAATGCCAATGTCCGCCTTCTTTAAAGCAACGCCATCGTTGACTCCATCTCCTGTCATGCCCACAATGTTGCCGGTGCGCTGCAGCGACTTGACAATCTCCAGCTTGTGGCGCGGCGAGACGCGATAGAAGACGCTCACATTGTTGGCCACCTTGTCCAGTTGATGCTCATTCAACTGATCCATCTCCTGGCCAGAGAGCGTCTGATGGTGTATGGTATCGATGCCAATCAAATGTGCTGCAATATGCAATAAATATGAAATGTAATTAATAATATGAAGTATAATTCATAATAATAATATATATATTCTTCTTCTATTTGCTTGCATTTAGCTGCCATGTCCTCCATGCTCACATTTTTATAGCTTAAGGTTTAATGAAAGCAGCGCAGAAGCCATTAAAATGTTCTAATAAAAATTGTTATAGGTGATAAAAATATATATTATAGTATGTAAAGTTGGGAACAATGCATGTTAAGATGTAACGAGAAAATGTTTATGCATATATTTAATAGCATATAGGTAGATGAGATACCCTGTATCAGTTAAATGTATACACATATGAAGTATCAACTATCAATTATGTGAGCTATACTGACAAATAAAGATAACTTATATTTTATTAAAATATAAATAAATTATTAAATATGGATAAATGCTTATACATATAAACGCTAGGATACCCTGTACAAAAGTGATGCCAGCAGAAGCATATTTAAATAAAAATCAAATAACAAATCACTTTATGTGAACTATACTGACAAATAAAGATAACTCATTAATCTATTAAAATATAAATGAATTAGTAAATATGATCATACATATATTATATCAGATAGCTAAAGGTACCCTGAATATCCTGAATAGGGTAATACTTATAAGTCTAAATGTTAATTTAAAACATAAATACTTCTTAATTATATTACTAAAGGCACTTCCCAATATCCCAGATAAAGTGAAGCAGAAATTCATTTATTATTATTCGTATTTAATTTCCGTTCTAAGACTTTCATCTTCTTCTATTTCCAAATTTAAGCAACACTGTTCATGTTTTTCATCTGTTATACTCATGTGTATAAAAGCATTCGTCAGCTGTTATACACACGCCAAAAGCAAAAAGAATAACAACAGAAATTCTTGAACTGAATTCAACAATTGCACAAATTTATGCAGCCCCTTTCTGTGAGTGCTTTAATGATTACAGGGTATAAAGAATATAAAAAAGGGCGCAAGGAAAATATTAAAAATGAATTTACTAGATGGTGGGTTAACTATTTGCCACGGCACTTGAATGGATCTGGCGTTGGTCCTCATAAAATGGCAACCACAAACTGCTTTGGCCAGAAAGAAAATGGCGCGTATTCAAATTTTGCATTAATTTTAATTCAGCAAGAGTGAGAGAGAGGAGAACAGAGTGAGAGAGAGGGGGAGATAGTGAGAAGTGAATAGCAGAAGATGCAAGGCAAACTGAAACTGTTTGTAGATTTTGCTGGAATAGGAATAGGTAGTATAAGGGATGTGGCTGGTTGGTTGTTCGTTTGCTGGTCCTCTTAGCCACCTTAGCTATTTCCTGCTGCAGGAAGGGGATGGCCAAAGATATCCCTTGGTGGCTGCCAACGCTGCTTTTAATTGTCTCGCTCGGCGTCCTGCGTCAGGATGATGCTGCTCCAAGCTGCAAGCTGATGATGAAGATGACGTTGAATGCGTTTTAATTACGTTTTCCTTTTGCTCATTTTGCCGCACATTTTTGCCCATTGTGTGCATAGAGACTCATTGTTGTTGTTGTTGTTGTTGTTATTATTTACTTCAGTGCGCTTCGGCTTCAAAATTTATGCTACAAACAGAACAAGAGATCGTCCTGGCACTTGCCAAGACAAATACGCGGGCGCCATAATGAAAAATGGAGACGCGTTTTAGCAAAAATAGAACTAAAGTAAAAAAAGGGAAAACATTCTCTCATTGTTGCTGATGTTGTTGTTGTTTTTGTATTCAACAGCTGCTGCTGCTTCTTCAGCGCATACTTCATAAATGCTCTCAAGTGCAAAAACACAACAGCTGAATGTGAAAACTGGGGAAATTCCAATTGAATTTTGTATAATACTTCGTTCACAAATTAAGACAATTGTTTCTGAAGTTAAAGTTCCTCACTTCCTAATCTGCTCCCTCTTTCATCCCTTTTATGTTTGAACTTCTATTTCTGTCATCTAACATTTTCTTTGCTCGCCTGTTGCTTTGTCTCGTTCATCGCCAATTGCTTGGAAAATGCTGTGAAAAGCCGAGTCGCCTCACCGAGCGAGCACAAGGGCTACAAACCTCACAACGGATTACCTGGGAATTAGACACAGAAGTGTCAGGCAAATAGAGCCCCAAGAATTCACATTATATGTTTTAAAGTCTAGCTTAGAGCTGAAAGTACTTTAAAAGTCGAATTGTACAATTTGGTATGGTTTTTAAAAGAAGAAATTTATAAACATTGTAAGTTGAGCAATTAAGTTGTTGAGTTTATAAGACTAAACGATACCCGTTAGTCTATTTAAATATGTACAGAAATATATAACAAAGTTTACGTTGGATTTTCTTAGTTTATTCACATTTATTTTATTATTAAATAATGTAAGTTTTCTGCCGTACAATTCCCAACTAACGCATATTTTTAATGATGAAGAGAATTGTCTGAAAACGAAGAGAAATGTAAATAAACTTTGTAGTGAAAATAGGGTATTATTTTATTATTATTTAAAAGCTCAAATTGGTGAAATATTTGAATATAGTAAAAGGGGATATTCAACATCAAACTATGTTTCTTTTATTTACAGAGAAGACTGCCTAAAGCTTAAAATTCAAAAGTCAATTATATCAACTTCTGTTTTACAAATAAAAACAAATACACAAATATATACGCGATATTTCTGCTGAAAATTGCTTTACAAAATCACAATAAATACAGAAGTTATACAAATAATTCTTTGAAATAAAATGCAGCAATATTGACTTGATTGTTTGTATCTTTTGCAGAAATTCAACTCATTTGGTTTACAGAATTCAACATGCAGCTTAACCACAACAATTTCCATTTGCATTTGCCACTGCAGATGGTCAGGAGGTCATCAGACACCTGTATCAGCGACTTAATCACCTGTGATGACGTGATGAATCCCATCATTGCCAGTTACCGCAAATGTTGTTAACAACAACAATAACAACAGTTCTGAAGCATAAATCTGTACATATTGCCAATATTTATGCGTGAAAATTGCAATTTCAAATGGATTTTCAATTTCTGCTGATGACAGCGACGCATCTGGCAGTGGGAAACGAGTTTTTCACTGCTTTTCCAGGGTCAAGCGGTATAGTCGTCTCCAAACGATGCCATATTAATAAAACAAAACAATAAACAATTCTTTGTTGCCATTTTTGATTCAACAAAGCATAAAAAATAGTTAATTGCAATAGGGTTTTTGCTTTCAACAGACAATATTTCATGTTGATGGAAGTTATTACATTTTTTGCAACATATCTTTTATGGGAAGGGAGAAGCCCCTATAACAATGGGCTTAATATACAAAAAATAAGAGAATTGATATAAAATAGTATAAATAGAATACAAATAAATTTAATGATTTAACACAAGTAGCAAAATTGCATGGAAAATGGTTTAAGTAATTTCGGGAACTATTATAAAATTATAATAATTATATTATAATTTCCTGTTGCTTCATTTTAAGCATTTTATTAGCACAACATTTGTGTGGCTTATGCCATTGTACAAACTTCTGCTTCATTATAAATAGGTTAGGAATACATTACGTTACGTTATATATAATGATAATAAACGATAGGCCCGAGGCGTCTAGTTTCAGGGACATCAATATATCCGAGATCAGATGCAGGCAATCAAAGCAAAAGTAGAGCCTGAACAACTTTATAAGCCCAACGAATTTTGTAATTTAGTTTCCATTTTTTTGGGGAGTAACTTTGTTGTTATGTTTGATAAATGTGTGGAGGAAAAAAGGAGGAAAATCGTATGCATAGTTTTGACTGTTTGAAACAAAGTTGCACTCAAAATGAGTGGAAGAGTTGCGAAAACTTTGTAAAGTTTATAAAAATTTGTCACAGCAGAGCGAAACCGCAGGCGAAAAGCGGATTAGAGAGAAGTTTGGAAAAGCAGAAGGATGCTCGAAAAGGGGAATGAAAATGATGGCCAAGTTTATGAAAATGTGAAGCGAGTTTGTTGCATGCAACAAGCAACAAGCACATTCAGCTTCAGTTGCCACTTTGATGGCCAGCCAGCAAAATCAAAGGCAGCAACAACAAATTTCTCTGTCCTGGGGAAATAAACAAAAGAACAAACTACAAGAAAAACAACAACATTTGCTCTCATTTGGTAATGGAAAATTTGAGGCGTGGCTAAAGGGCGAGGGCTGCGAGTGACATTTGCATTTATATCGTCAGTTCTTTATGGGATAGCATAGCTGAGGGGAAGACAGAGGGAAGGGAGTACTCATTGTGCTGTCTATTAAGCGACTTTCGTGTACGTGACAATTCTTTCGACGCCGCCGTCGTCGTCGTCGTCGACTGAGCTTGGCTTCCTCATCCTGACTGCTGTTGGCATCCGTTCTGACATCGCAATCGCTGTGTGATTATCTCTGTCTTCCGTTTGGGTTTCTTCTGGGAGAACAAACACATCATGCCAAGAGTTTTCCTTGTGCATGAGTCAAGTCAACAGTCAACATCCAAGCCGATTGATGTGTATAACGCCCATCCAACTCGCTCATTGTGTGGGTGGGAGTTGCGCCAACGGATTACAAGTGCATTTACGAGTGCATTTCGCTAATTGGATATGTGTCAAGTTTGGTAGAGAATCAAAGCAACAGCTGCCACAGCAGCATGTTGAAACAACAACAACCCCAAGGCGTAACACAAGTCCGCAAATGTGGCATTGATCAAGATTTACTCAAGTGAAGCTCCAAGTCTCAGATTGTCCGCCTAATTGTCTATTAATATGTGTCGACGAGCTGTTAAACAAACAGTAACTGCAAGCGGCAAAGCAACTTCAATGCAATAGAAAATCAATTGAAAATGTAATATAAAGAATTGTTTAAGAAGCGAATTAAATAAAATGCATTTGTAATAATAATAAAATCCATTTAAATAGCGAATAAAAATCGGACTAAAATTACTTTAAACTTAACTACTCAATTAAAAAGAAAATTATAAAAATGAAATGGAATCTTTAATAAGCGAATCAAGTAAAATGAATAATAATAATAATATTATATTATATTATATTATATTATAATATTAAAACTCTGTTGAATTGTCTGCATTAGTCTAGCAATCTCAGATGGTTTGAATAGTTATCGAATATTTATTTATTTAAAAACAATATCAAAAAGGATTAAATTAATCACGATAAGTTCAATTCAAGTTAAATTGTAATTAAATCTAAATCTAAAATGCAATTTACTTTTACTAAACTACCGCTAGATGCACAATTCACCAAAAATACATACTATCGATAACAATACTATCGACAGACATTTAAAGTGTTTGTTTCAAAGCATTGCTGACTTATTGTGGCATTTGGGAACTTGATAATTCCACAGTCTGCGGTTAAACACCTCAGACGCAGAGAAACCTGAGACAGAGTCAGAGACAGAGTCTGATTCTGAACCTAAGTGAATTTACCACAGATTTAATTAGCCACTAGGTAAGAGACTCTGTTTAAGGAGCTAATGGCTAATTGGCAAGCGAATGCAAAATGAAATGAAATACACCAACTTAATTATGTGTGCTGCTCAAAAACTGAACTGTCTGATATCTATTTGTGTGTTGTTTGTCAAAGATGGATGCGAGAGAGAGTTCGTACAATAAATTGGTAAGGATTAGCACAATGAAGCTGGTCAGTAACTAGACAACCAGCCAAGGGACCTTGTTGGTGGCCAATTAGGCAGACGATTCCCTTTAAGCGGATTTTCGTTTCAACAATAACAAATACATAGTTCAGTCAGGATGGGGGAAAACACATTTGATAGAAAGCCAGGCAACTGGGAAACTCATTTGCTCATTTACAATTTGTTCGTCAAAATTTCAATCAATATGCACGCTCATAGCTCGAGGCTTTAAATCAAATTCAGTTAAATCCCCTCAGCGCCCCCGGCTCCCATGAAACTATGGGGCATTCTATAATTATACCGTTATTCACAGCTTCGAAAGGGAAATTGCAAATGGCAAGAAATACAACAATAAAGGAAAGCCATGAAATACCCTGTACAAATGGAAATAAATAAAAAGAAGATTCAATGTAAATGTTGTTTTCAACAAAATAATTACCTATCGATAATTGCCACTACTATACTATCGATATTAGTTGTTTAAAAGTAGTTCAACATTTAAATTGTATTATTTATTGAACTTAACTAATGAGAATTCCCCACAAATCACAAACAATATAACTATAATTGTTATCGATAAAAATATCGATAGTATCTCTAATATTATAAATAAGAATCGATGCAAATCTATGTTCCTATGTTCTATGTATCCTCACTTCAATTGTTTTCAAATTAGTCCAGTTACGTATCTCAGCTTTACAAAATGTCATATTATTTAGTTGGCTACGATGGAGTTACTAAATATATATTAATAAGAAGCAAACCGATTGCCAAAACCTATAAGCCCGCAATATTTAAACACAGATTGGCAATGCGAATTGCGAGCAAAGTGAATTGAAGTTTCTTTTATAAGGTTTTGTCGGAGCTGATGAAAGTTTGGAGAGATGCAAGAGATGGAACGGAAAGGTACTAAAGTCCTTGTCCATGTTGATGAATTCCTGTTCGCTGCAGACGCGCGCCAATGCTGATGAGGATGAACAAGATGATGATGATGAGTCCTGACGTTGACGATGGCCATGACGATGGGGAGTTTGAGGCAGAGTTAATTATTTCAGCGAATGACGAAGCGGCGACTGTTGATGCTGTTGATGTTGTTGATACTTCTGATGCTTCTACTTTTGCTTCTGATGTGGTGCGTCCTCCTGTGCGTTGCAGGATATTAGATGTGCGCCTTGCCCCATACCTTTTGCTGCTGTTACCCGTAGGGCGTTCCAGAACCACATCTATGGATGTCGCTCTACCTGTGCAGGTTCTGCCCTCTCCCTTACCAGTTTTATTTTTCAAATTTTTTTTACCTTCGTCTTTTTTTTTGCTTGGTTTATTTTTAATGTTGCTCTGTGAACGCTTTGTGCGCTATCTTTTCCAATTTGCTGCGCTCGCTTTGCGGCATTCCTTCTACTATTTTTTCTACTTTTTAAACCCTGTACCAGGAATTTATTAACTTCATGCAAAAGGAGACACGGCATTTAGCACATTGATGGTACTAACAAAATATATATGTATGTTTATATACTGTATCCTTTAAAAAACGAATAAAGCTAAAGCAACATATGACTTAAACTCCAAGTCCAATTCTAATTCCATTCCTGCAAGCAACTGCTCTGTGGGCACTGTTTAGAACAGAGCTCTCATTGTGGATGCTAAGTTCGGCGAGCTTTCCATGCGTACGCACTCTGTTCGCAATCAGTGCAGCTGTTCACACATACATGCAGTCTTAGTGCAGAGAGCTTGCCCTTCTGATCACACATGCACAGAGAAATACGCATGTGTATCCTCGCTCACTCTAAAGGCGAAGGCTCGTGGGAGGCAATAGAATATAAAAACACAGCGGCCACTCTCTGCAAAACGCTTTCTCTTCCTCCGCTCTTTCACATTCGATAAGTTTAAAATATTGTTGTTTTGTGCAAATGCAAATAATGTCACCTTCTGTACGCATCACTTAAATATAATTATATACTTATTATTATTATATTAAATACTCTTGAGCATGCCGACTGGTACAGGGTATTTTGTTGTTGGGTTAACTCCACTGATACGCTTGACTCATTTTTTGAATTCAACGGGTTTGCACGAATTTTTTGCGTTGGAGTTGCAGTTTTAATTTAAATATCTAGTTTATGGTTGAACTTAAGGTCTTTGTAGTTAATGAAAAACTTGTGCAAGATGCCTGCGTACTTGGTTTGACAAGCAGCATACCAGTCTTCCATTTAGCAAGGCACTTTCCCAGCAATTTTATGCAACTTCTATGGTAAATTTGAAGAGAGGAAACTCCAAAGTTTTCACCCAGATGTATACACACATATGCATCTATATCTATATATATATATATATGTATATATATATATATATATACATACATACATGTATGTACACGCTCTTCCGGGAATAAGTGAGAGAAGCTCCTCCTCCTTCACTTAAGTGCAACTGAGCCGAAACTTCAACTAGAACTCAACTTTGCGGCTAACTAAAACTTTAGAGCAGCTTCAACTGGCATGGTTAATTAATTCTGTTTGCATATTTTTAGGCGGTCCGGCAACGCTGGCTATGCCTTTGCCATGCGTTCAGGCCCTTTAACCCTTGACTTTAGCTCAACCCCAGACAGAGATGCGTGTATCTTTCTCTCTCTCTCTCTCTCTCTCTACGCCCCCTTCACATATATAACTACCTACATACATCATGGTCCATTCTTGAAAATATTTCTATGCTAAGCATAAATTGCGGTTCTTTTTGGGCAGTTGAAGGGGAGGGGGTTTCCCCTTTTAATTACGCTGCGTTGACAAATTTATTTGCATAGTTTCGGGCGGCTGGGCAGGGCAGCACTTAAGTTTAGGCCAACAATTTGTGGCTAACATGAGCAGCTCTTAAAGAGGTTATAATTGAGTTTCGAGTTAAGGTAATCATAGGACTAGGATCCCAAAAATTAATTTGTCAGTCCGGCAAGGGATAATAACGACATGTTTGACATATCGAAATGAGATTATGCATTTTTTTACCAACTCCAGAGTAAACTGGGCCAACGTTGGGCTTGAAATATGAAATGATTAAAGAGCAAACTATAAAGCTAATAGCTTTAAACAAAGCTCCAATATGAGAATAGACGTAGGTAAAGTGACCATGGAGGACTTAATGAAAGCAATGAGATATATCTAAAAGATCTATTAGCTTAATTTTCTTAAAGGAAATGGGATCTTTTTGTAAATTAAAAAACCAGCCGATGAAGTGACCAAGGAGGACAGTTTCTTGGTCAGATTAGAAGAAAAATCAATGGATCTTACTTACCAATAGCCATTGCAGTTTCCTGAGCATCGCCAGTGACCATCTTGACACGAACGCCGCTCTGCATCAGCAGCTCAATGGACTCCCGGACGAGGGGTCTCGGGGGATCAGTAATACCGACGAGACCGCAATAAATCAAATCCTGCATGGAACGTCCTTTGGCCAGGGCCAAGACACGCAATCCTTTGCGTCCAATTTCATAAGCCTCTGCAAGGAATTCAGCCTCATTCTGTTTGGTCAGTGGCACCGTTTGAGTGCCAAATTGATATTTGGTGCATTGGGGCAAAAGGGTTTCTAGGGCGCCCTTGGCAAAGAAGATCTCCTCCTTGTTGTTGTTGTACTTGTGAATGCACTTGACGGCCATCATCTTTTGCTCGGAACTAAATGGATACTCCTGAATGCGTACATAATTCTCAGCTGTGGCATACATCCCATTCTTCATGGCAACGGCCACAAGGGCGCCCTCTGTCGGCTGTCCTAGGAGTGTACCATTCTGAATGTATGCATTATTGCAAACGGCGCCAATCTCCAAGAGATTCGTAATATTTGTCTTGGCCATTTCCACATTGTTGCAGTGACGAATGTGAATCTCTCCTTGATCATTGTATCCAGCGCCAGTCACATCCGCCATGTATCCGTCGGAGGTAATAATTATCGTAGCTGTCATCTCGTTTTTGGTTAAGGTGCCAGTCTTGTCGGAGCAGATGACATTGACACAGCCTAAGGTCTCCACGGTGGGCAACTTCTTGACAATAGCATTGCGTTTGGCCATTCGCATGACGCCCAATGCCAACGTGACGGTCACCACAATGGGGAGACCCTCGGGAATGGCGGCCACGGCGAGGGATACACTTATGTTGAACATCTCCGAGATGGGTTTACCTTGTAGCCAACCCAGCAACATGATGACGCCAATGATGAGAAAGGAATAGAAGCTCAGCTGGGCACCTAGAATGTCCATGGATTTCTGAAGCGGCGTCTTGGGTGCCTCCTCTGCCTGCATCATCTTGAACACCTCGCCAAACTCGCTGCGTTCTCCTGTGCTGACCACAATGCCTTTGCCATTTCCACAACGCACCAAGGTGCCCATGAAGGCAATGTTCTTCATATTGCTGTGATCCTTGACATTCGTATTATTGAGCAAAACATCGGTGATCTTTCGAGCTGGCTCCGTTTCGCCCGTGAAACTGCTCTCATCAATGGACAGATCCACAGCCTCGAAGAGACGCACATCCGCTGGGACACGATCTCCCACATTGAGATACACCACATCTCCGGGCACAAGTTCACGTGCCAGGAATGTATCGAGACGTCCCTCCCTCAGGCAATGACACTCCGGCGGCACCAGCTTCTTCAGCTCCTCCAGACTCTTCTCGGAGCGATATTCCTGTATAAACGCCACCGTAACCACAATCAATATGGCAATCGTTATGCTGACAGCATCGTCAAACTGTTTCATGATCACGGAGACCAATGCGGAGCCAAGAAGCAACAGAATGAGAGGATTCCTAAACTGCTCAATGTACTTCTTCCAAGTGGGATCCTCCTCAATGACATTTAGCTCATTATGGCCAATGATTTTAGCCCGATATTTAGCCTCCGTCCATTTTAAACCAGTGCGCACATCCACCTGCAGACGTCCTGCTACCTCGGAGGCGCTATGCGTCGATGACTCGGAGGTGGAGAGCAGCATTTCGGGCGTGAGGGTTAGCCCCGTCTGAAGGTGGGGGAAGAGAAGAACATAGATTAAAGATAAGTGGGCATAAGGAATAACAAGACTAAGTTAAGTTTGGTGGCATGAGATAGTGAAGGAATAAATATTGGTAGTTAAAAGTTAGTAAAGATCTTAAATTATTGTTAAGAAAACTTTAGTAAACTCTTTTGGACTCGAAGTAAAGTTAGTCAATGTCTATTGTTAATTCAGTTTAAGCTCTACTCTCCTATAAATATTCAATATTTGTTTAATTTCTAAACAACTTCTCTCTTGTCTACGATCAAATTTAACTAACTTTATTCTTTTGCTTAGCATCTAATTTAGTAAATATTTTATTAAATTTTTAAATTATAATTACATCTATATATTAACTTATTTTTACACAAATGAACTCTTTTGCAGAGAAGAGACTTTTCCCATTTCCACAACAATTCCCAATTCGAAATACCTACATCATTGATTTTCCAATCCTTTTCCCTGTTCATTTTCCCATTTGAATTCCAGTTGCCACCACAAATTGAATGCCTTGACAACAGCTCATTTCCCTTCCTGAACCTCTTACCACTTGCAGCTAATTTGCAATCGTCAACAAGTTTGTAATCATTCATGGTGTTGCACAAAGCCAGACGACGACTGACACAACCTCCACTCGTTACCCAACCCAGTTATCCAAGCCACATGAGTCTCCTTCAGTGTTGTCAACTTTTGTTACATGCCAGCCTGGGTTTGCCTCTGTCATGTCCAGTTGCCACCCACCACCCACCATCCACCAAACACCACTAACCACCCACCACCCACAATTGCCAGCCGACAAAAGGATGCATTTCGAGTACGTGACTGGCTGGGCATTAAAAACATTTCTTATTTTAATTTATTTTCCCTTTTTCTTTATTTTTTCATATTTTTTATAGATTATTTCATTCATTCATTTTGGAATGGCAACTTCTACAGAATATAATTTAAATTGTGTTTGGGGCAGGCAGAGGTCGTAAATTTCTGTCACTCAGTGCACCCAATGCGATATGCAGCTGTGCAGGGTTCTTTGAGTTCGGTCTGGTTTGTTTTTAATTTGGACTTCAGCTCGGTTTGTTTTATTGCCCCACCGTGGCAGGTTGCAACCATCAAATGTATGAAATTAACTTCTGCAGTCATTTAGAACTCAAGTATTTGATAATAATATCAAAATTAATAGAATTTTAATGCGAAGTTAATATTGCGGTTGGGATCTCCATTTTGTACGGCAATAACATCAAAGGCTTCCTTTTGGCCAAAATGTAATTTTGACTAGCCACAGACAGGCAAGTTAAGGGGCAATTAACTGCAGTTAAAAGGGGTTGGGAAGGGCAGAGAAGAGGGGCACATTCATCTTTTAACTGGCACGGCATTTCATTATGAAAACTATGCGGTGTGCATTTTAATTAAATGAAATTTTGTTAGCCACGTCTAAAGCGGGAGTCAAGAGCAAGACGAGAAGTTGCAATTTATGCGGACAAGCGAACAGTCAAAATTACTGAGCTTCGAATTATACAATGATGACACTTTGAGCTGCTTTATATGTAGGCTAATTTATACTCTAACTGAGCTTAGAATTACTTATAATTTTATCAAAGAAGTTTAGATATTCACTTGTGATACTGTTTGTTGCATATTTGATTAAAAAATGGATGTACATGCATTAAAGAGTATAGTTGAAGCTGAAATTAGTTGATTGCCTTGTTTTTAAATTTAATGCATCATTTAAGCGTATAAATTTCTTTGCACACCAATCTAGTATAATTATATAATTTACTGAACCATTTCAACCAGACAGATGGTCTGTCTGTCCATCTGTCAGTCTGTCTCTATGTCCAACTGTCCATCTGTCAGTCCCTTTGGAGCATTTACTTAATTTCGCACAGCTAATTGCGTTGAAATTCAGAATTTCAATTGCCGGTTTTCAACAGATTTATTCACTATCATTTCTGAGTCCCCGGGCACAAAACTCAACTGCATCAACAAGTCGAGAGTCACATCAAATTATTTTAACAGTTGGCTATTTGACAACTTCAAATAGAGCCAAAGGGAATTAGCCGCAAGCGAAAATGGCTCAATCTACACAACCTATTCAATGGATTCTTTTGCCAATGTCAACTCAACTCGCACCTCAAACAATTTACATTCTCCAACTGACAGGTTTTTCATTATTTATCTCCAACTCCATTTGCGTCGTTGACCTACATTGAACTTTGCCTGCAACTTCCCACTGTTGTAATAGTTTCTGTCTGCACTCAAATGCTGACAACTACAAAAAAAAAAAAAAAAAAAAAAAAAAAAAAAAACTTAAAAAAAAAAAAGAAAAAAACATCTAAAAGTGGTTCAAAAGTTGTCACTTCGTGCTTTTTGTGGTGCACAAAAGGTAAATATGTATCTAGTTTTGGCAGCTTGTTGAAGTTTGAAAACGTTTAAGCCAGAATTGAGCATTCCCCATTTACCTTATCGACATTGTTGGGTTTGTAAAGAATACTTTAATGGGTGTTAAAAACAACTGTGCGAAGCTCTTGTAATAACTATGATAACTACGGTAGTATAAACGATATGCATGAATACACACTAAGGTTCATACTAACTCGTTTATCAAGTCATAATAATCATCTATGCAAATCTCGAATTATTAGTAACAATAACACAAGTGCATGCTTAATTAACTTAATAAATTATTCTTTTCCTGAAATTAGAATAGCAAAAAGAATGATTTCATCTCTTTGTTATCACCATTTGAAATATGTTAATAATATTAAAAACAATCCAAAATAATTCATAAAATGCTAAAAATAATCAATTCTACAAATTTTACATTTAAAATATTATGTTTAAAATTAAATTTTAATGCAGTTGCATTATTAATTGGAATTAATAAAATAAAAAATCAACGTCAAATTGCCAAGTGATCGTTGTTGTTCTCAAAATATTAATAAATTCTGAACTATTGCAGTACATTTCAAAAACTAGATAAACTAGAGAATCGAATAAAAAGAAAGAATCTGTATAACGACATCCAGTTATTAAGCTTTCTTGTGCAATAATGATTGGTAAATCCGATTACAAATGCATATCAATTTATATAATAAATACAAATAATGATTTGTAATGGAAATTGCGCAAGCCTATGCAAATACTATCTTACACGTGGCGCTTAAACTGAGGGGGTTTGGAATAAACCAAGTAAGGGCAGAGATTTACGAGGAATTGGACGTTCACAGTACATCACACAGTATAATATATCGTATACCTGATCATCATCAATGTATATGCTAATAGCACGTCTTGTTCTTCGCATCTTACTAAACTTTGCTGCAAATGCAAAATAAAGCACTTAATATACACAAATACAATTCATAAATACCGTCACCATTTGAATTGAACAAATCACGCACCATAACCGCAATCAAAAATAACATAAAACAATTCAAAAACTACCATAATAATCATAATAACAGCGATATGAAATAACATAGTAAATGCCACTTACATCAGACGTATTGATGACTATCATTTTGATAAATCAAAGATGATGACGTCGATGACGGTGAATTCTTATCATTAATGTGGATGCCGGACCCACTCAATCGACATTTAACAAATGTTCCAGCACGCTTATCAAAACGTTTCTATTAACTAATATACTCCAGTATCTTATTTTGCTCAGAGTAGTTTTTTATCGTTTATTTTGTATTTAGTTTAATTGTGAGAGCTTTCGTCACGCACGAGATGCAAACATGAACATTATTATAATAATTCGTGGAGTATTTTTAATTTTTTTTATATTTTATATTATTTGATTTCCCTTTTTCCATATTGAACACGCGGACAATTCTTTGGGAACAGTAATATAATGAAAATGATAGGTTAACATATATTTAAATTAAACTAATTGATATGCTTAAGCATGTTTAAGGTTACTTAGGCTGATGAATTGCATAGTGAAATGCATAGTTAATTAAATCATTTGATCAGACCTCCAACAACGATTGAATTGGCAACAATTACAGACTGTAAGGTCGATTACTATTTATTTATCGGGTCACAATTTGTCACCGGACATTATACTAGATAACAGTTATGACTTGTTCCTGTTCTGCTCGATAGTTGTAAAGTTTGAAATACATTTGCCACTGCTAAAGGCGGCTGATAAGAGTTTATTAAAAGCACATATCAAAATCAAATCAGACGACGTGGGTCATTGACAGCTCTCAATACACACAATCATACAGAAGTATTTTACCGAGGTATCTATGCTTGTATGTATTGAGGTATTTAGCTATTTATAAGCAAAATCTGCTGGGCAAGTAATATTCATTTTCTTCTTTTTTATTTCAATACTTCAACTACATGGAGAATGGGGTA